>OZ005651.1:42674334-43274334 GCA_963930645.1 Salticus scenicus | reverse complement strand
ATTGAAAATTTATTCGGGGGGAGGGGGATACACTTACTTATATATATATATATATATAAATATAATTTGAATTATTTAGTACCATTGTAACACTCAGCACAAATAATTGTTTTCCAATTTCGAAATGATAGGTAACAATTATGCTCACTGTGTAATTTATATGGAATTTTGTCATATACTGGAAAGTATTTATATCCTTATATTTTAAAACAGGACGCCAGTGTTAACTGTACAGCGATATGTGTAAAACGTTAGTAAGCGTTGGTTTATATCAAGTCGCAACTTTGTAAAACTTTTTATAGGATCCTGTTCATTAGTTCTCGAGCTATAAGTTGGAGAAAAAAATTTTCGCACACACACAGGTGGACAACTTCTAAAAATGGTAAAATCGGTCTGTATACCTCTTAAAACGCATAAATCCATCGAAAACCGGGAATCGAAAATTTTTGAAATCCAATACTTTCTTCAGTTGAATATAGAAGAAAGTAAAAATGCGAGTATCAGCAACTGACTAAAGAAAAATTACATCAGTTTCACAAAATTAAATTTTTCTTTTGATTTTTTTTTTTTTTTTTTAATCATTAAAAAGGTCAAACAGATTTCTAATAAAAATACATTTCTTTAATACTATAAATCGAAACTCGCGGTGTGACATTTCGTGAGTGCGCTTTAGAACATTTTAAATAAAAATTTTCAGCCTAATTATTTACTTACTTATTAACTAATTGTTAAATCAAAATTGTATTATTATTATTTATTTTATATTATTAATTTTTAATACATTAAAATAGTTATAATTCCCCCTTTTATACGAAGGGATTGCAAAATTGCAATCAGCAGAAAATCCCTAATTTGGAAAAGCTTCACATTCGATAATAAATTTCTATAGATCTTGAAAGTCTCAATCATGGGTGAAAGTTTTCAGTCTATTGACTGAATTCAGTCTTTTTTTATGTGTTATAATCCCTATTAATGTTAATTCAATTATATTAATAAATAATTTTCCTAAGTTTTCATACTTATGCTTATTAATGTAACCTTTGGAAATGTATGTTTTGAATATCTATATACATTATGTATGAGTTTATTATATTTTACCCAATATTACAAAAAATATATATATTTACTTCAGTCCAGCGAAAATTTTTTACTTTCACCCATAGTCTCAATCAATATAATTCTTAATTAAAATTTTATAAAATATAATTCTTAAAAAAAAATCACGAGCTTTTTTTTTTATTATTGAAGTTAAAAATTCAAATCAACTTACTTTTATTACTTATTTTGGAATAATTTACATCATACATTACAAATTACAAAAAGACATAAATGATTATCAGTTTGTAGAGCTCAATATAGGGAATTAAAACCAGTAAAAAGGCGAATAATACGGTGTCCTTGAAGAAGGGAAAAAAAAAAAAAAAACTATGAACTCTCACCATATTAAAAATTATTTTTTAAATACTCATACTAAATATTATGTAATTGATTTCCAAGTAAAGAAAAACTAGATATTTAAAAATCAGAATAATCATATTTTTAAGATGGCTCTATTGTTTAAGTTAATTTATTTTTTATAATGTCCATTTCAGTACTGAAAAAAATGTTATTTAATTAAATAAAATATTAATAAAGAATAATTAACTACCTAACAAACACAAAAACTGGAGTCTCTCTTATTTTCAGGTTACAAGAACACGGGGGGAAATGCGTGTGTAATTCGACGATCTGAGCAAAGCAAACACATTTTGAATGAATGAATATGAATACATGTAGGCAAAACTTTATCAGTATCGGTTTTTATTTGACAACTGCACATGCGTAACGCAAAACCGAAGTGACGGCCTAAAAGTTGCGGTTTAAAAACCGATGTTGGCTTTTGCCGAATAATGGATTTAACATTCTACAAGTGTGCTTGCGCAATACTAAATTGAAACGGCATTTCAATAAACAATTTGCTCTTGAACTCTCCTCGGTTTTAGAGCCAAGTGAGTTTGGGTATCGCATGTCTACGCATGCTTTAACTAAACCGATTATAGCCCTTGAATGAATACAAATCTGGCATTATTCCAGCATTTAATATCAGTTTAGCGTAGAATCAAATGCTCGCGTTTTTTTATGTTTCTGCATCGATATATCTCAAAGATAAAATATTTAAATCGAATAAACGATATTAGCATTGAATCGATATTTTGTGTTACATCGATGTAAAGCCCAGTCCTGGTGCACATAACCAAAAATAATAAAAAGTATCTGCAAGTTCACAGATATATATGAAGTCATAATCATAGAATATTAAGGTAAGGATTTGCATAAATTTTGTAATGCTGGAATACAAAAAATGAAATTAATTACTCATAGCTTAGCATGGATTTAAGCTTTCATAAAAGGAATTCAGGAATTATATTTTGTATGTTTATTCATTGATTTTTTTTTATTGTTGAATTCTTAATATTATAACCATAATATTATTATGCATAGTGGATATTTGAGTTTGGAGATATTTATTTCTTCCATTCTTTTAAAAACGCTAAGATGTTTCTGCAAAATGTAAAAGTACTTTTGCACACCATGTGCATATGTTTTTATATTATACAGCTCTGGTTATAAGTGAAATAAATTCTTTAGTTTAAAGAAATAAATGTGTAGTTACACTTTTTTATAATGAGTCTTTTAACATTTTTAACAATGTTATAAAATTTTAAAAAATTTTAAAAAATTAATTTTGCAGAGAAAATATGCAAAAGGCGAGTCACCTAAATATACTTACTGCTAGTAAAACATTGCTGAACTTATTGGCGTACAAAATCAAAAACAATGCAAGTTGACCAATAAAAAATAACATTTTCTGATGGATAGAATGAAATTAGACACAAAAACAATGACAATGTTATCCCATCAGACGATAGTTCTTGTTTTTTGTTTCCATGTAAAAAAGAGGTTTCCAATATTTCTTTTCATATTAACTATATTATCAGCAGATGATTTTTGTTAATAAAATTGGCAGACGATTTTTGTAAGGGTTTGTTTTTGAAATCGATATTTCCTTCGAATCATTCGTCCGTTTCACTCTGAATTTTTTATTTTTCGATCATTTCTTGCTATTTTCAGATTTTGGGACGCGTGCTCAGGTTCAAAGGGCATTGAGGCAGAATTATTTTATCTAAAGGACAAACAGGGTGCAGTGTTCCACTAAACTTGCCTAGAATGAACCCTGTATAAAATCTTTATTGTGAGAAGCTATGTTGATTAAATTTTTCTGCATGTTAATTAGTTGGTGGCATGTTTTATAGACTGATATAAAAGAAAGTTATGTGATGGCTACAACATACTAATTATTTATAAAATAAAGGTATACCATACAGTATTTTTGGGGTAGTGTCAGATTTAAAAACAGATTGTGCTTGATGGCTTAACTGTTAGGAGTTTTCAAAATTTTTTCATGTATTTCAATACAGGCTAGGGCATTAGAAAGACTCTACACACAACGCATTCCACTAGACATATAAATTGAAATTTTTAGTTACTCACCAGTGGCTAGTTGAGCCTTTTATTTATTCACCATGTTTCTTCTACTTTTTTTTTTGTTAATTACTAATATTTATGTAATTTTTGTGGAGTGTTCCTTTTTTGACTCAGATTAGTTCTGGATAATCCCCTAACAGTGTTATTTTTCCATAGCCAGTTTGTGAAATTTGTGCTTTTTGTGTCTGATTGAAAAATAAAACACAATATTTTTTGTATAATGAAGCAAAAATTCAGAAATATTCCAGCGCTTAAGACAAAATGACATTTAATCACAACTAATTTCTGAAATTTGTAACATTTTTTAAAAAATTATTTTTTAACCAACGCTAAAATAGGGAAGTATTTAATTACTAATTGATGACATTAGCTTTTTTTCCCTCCAAAAACTTATTCATATGTTAGTATTTTACCGCAAATTAATGAAACTCTTGCCCTTTTTTTTTATGTCCAATTGTCAAAACACACAATAGTGTTGCAGCTTTTTCTGCAATCGTGAAATCATTTTGATACTGTTTTATATAATCTAAGTTTAATTACAGGGGTTGTACAACAATTATTTTTTATTCTATTTTCTAAAGTTGGTCAGTATTTTGTAAAATTTAGTCAGTATTTGGTCAGTATTTTTCCAATTTTGGTCAGTAAAATCAGTATTTTTAGACCTCTGACTGACTTTCATCCCTGTAACAGTGATGTTGATCATGAAACAGAATTCAATTCCTGGAGATATAACAGAAGAATAAGACACACTTTTCATGTTATCTGATAATGCAAATTTTTAAATTCATAAGATATGTCATTTCTTTTAAAAAACAGTATTCATTTACAAGTAGAAATCTGATTCATTTCTGCTCATATTTTCCTTATTTTTAAGTTTGTTATTTTTATATCCAGCATATAATGCATGCCATTAAATTTACATGTTGCATATTTTCTTTTTTTGTATTAAAAGTGTGTGTTATATGTCAGAATACATGGTTCTTTGAATTAATTTGTTGAATAAATATTCTTTTTTAATTACAAATGCAAAATATATTGATTATTAAAATTTGAAATGAGTAAATAAGTTTAAAAAAAATTGCTTTATTTATTTTCCTTTTTTTAGTTACTATTGCTCGTGCAATTGAATTGAAACATGCTCCCAGTTTAATATCTGCTTTGGCACATGAAACTTCAAAAATGTACAGTTCAGGAGGTACTTTTATATTTTTCTTTTTTATAATTTTATATGTTTGTTATGATGAATTACACAAAAATTAATCACAATGAAAATAAATGTATAACAAAACAAACAGAAATGGAAAAATATAAAGAACCAAAAATAAAAAACAAGGATTCTATGAAAAGGAACAATGGACCAGAACGACCAATGAGAAATGAGTTCATAATAACCAACTGCCAATAGAAAAAGTGTCGTTTGAACACTCCTAGTAACAAAGAATTAGCATATGCTAATAAAAAAAAAAAAAAAGGAGAAGGGGCCAAGACGAAAAGGGCTGGGGCCTTTTACTTCCCTCACTCTCCCTGGAGCCTGAGACCGAACCTGAAGAAGCAGATTTTACCTCAGACAAAACTGTCTTACCTAGAAAAAAAATCTTAATTACCGACAAAAAAATAAATAAAATAATAAACACACCAAGGACATCTTACTAAAATACATAATAATTGCCTAGAAGAAGGGAAACTAGTTTATCAAGTCATATAAACAATATACACAATTCATAGTAGAACATGTAAAGCAGTGGAGTAAAAGGCAGAACACTTAATTATTGGTCAAACCCTTAGCTGTAATAATAATAACAACAGTCACAAAAATAATGAGATGATGAAGAACAAATAAATAGAAACCAAAAACTGAAAAAGAAAGTACAATATTAACAGATAGTACTAATCATAACAGAGCCTATTTTTTAATTTTTCTAAAGAAAATAATAAAATAAATAACACAGTTAAAATACAACAGCTGTAGGCCGCAAACAAATTACTTACAGGACGCTACTAATTCCTAATACGAAAAATAAAAAAGAGGATAGTCACACCTTTTCCTTTCCAAAATGCATGTCTCATTTTCAGACAAGAGCGCGGATTACAAAATCAAAATCTTACCTGCATGTAAAAGAGAATCGAATCCTCAGGTCGTCTTCAGGATTAAAGTAAAAAAAAAATACAGGAAAACTTACCCTTACAGGTAGAATGTACATTTGAAGAATATCTAAACCAGGGGTGCAGAATATGTCCGAACGCCCGAACAAGGTTCAGGGGAAATTTTGAATATTTTTTTAAGAGAAAATAAAAATGTAAATCAAAAATAACAATTTGCTACCTTGAAGTGCTTATACACTAACAGCGATATTTTTATGTTACACTCTCTTATTCTCTTAAAGATTTATTACTTAGAACAAATGACTTTGTATAGTAAAGTAGATTTTTGCATTATTGAGGGAAATTTATACTGTGTTTGGGGGAAATTTCCAAGGTTTGAACATTTTCTGCACCCCTGATCTAAAGAACACGGCATTAAAAAAAAAAAAAAAAAAAAAGAGAGAGACAAACACACAAAATGATTGTTTTTAAAATTTACAAGTAAGCACTTCCGCACTCCACAAAATCCAAGCTTGTACTGAAAATGTATACTATACTGCTTCCTACACGTGACTGAACATTCTGAATAGAAGGGACAATCCATGGGAACTAAACTCACACTAGGCAGATTATAGAAATACTGTCACCTTCTAAACAGGTCTTTTACACAGGTAGCTAATAAGTACAGTAGAGAGCCAGAAATCCGCTGACCTAAAATCTGCCAAAGTTCAAAATCCGCACTGCTTGTCAAATATATAAACGATAAAATTCACTATATATAAATTACAAACTGCAAATCAGAATTTTTAAAAATGATCTCGAATGCAGATTCTGTATTTGCATTTTATGATTATAAAAGAAAATTAATAACATAAAAGACTATCGGAACCAAGTTACTGATAATGAAATTATTGACAGTATATTAAATCCATCAATGAGGTATACAATAACAAAATAATTTTTTAAAATGTTATCTGATGAAGACATAACCATACAAAAGAACTAACTTAAATTCTTAAAACAATAAATTTGTATTACAAAATAAGAATAAATGACAATTATAATATACATGGAAAAAAAAAATATCTCAATGATGTAGTTTTGAAAACAAACTACATGTGAATAGATTTTAAAGAAATTTGACAAATTTCATTTTTATTTATTATTTTTGTTATGTATATTCTTTTAATGTTCAGTGCTATTCTTATGTACCTAATAATTTAATATTCAAGTGAAATTGTGTCATTATTCATTAGTGTGTGTTTAGTTTGAATAATATTCTGCTTTTATTATTAAAAGTGATAATCATTTTTTAAGGGCCCCGAAATCTGCCAAATCCTAAAATCCGCACAACCTCTGGTCCCGAGCTGTGCGGATTTTTGACTCTACTGTACCTGTAAGTAGAAAAAGAAGGGGATAAAAACAGCAAATTTCTCTTGAACGACTGAATAATGATAATAATAAAAATAAAAAATTGCCGGCTAATATGAAATAAAAAAAAAAAAAGAAGAAGATGGTATATATATATTTTATGTAATGAGATTAAAAAAAAAAAAAAACTCTAATACTAGGAATATGCTACATTGCATAATAACATATATTTATCATTGTATTTTGCATATTATAGATTTATTTTTCTATGTGTAAAAAAAAAAAAAAAAAAAAATGTTATATAGATGTAAATACTTAACTTAATCAAGCTCTGCATAACACTAATCAAGATGATTTGTATATATTCCTTTTCTATGTATATTGCAAACATTTTGCATTTTATATTTTGCTTACAGTAAAACAAATATTGTTCAAATTTTGAATTCATATGTGTCTAGCAGCATGTAATTTGATATATATAATGATGAAATATGTGTATTTTGTATATATGTTACCGCTAAAGTGCAGAAATCAGTTAATCTGCAGATTAGCTAGGTAATCTGCACATTAACTAGGGTGATCCGTTAAAGTGAGGAAAATTGTTTTATTTCTCAAATTACCTAGGTAATCTGCGAATTACCTAGATAATCTGCACATTACCTACTAGGCACTAGTTAAAGTGAAAATAAGATATCTGGTGTTGTAATTTTACAGCACGCTGTGTTGTATTTTTTTTTTCATTCGGAAAAAAAAAATAGTTTTCTTTTCTTTTTTCTTTCTTTATTTTAATCTGTATGTGTTTTAATTTTTATATCTTTTAAAGTTATATTTGTTTTATTTTTTATTTATTTCATTTTTTTTTTTCTGTCAATATAAGTTTGAAGATGTTATGCATTTTTAATATGAAATATAATAGCTTTAATAGCTTTCAATAAATTCTATTTTATAAATGAATGTTAGAATTGTAATACAGTAACGATTTCTTTTCAAAATAAAAATATTTAACAATTTAAAAATTAAAAAAAAAGTTTTATTAACAACTTATATTGCTATTACTATTTAAATACTAGAAATATTAAATTATATAAAATATTACTAGAAATATTAAATTAGACAAATCAGAAGCATTATTTAAGAAGTACTTCAAATAATTAAAACTGCTTTAACATTTTTTAGAATGCATGAAAATTAAAATGACAGTTTCCAATGCTTTATTAAACTATATTTTGCAGCATACATATATCTGCACAAGTTTAGCAAATATATTAATTTTGCAAAAAAAAAAAAAAAAAAAAAAAAACCTTATTAACACTTTTAATGTGATAAACAACAACGAAATTATCTGAAAAAGCGAACAAAATTTAAAATAAATAAATAAATAAATAAATAATCATGATATATAAAATATGTATACAGGAAACTTGAAAAAATGTAATGAAATGCTAAAAAATGTACAGAAATTTCATATTAAGTATTTATTAAATGCCATAATATTTTTCAAAGTTAATAATTAATATATACATATTTTTTTTTCAGTAAGTAATAGTAATTTAAATCAATTTTAAAATAAATTAGTTTTAAAAAGTTATGGTTTAATAGTTTTAGTTCGGAAGGAAATAATTACTGTAATGTAAATCTAATATTCATAATTCAAAATGGAGTTTCACGAGAGACAGCTTTTAATAAAGATTACATTTCAATAATAAAATGCTGACCCTTATCAAACTTATATTGACAGAATTAAAAAAGATAGAAATAAAATCAAAATTAAAACAATTATAAATTACTTGTTACTTTAAATGTTGTGTTAGTCATAATAATAAACCTAATCATGGCTTCCATCCTCCACATTTTGCGTTTGCCGTTTATCGGTTTATGTTTATCATCATAGCATAGCGGAAGTGCGGAAGGGAAGGGGTAAAAGTTTTAGTTATGTTTAAAGGTCATTCGCTGTATCACATGGTTGTTTGACGTCATAGTGAATGTAAAAAAAACTAAGGCTCGAAACAAACATTTGAACTTTAACGATACTGAAACCGTTAATCTGCAGATTACCTAGTTAAAATGCGGAAAACTCTTTATTCCGCACTTTAACGGGTTATTTTAGTTAATCTGCAGATTAGCTAGGTAATCTGCAGATGAACGGATTTCGCGTTTTAACGGTAACATATATATAAATCGTACCTTTGTAAAAGGCAAAAATTTTGTTCTTAGATAAAATGAATTTTTCTTCTTCTTTTTCTCCTCACGATATATATGTTTTATAAATATAAATAAATAGATGTTTCAAGAATAGGCAAACTTGCAAAGGGATCTTAAGTCCATAATCACACATCTACGCACTCTATAACAGTAATAATGAGATATCAGTCTTAAGCATAAGCCAGCACTACATATTTGACTCTTAAAATGCTGATAAAAAAAAAAAAAAAAAAAAAAAAAAAACTCAATTAGCGGTGAAATGCTCTTATTATAGTCCATGATACTAAAACAAAATGTGGAACTATATACACCTCAACCTCACTGACAGCAACTAAAATGAGGTGAGAGTGCAAGACATTAACAAAAACTAATGATTACACAAGGACTTTTAAAATCAGTACTCCTTCGTAAAGTGTGTGCATTCATCTTTTTGCATACAGGGGAGGGGGGGGAGAGAAAGCGGCATGTTGTGATGAATTACACAAAAATTAATCACATTGAAAATAAATGTATAACAAAACAAACAGAAATGGAAAATAAATAAAGAACCAAAAATAAGTTTTTAAGATTGATATGCTGAAAGTTATTTTGTATATTACTTTTTCATAATTATTAAAACAGCATATATAAAAAATAAATATTTCTGAGTTTATTTATTTATTATACTTGTTAAAGAAAGAAGTTGAGTCTAAGCTCTTGGGACAACATCTATTAAAAGGATCAATACATAGCTAGTTTGTTCAAAGAAGCAAAACAACCAATTCTAAAGCCAAATAAAAGTTAATATTTAGGTGTTGCATAAAATTGTTTGACCTCAGAGTAAACATGTCTTTGTAAATATAACTATAGTGTACAGTAGCAATATAACAGAGAAAAAATGCAGATTATTGGTATTTAAATAACAATTTAAAGTTCTTAAATATGTCAGAAAATTAGCATTGATTTTAAAATCAAACTAAAAGATTTTTTCACCCAAAGCACATTTCATTTTCATGAATGACATTCTGATATACGAGGTGTGGCTATTAAATAATGAGACTATTGCTGTAATACATTTTATTTCAAATTTATACATATTTAGTTATTATCACCTTCAATATACACCCTTCCGCTATCTCTACAATGCTCCATGCGAATTTTCCATTGTTCGAAACAGTGCTGGAAGTCTTGTAATGTGAGCTCCTGCATGAGACATTCCGCTTTTTCTTTCACAGCTTTAACTGACTCAAATCTTGTTCCTTTTAATGCAGATTTAACTTTGGGGAACAGATAAAAGTCACATGGGGCCAGGTCAGGTGAATAAGGTGGATGGTCTAAAACTGGGATGTTGTATTTGGCTAGAAACGTCTTGACAGACAATGACGTGTGAGTCAGTGCATTGTCTTGATGGAGAACCCATGACTTTTTCTTCCACAATTCGGGCTGTTTTTTCCTTACCCCTTCTACAAAGTTGAGCAAGCACCTCAAGATAGTAATGTTGGTTAATAGTTTGACATTCAGGAACCCAGTGAAGGTACACGATACCATTAATGTCGAAAAAAAAGGATCATCATCGCTTTGAATTTCGGTCATTATCTCCAAAGTGTTCTCAGACATCTTGGAAACAGTTGAACTACTCATAAACTCGCACACGTGATAAACATTCATTGTCATAAACTTGTTTTAATAAAAGATAAGTTTCACTAGCGGTTTTACTAAGTTTCACGTGAAATTTCATGTCACTCTACTTTTACACTTATCACGTTTTCGGCAAAACGAAACAAACACCTCTTACACAAACAAAGGTTATGGTCAGACTAATTTCTCTACAAACATGAGAAGCGCTGCAATCAAAAGAGAAGGCTTTACGCTGCACAGTTGTCGGTCGTTTGGATTTGGCGCGTATGTAGTTCATCTGTAGCAGCAATAGTCTCGTTATTTAATAGCCACACCTCGTATTTGTGGGTCAAAATGTTATTGCATTTTATACAATTAAAATAAACTACATTCTATTAAAATTTCTGCATTATGTTAACAAAATCTATTGAATAAAAAGGTTTTGTTTATTTTCGTATTTTAATGGAAATGCATACATTACTTTAATGTAAATACATTGAATTTTTTTTTTTTTTTTTTTCATTTTGGATAATTTCTGCAATAAGTTAATCAAAATCTATTTAATTAAAAAGATTTCATATATTTTCCTTATTTTAATGTAAATACATAGATTGTTTAAAAGTAATTCTTAAAAATAAATTAAAAGATGTGAAATGAATAGAAATTATACTACTACACTCTTGTTGCATTTCAACCAGACCTTGAAAGAACATCAATGGACATACTATTCATTTTGTTGCATTATTGTAAGGAGACAAGATGCCTCCTACCTTGGGCACATAGCGTGACAAAAAGGCGGGCATTTTAACAAGAGATAATTGACACAAAAGCTGTTGACATGTCACTCTGGGGGTAAGCACTTGCAATGCAGTAAAGCAAACATTTTTGTTCTCCCACCCCAAGCCGATTTTGAACTAGAATAACTACAGATAAGAAGTAGAAAATGTGACAGAGAAAAGCATTTGAGACAGCCAGTGAAGTGGTTAAATCATATACAGTCGAACCTCGTTAACATGAACACTGTTAATGTGAATTACTTTTAACATGAAATGTTTCCATAATCCCCATCAAAATGAAGATTACTTTAGTTATTTGAAGATCAATTATTGATAGCATGAACTACTGATAATATGAACAGATTTTTCATCTCCCTTGAGATTCATGTTAATGAGGTTTGAGTGTATTAACATTTGAAATATATGCATTATGAAATATATGCATAAAGAAACTTTCTATAGAATGTAGTATGATTAGCATTAAGATTTACAGAGCCACAAACACAAAAATTGGAAATAGCTTGAATTTAATTTCCGTTTGCATTAATCATTTTTAACACTGTCTTATGATGTATAAGAGGGATTATTATATGAATTAGTCTATATGTATGTCTTTTTGTCCATCTCCCTGTGATATCTCTAACTTCTGTAAATATTCACAGAATTTCTTGAAAAAGATATATTCTTTATTCAAGTTTACTATGGGATGTTCCCAAATCACATTTTAATGCTTTTATTTTGTACAAATCATAATTTCATCAATTTGATGAAATTATTGTTTTTTTGACATCAAAAACCAGTTTTTGACGTCACAGGTGTGAAAATCTGGTTTAAACTGTCAAAAACCTTAGGAGTAAAATGGAAACAATAATCTAAAATAATTTTATGCATATTTTTAAGTTACATATATAATAACATTGATAATATATATACATATGTAATAATGAGTTATTATACATAGTAAAAGCCAAGCAACAGATACAATATCACTGAAACCACATAGACCAATAAGAATGAATTTTTTTTTTCAAGTAGGAGAAGCTCAGAAAGGTGAAAAAAATCAGGGGAGACCTTTTTCATTCTTGAGCACCAATATACGATTTCATTCACTAGTGGCTATAATAGGAAATCACTAGTAGGCCTCTATCATACATCAAAATAATTGAAGTGATATTTAAAATGGAATAGACTATTAAATACAAATTAACAAAGAATTTAACAGAAAACAACCTTAATAAACAAAACATAATAAACAGACAATACTCACAGGATGATACATTTGGAGTCACATGAATTAAAAAAAGCATATTAATTCAGAGGGGGGGGGGGGTTGTTGACAGAGTAAAACAAGCAAAATTCAAGGTTTAGTGGTTCATAGTGAATGTATTTTGAATTTAATAAATTATTATTGATTTATGTCATTTCAAATAAAAAAATATATGAATTTCATATATTTTTATCTGCCTAATATTGGCATGAACACTATTATATATATATATAAGCTGTGTACCTTTTTTTTTTTTCAACAAAAAAATTATAAAATAATAAAAGACAATAAAAAAGGTGGTGGTTGGGTGGGCAGATATTTGATTACGGAGGTGGGGTGGTGTTGTAAGGCTGGATGGTTGGGTGGGTTTGTGAAATTAAAAAAAAAAAAAAAGCAGAATGCTTGTTGCATTTGCTTTGTATTACTATGCAAACTTTCTTTATCCACTAAAATTTCAGTTTCTTCCTTCTTGAGTTGTCAACTATATTTAAAATTCTAATCAATCGGTGAATTTCATTGTTGCTTCGTGGTTTCATTGTTATTCATCTACTTTGAAATTTTGCTTTTTTAAATCCATACGGTTCCTGTTCTGGTCGTGGCAGGCTGGGTGAGTGTTGCCGGCGTGAAACTAGTTTAACCCCACAGGCAAGTCACAAGTCTTGCCGCCTGCCTCCTTCCTTCCTATCTTGTGTTTCTTAGGTTATTTTTTCATTAATTTTGATAAGTTTATGGTTTTGAGTTGGGATTTGTTGTGTTACTTTATTGATTCGTGTGTTTGCAGGCTGTTGATTACTGGATCTGTTTTCTTTACATTAGTGTATTTCATTCACTGATAAAAAAAATTTAAATCTTATTGGTCATTGGTGTTATCTGTTGCTTGGCTTCTACTATGCTTAATAGATCATCTTTATTATATATATGTATGTATATGCATATTTTTTTTTTCCCAGAAAAAGAAAAAATTGTGTTAGGAAACATATCAATCCATAGTCTTAAGGGGAGTGTGAACATTATAAACCTTTTTATGTAAATTGTCTTAGAGCTATGAAAATTTGCATACATAGATTAAAATTATAGAAATACAATTAAGTATATTGAAAATTCTTTAAAAGTAACTAAATTAAAAAAAAAAAAAAAAAAAAAAAAAACCCTTTAATTTTTTGAAAAGTTAAAAAAATCATCTACAAATTATTATTATTTTATTATTCCTTTCACTTTAATGTTATTATGGTTTAAAAATATACACTAAAATATTAGGTTTAGTATGTATTTGTGCATTCAGGGATAGATTATTTTTTTAAATTAAGTTGAATGCTGAAATTTTAATGAAAATTTTTAGGCCAGTAGATGGCGCTGCTATACTGGAAATTTCCTTGATAACGGGAAGGCTATTATCTCAACTAGTATGGCATATAACTGTACGAAACTTGGTTTGTGAGATAACCATTATAAAAAAGTATTTTTTAAGATGTTATTTGTAGAGAATAAAACTATCTTTCTTTGGATATTTAGTGTTAGTTTACTCTAAGATGAAAATCATTTGCATTCATCATGATAGATAATTTAAATAAATAATAGTTTTAATAAATTATTTGTCATTAGTGAATTTGTATAGAAAAATGTAGAGGAAAGTCTTGTGGTGGCCACAGAATACTAATTTTAGGTTGCCATGGGCTACGACATCTGAAAAACGTACCATACCTAACATAATTATAATAATTAAATTAAATAATAAGGGGAAAAAATACTTTTTGAGTCATTTTAAGATTTTTGCATATCACATTTTTTCTTTTTAAAAAGGGATGACCCTAACAGCACGATTCAAAGTCATACCCTCAAATTTCGAAATAAAATTAACATATTCAAAGGTAAAACGGAGATAAAATCTCTGAAAATGGACCAAAAATATCTTTCCAAATCATTTCATTGTTTTATTTTTACTTTCTTTGATATTTAATAGAAAAAAAAAAATTAGATTCGTGAAAAATTTTGACCTTTTGTTTCTTATAAATTAGTGCCTATCAAATTTTCCTGAAAATTGTCCAACAGGTGGCATTGTCATCCCACTTTTTCTAAATTTTTAACATGATGGTATAGGACAAAATTACGCATAAATGTACGTAAAAAGAATTATCTTTTAATTATCATAATGAAATTTAAAAAAAAAAAAATTGTAATAATGATAGTCAACTGGAGAAAAAATTTTATGAGTAGGAGCAATGCTTTCCCGCCTTTAGGGAAGTGTCCCCTCCCCCCCCCCCCCCCCCAAGAGAGAGGGCAAATTTAAATTTTGTGTATTTTTCAAAAGAGCTTGTCCGTATAATACCTGTAAAATGAATGGTTGAACAATTCCAGATAAAGTTATCGATTTTTTCAATAAAAAAAAAAATTAAAGATGTTATGTAGAGAATAAAATTGACTTTCTTTGGATATTTAATTTTATACTATTATTTATTTATATATTTAGGGTGTAAATTGTCTACATTCATCATGGAAGATAATTTTAATAAACTACTTTTGCTGGTGAATGTGTATAAAAAAATATAGAAGAAAGTCATGCAGTGGCCACAACATACTAGTTTTTTTGGGTTTTTTTCCATGCGGTAGTTATATAAATATGAAAAATTTACATTGTGCGCATATTTATGTATATAATTAGGAAAAAACTTAACAAGAAACTAACAAAATCTTGTATTGCTTGGCCATCACAAAACTTTCTATCATATCATTCTAATGTATCTAGCTGTATTTCTAAAGACTTGAACTGATGTTGAAAGACTTAATAACTTCCCCAATTTTTGCCTTGTGCTTCTATTTTTTTCAATTTAATTTTCTTTCTTTCAGCTTAGAGTCAATTTTTTGTGAGATTTTGTTTTATTTGAATGTTGTATAATTTTCCCGCAAACTTGGTCGACCGAAAATGACGGTTTCGAACCAGGGCTTTTTTTAATATCTAGAAGCCCTCGTTTGAACACAGGTCACGCTCGTTGATTTTGCCTTTCGGTGTCTTCAGTGGCTTTCTCCAAAACTTGCGTGAACACGGGCTAGAATCCTTTGGAACGACCAAATGGAAAGTACTCTAACACGACCACCATTTATCCCTTTTTGTTTTGCATGTACCTTTGTTCATTTTTTTTCCCTTTCTTCCCTTTTTATTGAATGATATGCAAGAATTTTGTTGCTCCAGTAACGCATGATCAATTGCATATAATTTCACAAAACGTCTTAGTTACATTCTGATAATTTGGAGCAGATAAGATTATAAAATAATAGTTGGCGATTCTATACCATTTTCTACCATATTTTTTGAAAGCTCTACCACAGAATCTATGTCGTGGAATTTGCCGAATTTTATATGGGTGATTGCCAATCTAAAGGGTAGAAAACGAAGACAAATTTGAAAATATAAAAATTTTACCAAAAAAATTTGAAAAAATTCCTTAATTCCTTTTTGACAACTATGAATCTAAATTACTTGATGAGCTATCTCGTTAGCTATTTTTTAGTTGGTAATTAATTAATTTCAAAATTAATGTGTCAACGGAGCGGACATCACTGACCACGGAGTGGACACTTATAAATATCCAAACCTGAAAGTTATTTTGCAGCTGTATCTTTTCATCCTTATTGTTTTACTTGTGTTTTAGAAAATAATCAACAAATATTTTTACTTTAATTGTTTTGAAAAATGAAAATAACAGGAAAATAATTGTTGGTTCCGCATATTCTTTCTTTCTTTCTTTCTTTCTTTCTTTCTTTTTTTTTTATGTGATTGATCTAATATGTTGAAGACACTTGTATTTCCTTGCTATTTTTCCTGTTAAAACTTCGAAGATTTCTTTAAGTTTCTTCTTTGATTTTGCGCCTTTAAAACTTTCTTTTATTGGCTTTTTTATAACCTCTCCAAAAATAATACATTTCTCAATTTCTTTTGAATTTGCTTCTGTGATAATTTTTTTCACTTTTCTCTTGGGTTTTTCAGAATCAGTAGTATTATTTTTTGACTTCACATCCTTAGATCTTTGCACATGCTTTTTGTGTTTTTCAAGCTTCCTAACCAATTTTTTGTTTTCTTCACAAAGCCTTTCACTGTTCTTTTTCGACCTTTTTCTTCCACTTTCTAGTCTGCTAGATGATGATACAGATGGTTTTGTTTTCAGAGATGGATTAATTTGTGGTAGTGTGATGTTTATGGCTGCTGAACGAGGTGTCTCAGGAGGTGTATCATCTCTGAGATGTTCTTCAAAGATTATTCTGTTTCTTCAATCTCTCCCTTTGATTTCTGTTTTAGTTCTTCCATTTTTTCCTAACACTTCATTTCATTTGTTCAAACATTTTAACTACAGTATTCTTCCTTCTGTGATATATTTATCTTTCTTTAGCTTTTCCTTCTTCATGTCTTGCGGGATCATTTCTTATGCTCTTATTATACACAAAGATGTTTCACGCGACTTTTATTTCATCCAATTTTTGCTCCAATTTTCGAAAGCTGTAAACCGAAAGAAGGTTACAATAGTTGAATCAAAAATTGTTCGAAAAACTGGTTTACACGGTGTACAGTACATGTCAAGGCACACCTATTTATCTCTGTTTTAACGGGGACGACATGGGAGAGCGAAGAGGAAAACGGTGAATGAATTCCCGCCGGCGCTGTCATTTCTCGGTAAATAAAGAGCTTTCTTCTCACTGGTTTATCACAGTCTGACTTGCCAGAAAAAAATTGATCGTATTCCCAATTCCTATTACACTGGGCATTGACGTGATTTGAGCCAAATTTACAATTATCTCAAAAGTTGTGTGAAAACGTGTTGTGTGTAATAGGAGCATTAGTCTGTCTCTTGCTCTCTGCATACTTTTTCTTTTTTGTTCTTTACGTTTTTCTGTAGTTTGGCTGGGAAGTTTCATTTTCTTGTTATTTTTCTTATCTTTTTGATTTTCAACTCCACCTAATTTTCTTTTTGACTGAGTTTGAGCGAAGGTTTGTGCACATTTGTTTGTCCTGCATTGGGTTACATGCGAATTTCCATTTTTCTTGAACAGCATAATAAATTTCTGCAAAGAAAATAAATAAATATATATATATATATATATATATAAAGTTATTCAATTAATAAAAATACAAAACAATTTTAGTTTTGCTGTAAAACAAAAATATTTTTATTTATTTTTTCTTCTGAAACTAAATTTAATTATATTTTTGCAATTATTTTTCTAAAGTGTTATGTCACCTTTTCTACATTTTACCTTTAAAATTAAAAAGAAAAAAATAAATTAAAAAAATAAACGGATAAAATTTATTTATCAAATTTATTTAGATTATTTTTCAAATGTATCTATTTTTAAGATTAATTTTGAGAGTATCCACTCCGTGGAAAGAAGTGTCCACTTCGTGATCAAATGATGTCCACGGAGTGGAAGTCCACGGAGTGGACAGAATGTCTGATTTTGAATTTTAAGGAACAAAGCAACAACGTCAGGAACAATTTAACTTTAGTGTTGAATTAAGTCTTATAATCTTTAAATGTAATAATAATTAGATAATAAATAATCCTTATAATTACTTGTATACTTCTGACCACGGAGTGGACTGATGAGATAGCCAAACAGAGGTATCACAGATGAAATCTATTTTAACAGAACGAAATAAAGCATTGAGTTCAGCACATGTAGGTAAAAACAAAGATGGCTTCCCCCTCTTTCTTCTCAGTTACACACTGGTGACAGACAGTGCCATCTACTGAACTTTATGGGAAGTTAAATAGTTGTCCACGGAGTGGACGCATTTTATTAGGGACATTTGTTATAAATTAATTAAAAAAACAAGATTCATTTTATAACTCTAAAATTTAATAAATATATTTTTAAGGATAATTATGTCCTGCTTAAATCAAAATGTAATTAAAAAACATTAATATTAAGCTTGAAAATAATGCTATATTCTGCAGATTTCCCTTGGGGACAGTCCACGGAGTGGACATTCCAGGTTTTATCGATCGAGTTCTAAGAAAAATAAATAACATTAAAAACTTTTATAATAATATTCAACTAGAGAAAATCGTAAGAAATAGCCTAGTTGTAAATTTTTTTCTGATTGAAAATCTTTTCTATTTTTGAGGGCTAAGGGACATGGTTTCTACCCCTTATGTTGGCAATGACCCATATCAGTGATACTTATGTTATAATAATAATAATAACAATGATATCAACTGTTGGTCTCACTTGGCGAAGAATGTGCCAGAAAGTACTCTATTCATTATGTTAGAAAGATATAAATGAAAAATTTGTAATAACCCCCTTCATATAATATTAGTTTAATATTCAATTCAAACCTCAAACTGAAAAACTGTAAACTACATGTCATTTTTCTCAAGGATAATTTTAAAATCCCATGCAACAATACAGTAAGTTTAAGTTTTCCTCACAATAGAAAGGACAAAAAAAAAAAAAAAAAAAAGTTTAATTAAATCACTTTAAAGATATTTACTTTCATCCACAAATTTTGGCTCAAATCAAAAGTTTATCCAAAACAGTAAGAGTTTCTTTTTTTAGGGTGTTTTACTACCTATACCCCTTTCAGGATTTTGATTAAATTAAAGTTGTACATAAATCTTAAATAAGAAAATTCGTTAAACATTATTTTAATAAAAAACCTTTTAGATTATGAAGTATAGAATATTTCGTTTTCTTTTCTTTTAATTATTCAGGACCAAGAAAAACCTGTATTGAACTTATTGAAGATGAAAATTAGTCCCTATCTCTTTTAAATTTTGATATACAGGGCTGAAAAAATGGGTAAAAAATGCAAATTTCCGAAATTCTTCTACTATAAATGCACCCATATTTTCTTTCCTAATTAACTTAGAGATACAAGATTGGTATCATTAGAAAGCTTATAATACAGGCTTTATTATGATGCATCACATGTACATATTTTTAAAAATTTTCATGTTAAAGTAAAACATTTTGACCTTTGACATTCAATATCTCAAAAAGTACATATTTAATTTTCTTTTAAAAATTATATGTTGTTCTTGTTTTTACTTTTAGTATCTATAATTATTGTAAATTTCAACATGGGACGGCTATGGGATGCTGAGTTATAAATAATAATGCAACCTTCCATCAGTATTTTCATAATATCATAACATAAGTTTTACACATATTTTATTCTCTAATTAACTTAGAGATATAAAACTGGTATCGTTAGAAAGTTTAAATTCCAGGCTTTTAAATGATGTATCACATGTATATACTTTTAAAATTTTTCATTTTAAGGTCAAACATTTTGTCCTTTGACCATCCTTATCTCAAAAAGTACATATTTAATTTTCTTTTAAAAATTATATGCTATTCTTTATTGTAAATTTCAACATGGTACGGCCGTGGGATACTGAGTTATAAATTAAAATGCAATTCTACAAGTATTTCCATATTAACATAACATACATTTTACCAAAAAATGACTGTCCTATGTTGAAACCTACAGTAATTATAGATAATAAACGTAATAATAATATATAATTTTTAAATGAAAATTAAAGGTATGATCTTTGAGATATTGAAGTTTAAAGGTCAAAATGCTTAACCTGAAAATGAAAAATTGTTAATACATATATCATACTTGCCAACCAATTTTAATAATAAAAGGGAAGATTTTTGTTGAAAAACCAGAAGATTTCATAAAAAAGGGGAAGATTTTTTTTTTTTTTTTAATTTCTCTTTGATGTAATAAACTATACAGTTTTACAATTTTAATATTTAGAAACAATCTATAAAAAGGTTTTACTATAGATTGATTATACTAAATATATGAAAGTTTTAAATGAATTTATTCCTCTTCAACATATAAATATCTACAAAACAGAATCTGTAAGAAATTTATTTAACAATAGACAAAAAACTTAGTTAAGTTAAAGTATAACTAATTTTTTAAATAAATAGAATATGATTTTTGTGTATGTACATTAATCATACATATAAAAAAAAAAGTAGCAGTAGCTAATTATCAGTTTCAAACGTGCATAAAACCAACTGAGTATTAATTTTCTTAAATTGATTTGAAAAAAATTTTCCTACCTGAAAAAATTATTATTCATTTTTTCCCCATGTTTACACATTTGGTATAAATATGGCATACAAATATTTAATTTAATTGAGGAAAAATAAACAGATTCATTAAATTCAACAATAAAGATCTAAAAATAATTACATACGTGAGAAATATTGAGCACTTCCATTGCTTTATTGTTTCTAGAATTGATCATTGATCACAATCCGGGGAAGGGGGTGGGGGTTCAAAAATAATTACAGAGTAAGAAATATTAAACTCTTTCAACTCTACTTCTAGAATCTAATGAAAGAAGTTTAAAATTAATATTATCATTTATGTTGCTGATGGACAAAGATTAGGAAACAAAAGACTTCTGCAGAACATTTGATTGTTGATCACTAGTTAGAGATAAATGAAAGGGGGGGGGGAGGCAAAAAATAATTACATCAGCAAGAAATATTTAACAATTCTATTTCTTTACATGTTCTAGAATCTCATAAAGCAAGTTTGAAATGAATATTGACATTTATGTTATGGATGGAGAAAGATTGGGAATCAGAAGTTTTCGTAGAACATTTGGGTTTTCTTTTTAAAACGAACGATATCCGCGACTTTTTTAAAAACGGAAGATTTCATCATCTATCCGGAAGACACGTTAAAAAACCGGAAGTCTTCCGGGAAAACCGGAAAAGTTGGCAAGTATGATATATATATATATATATGTGATATATCATTTGAAAGCCTGTATTATAAGCTTTCTAATGATATCAGACTTTTATTTCTAAGTTAATTAGGAAAGAAAATGTAGGTACATTTGTAGAAGAATTTCGGAAATTTGCATTTTTTACCCATTTTTGAAGCCCTGTATATCAAAAACTAAAAGAGATAGGGACTTATTCATTTTTATACATTCATTTCTCAGTAGAATAAATAAGTAAGCCCAATTTCATAAAAATCTGAGAGGTCAGGATTTTAGCTCTGTTGATTTGAAGTGGAATGATTCACATTCTACTTTTCTCTAAAACTTTCGGGATGGCTTTTACCATTTTTTTTTCTCTCATCATTATACTTCGTAATTATTTTGTTCCCTTTTATTTATTTTTAAGTGAGCAAAATAGCATAAAAATAAATTGAAAATCAATTTGGAATCATAACAACGAATTATCATTCAGAAAATTGAAATTACGTTTAAAAACGTAGGGGTTGAGATTATGTGCCCGCCATAGGCGCTGATTACAGAGAAGGGAAAACGTTTTGGGGCTGTTACCCCCTCTGAAAATTTCCAGCAAGCATTGCCAAATAACAGCCTCATACAAACATTAAACAACCAAATTTGAATTTTTTGCTATTATTTGTTCTTAACTCATGCTGTTAAATGATATACATACAAGAAATTTAACTTTCGTATTCAGGTTACCTCAAAGCGTGATATACAAATAACCAGAGTTTAAAACCCAACTTCAAAAAATACTCTGTTTACAGTATGAGTATGAGAAATTAAAGTTATTTTCTAAGCAGTGTTTGTCGATTTAGTAATTCGATTATGTTGCAAAGCACTTGAATCAGTTATATTCAGTATAAAGAAACATTTAGCTAAATTTTGCCCTGTATATTGTCTATAAACTATATACACAACACATAATGAAATACTGTCCCAACAATATCCAAGTTATAGCCCCAATATATCCAAATACTTTGAGTAGTCATAATTTATTAGCCAAATGTATAGCTTTGCTCCAAGGAGAAAAAAAAATGAAAAACCTGAAAAATATCGTTAAAATTTTGAAAAAGATATCTTTCTTAGAATAATTTAATTTCAAGTGCTCTCAAAAGAAGGAAACTGTGATAAGGGCTATTTACACATTTTTATTTCAAAGCAATAAATAGCAATGTATGTTGATTCAAAATAAAAATATAGTTAAAGCTGCTATCATTTTGCTTCTGTTTAGGCATATTTTTTTACATAATAAATACCTTCGGATATACTGAATTAATCGGTGAACTTGTCCATATTATTTTATTATGCGTGTGGATGTAAGGTCTAAATTCTAGATAGAGAGGTCCCCATCAATGGCCTAGAGCAAAGCCTAAATTTCAACTTGCTGAAAAAAAAAAGTTTTACCCACCACAAAATAAAATTGTCATTTTTTTTCTTTTTTACGCATTTTGGGTTTTTTTATTTTTTCTGACTATTTGAAAGGCTTTTACGAATATGTCTTATATTAAAAATTTGTCGTATATCACCATGTTTCATTACCATCTATAATTAAAAATCATTATTGTTGTAAATGTTGAAAAGTTCAACATACCAACATAAAAATTAAAGAAGAGTTATACACAGTGAAAAACGTGATAAATACCTGATCCTAACTAAGTGTGTGAGTGGCACAGAAAAGACACAAGATTTTAAAATAAATTACAATTTTATTTATAGCTTTAAATATATATAAACAAGGAAAAAGAATTATTAAATATATATATGAATGAATTCATTTAAATACAAATTATGGAAAGCTTCATACAAAAAAACACACAAGTCAAAATAGTTACAATATTTGCTGCCTCAAAAAAAAACAGATTAGTGTTTTGACAGATGAATACACCATAGCACAAGTGGTGTTTAAATCCAATGTAATGTCTCTAGTTGCAGCTTATTAAAGATTCAAAAACAGTACTCACAGGACTTGAAGATTTACCAACCATATTAGGATGCAGCAGACACTGGGCACAGATCACATTTTATATACTTGGAAGAAAATTTCATTCATTAATATCATTTCCAAAAAAACTATCGATCTTTCAGCTTTAAGCATTTTTAAACTAGTTATTAAATTAATCCAGGAAAAATTAACTTTTGAGATTCATTGAAAACGTTTTAAAACTCTTTAAACTTATTTTTACTACTATTGGTTATTCATCATTACTTTATACAATAACAAAACGAACTGTTCCTTTAACAGTTTAAATTAAAGAAAACTTAACAAAACGAAATTATAAATCAACAGGGGAAAAAAACGGCAAGACGACCTGCGTCTGCAACAAAAACATCGCGACTAGGCTTGACAGCCACTGAGGGCATATACTGTCATTCCTCCCTATTTATAGGTTTCATTTTATGAAGATTTGCATTTTCGCGGTGAATCGGCATGCGCCGTTGAACGATTACACGATACAACAACGCTACCTGCAACTGCTAACTGAGGCCGTTGCAAAAATAGCGGCACGTCGCCGTAAGTGTGAATATTCACGGAACACGTCGAAAACAAAACAAACAAACGCTGTTAAACAGGTAAGTGTTTTTAAAGTGAATAAAGGAGGTATAAACTATTTCATTTATGTAATTAATAAAGATAAACCTTTTAATAAGTAATGAATAAACTTTTTAGCAATTAAGCTGATTAATATTTTAATAAAACTTAAGTAATTAATAAAGGTTAAATTTCTTTTTAACTTTATCTACCAAAGTAATGGCGTTGGAAAGTTTGGGAGCTGGAATACTTCCAACAATTATAATGTATAGTATTTGAGATTTTAAAAAGATTAAAATATCTAATATAAATGCAAAGAGTCATTAAAGAAAAAAAAAAAAATTCTTTGTCAAATAATATCCTCTGAAAATCTTTTTAATATATAAAAGATTAAGCTTCCTTATTTATCTATTTATTTACTTCACTTATTATATTAGAAATGCCTTTTTCGTCCATTTTATTTTTGCAATCAGATGGAATGTTGATGTGTATAACTTGTTCATTGTTGCCATTTCGTAATAACTTTTTCAGTAAAATTGTTGCTTTCAGGCATAGATATAGTAGATTGATCATTGGGGAGAAAAAAGTGATTCCTTTTCACTTGGGAAAAGACGCCGATTTTACCAAAATATGTCCGTCTTTCCCCCGAGTGAATACACACAGGAATACACACGGATATTTTAGCAAATAAAATTTATGAATTATTTATTTACTAAAGGTGAATGAAAAACTCCAGATACAGTTTCAAATTCATTTTTCTTTTTTTCAATACCACTTAATGGCTGATTCCAAAGCTTTTTTTATTTTTCGGCATCGAAAATCTTTGCACGATAACATGGGGATGATAGATCTATATATATTACTATATCTATGCTTACAAATCATTACAAGTGCAAATCATTGGCGTTTCAGTAAAAAACTGGAAAATATGACATTTTTTTTATTATTCAACAAAATAAACATAGACAGTATCAAATTAAATTATTTATAAAAAGGATTTATGTATTACGTTTTACTTAAAAAATACCTAATTTCGGGTGCAATCACACCCATCATCAGTGCTAAGTGCAATGACACATCGTTCCCAGTTGAAACATCGTATTTTTGGCGCGGCAGCTCCATGTTCTAATGCACAGCTCCATGTTCATCTTCAATTAATATTAATAAAATAGCCCCATATAACAATTATAACTATGCACTAAAAAGGGAGGCCATCGAAATAATATCTAATTTTCAAACTGTCAACTACCGGGAGCACTACACAATTCCACCTGTATGGCATCAACTACTGCAAGAATTAAACCAACCTGGAAAATATTGAAGTGAAATGAAAGCATGGAGCTGCCGCGCCAAAAATACGATGTTTCAACTGGGAACGACGTGTCATTGCACTTAGCACTGATGATGGGTGTGATTGCATTCGAAATTAATTTGCTGAGTCTTATGAAAGGATGTTTTTAAGGTATTTTTTAAGTAAAACATAATAGACAGTATCTTTAAAACGACTTGGGCTCATTTTCATGTGACAATATCGCATAAACAAACTTTCGCATCGATAGTTGGTGACAATCAAAGAGGCTCTCTGCTCGTCTATTCTCACTCTGCTTGGAGAAATAACTGTGGGAAAAATGAAACTGCCGAAGGGATCAAAACCTTTATATATACATTAAGCACTTTTCCTTTCCCAGGCTGGGGCGATCTTGAGCAGCGCACACACAGACTTAGCTCTCCGAGAATCTGAAAAGGAGAAGTAAAATATGAGGTTATAAGATGGCAAGATTTTGCCATATTTAAATCTATAAAATTAATATTTTCTATTACCATATCGTGTAAGAATTCTATCTATAACTAGACCAAATTTTTACTCACTACAATAAAAATTTCACTCGTCAATGGCGAGTGGAAATTTCACGCCCTGGCCTAGAGGTACTGGTTCTGATCTCCAATCTAACAGATAGGGGTGCTCAGTTCAAACTCGGAGTGCATACCTCAGTACGAGCCGTTCAGCGTTTTCCATGTTTTTCTGAAATTCCCGTAAGTATGAGCTAGGTTTTTTCTTAAAAAGACACTCCAACCTAGGATCCATTCGTAATCAATCGTATCTAATCCTAAACACCATCGAAGGGGAGAATACTACTTTTCAATTGGTCTCTTCTGCTCATTTTTGTTTTTCTTGCCATACTAAGTTTAATCGACTTCCAGTGCCACTGTCTCCGAAACTCACGTAAATACAGACGAGGCTATAATTAGAATTTTTCTTGTCTCCATAAAAAAAAAAAAAAAATAAAAATACAAGTGCTAAATTTACCAAAATTCTTAGGGTTCATGCTACGATGACTTATAACATATGTATCAACTTTCAGCTCATTCAAACTATGCATTTAGACACTATCATGTTCACTCACATTACAAAGACACTATCGCACTTTAAAAATTTGGGCCCGTAGGCCATAATGCTAAAGAATTTTTCTTTGTTTCATTTTAATAAAACTGTGAGTGCTAGATTCACCAAAATCTACACTGTTTGTGCGACAGTGACCCATAACTTGTGTATAAACTTTTACCTCTATTGAATAAGTCATTTAGACACTATAAGTTCTATATTTTATTTCACTAAAGATTTTTTCTGAATTTTATTATAATTATTTAAATTTCTACCCCCCCCCTTTTTTTTTTTTAACTAATTGCGGTACTCTGAACAGTTTCCCATGTTTTTTGGGACACCCTGCTTCCTTTCAACCATCCGGACTTGTCTCGTCGACGCATGCAATAGCTTTCTCTGTTGCACTTAGGATTTCTCAAGGAGTTAAAAATTTTATTTTATTTTATTTTTATTCATTTTTTTTAACTCCTGGTGCTTCACTCTGAAAAATCTCTGATTATGCAAGGAATTTTTTCAGAGTCTAAATTCTAAATAAAACCCCCTTGATGATGTACTTTTTCCCTCCCCTCTATGTCTTTGAATCGTCAAAATCACTCACTGCATGTTATTTCAGACAGATCATATCCTCCATATACTTCTACTTGCAAATGATGACATTCACCAGAAAAGTAACACTTCCCAAAAATGCTGTTTTTTAGGTCCAAAACCTGAGATATTAAAGGCCTTAAATATGTGTGCTCTTTTTACTCCACTCAAAAATCACACATAGATCAGGATGCCTAATGTTTCGACTGTTAAATATTTTCTAGTGTCGCTATCTGCAATGTTGTACTTGCACAACTACTACCACTCTTTCTCAACAGCAGGAATTAATTCAAGCACCAATAAATTTATTATATATTGAAAAGATAAATTATTAAACATGGCTTTTAAATCATTTTGAAACCATTTCTTATTTTTTTAAACAATAATTAGGATTGTAACTTTAACCATATGTATACTGCATATTTTTGTATGGAAAATTCAAATTGAAGTCTTTCTGTAAAAAATCTCTAATATTTTCAAAGGTATTTATTTTTCTCATCCATTATGCTATTAATTTGAAAAATAAACCAGATTTTATTTATGTGCCTTATTTCTCATATGATGTTTACTCTTTTCATTTATTATTTTCAGCTAATTATTTGAGTAAATTAAATCTGACCAAAGTGGGAAAGTGGAAGAAATACTTTGAATTGAAGAGTATCTTTTATCTTGCTTATGTAAGAATATTATTATTATTTTTTAATTTTCTTTTGTTGCTTTTGTAAATTATACTTAATTGCACTATTTCATTATAAATAATCTCAATTTCATATAATCTTGTTAATCTTTAATCACTTATATAACCATATTTTAGAACTTTTGCTATGTTGTCTTTGCGATGTTTTATGCATCTTTCTCTCGTTCTCTAATTGGCCAGAAGGGCCACAGAGCACATAAATTGGCTGCAAAAATTTATCTTTGTAGGAGATCATCAAGAGACTTCAAGGAACACAGACAAGAGAGTGGGCGCTGAGGCAGAAAGTTTTTCTACTGTGCTGATACTTCTACCACTTTAGCAACAGGTTCATGTATGAGGAGCAGCAGTAGTTTTAAGTTGTTCTGAGGATACAAAAATTCAGCTTTACTTTTTGTCTGTTACCTGTTATTCAAGAATGTGTCTAGAGTTCCACTGATATTGCCTTTAGCTAAAATTAAAAATTGTCTTCACCATCTGTGTGGTTGTGATGTGACAAGAAATCTCCATCATTTTAATTCCTAAGGACAAAGTATAGTAGCCCCTCATTATATCATGCATGTTGGAAGACAGTAAAAATGAGCAATGTATATCTGATGGCTTGATATAACTGGATAAAGGAGGAGATATGGTAAAAAAAAAACTGATTTTATGAATATATGCACTTAAAATATAACAAAATTAGTTGTGTAAGTACAGTAATAAAAAATAATCATTTAAGCAATAAAGACAGGTAATTTCCATTTACCTATTTAATTTTGTGAACAAATGCACATGTGTATTGACACCTTTTATTTTCTACTGAAAAAAGTATCCAAAGTTATTTGCTTCGATTAAGGCTCCTATATAATGAGATTTTAGCTCATCTTTATGTTTTTTGATGAGCTGAATCTGAAAATGCAGCCAGTTTTTCTCTATCACATATAGATTTTTGTTAGAGTCCTGCATCGGGTCGGGTAACCCGATTTTACCCGAACCGCGTGTCGAGTTCGGGTCGGCTTGACAGAATTTTTTTCTCTTGCAGGTCGTTTTCGGGTCGGGTTGAGTGATCTTTTTTTCATGAGGTTCGGGTCGGGTTGGCTAATTTTTTTTTTTTTGCGGTTCGGGTTCAGTTTTCAACAAGTCAGGTCGACTTGCGAACACCTTTCAAAATAATTTTTACAATTATAAACAAATTTATAGGCATGTTTACAACTATGTAACTACTTTAAACATTCTGCACATACTAGACATGTATCGGTTGGTTGGTTGGTTGGAGGATTTAAGGCCGATTGACACCAGATGTGTCTTAGGCCTATAGGGGGAATGCCCTCCGTTTGAGTCTTTCTAAGGGGTCCTAGCCCGTATGTACGCGTGTGACTAGACCAAAAGGTCAATCTTTCAATTAATCTTATTATGCAGATAGCATACAGTGGAAAACTAATTAAATTTTTAAGGGTTTCGGTAATAGTGACTTGACCAGTGTTTAAATGTTATAACTCATTAAGTACAAAAGTTTTAACAAAACAGTTTTTATTCAGTGAAACAAAAAAAAATATGTATTAGTAAAACATTTTCAGAACATGACAAAAGTAAAGTTACCTTTTTAAGTGGTGAACAAAACAAGGTAGTAGATATAATCTAAATTCTGTTACAACAAACTTGAGATACAATTATGCACATCGTTGATACTATCGAAACACAATCTCCCGTGATCGCCATGTTGACCAACGGGGAAAAGGAGAAAATACCGTGGTCGCCATGTTGACCAACGAGAAAAGGAAAAAATATCGTTGAATATTGAAGATCACTGTTGCACACCATTAATTCTATGATTTAATTCAAAAAGGATTTTTAATTCAAATTCGCAAACTTAACAAATATGGCTTAAAAAGCCATTAAACATGATTTAACATTAGCAAAAACCAAACTTTAACAATTTCGATTCAACTATCAATTATTTTTATTTCTAGATCTCGAACATTCGCGAATGACAAAAATCTACAAAGTTAATATTATCATTTTAAAGGAACCAAACTTAACAAGGAAAAACTTTAACATTTGTAAAAATTTATAACAATGGCAGCCATCAAGATATAAAACGCAACAGCCATAAAAAACATAACATGCCTAGCTGTAACAGGTCAAAAGCACACCTGCAAATGCTTAGCTTACCAACAGCTTAAAGCTGCTCAATTACCTAAAGCCATTAACACTTCATAACTAATAGAAGGCTGACTGACAACTGCAATCTTAACACATTCGCCGCGAGCTTTTTATACTGACTGAAATATCAAATCTGCATATAAACAAAACATTGCTATTGCCACTCAACAGTCACAGCCAAAATATAATTTATAATAATTATTTTAACAGTAATGGCAACAGCAAGAAATAGAAAAATTAAGCAGATTCAAAATGGCAACGGCAAAGATGTAAACAAACATCGATCGTTAATGCGTGATGCATGGAGAGCTGCAAACTGGATTTTAAATAAAGAAATGTGTTGTTCACTTGAACTCTTGTTTACCTTGTCTTCCCGCTTCTAGCGGCAGTGTATTGTTTTTCATCGTAATGGTAACATGTACTTCTTGTTAATCTTTGGGCTGTCAGTCAAGTCAACGATGTGCTTCAGAGTACCTGCATTTGGTCGTAACCAATGCTTACCTCCAACGAAAAATAGGAAAAACATAAAAATAATTTTCTATAAAATAAATAAAAACCAAAAGGATGAATTTAGAATTTTGATCTCTGAATAAATCTCCGCGTGAGCAGAGACCAATCTGAGGTGCATAGGCGCCCCCACTTCAGACGCATGTACAATGTACTTGCACGGAGGGCTAAAGCTGCAATTCAAAAGTACTCAAAAACGCATTTCAACAACTTTGTCGAGAGCTTATCGATGACTGACAACACCATTTGGAAGACTACGTCACGTATTCGTAGGTCACGAACAATCATTCCGGCTCTAAACAGCCCAGCTGGCGTGGCAGTGACTAACTCCGAAAAGGCTGAAGCCCTGGCTCACAGTCTTAGAAGTCAGTTTTCACCTCATTCTGATGTATTTAATCCTAGAACTAATACTATTGTTAATACCAGTGTTCAAAATTTATTAAGTAAAAATACCATTAATACTCTTAATTTGGCCATGCCCACTGAGGTTGTGGAATACATTTCTAAGCTTAAAAAATTTAAATCCCCTGGCGAGGACCTTATAACCACTAATATGCTTATTAACCTTCCTAACAACTTTATTTTTTATATCACTTTAATTATTAATCGCATGCTCATCTTAAATGTTTTTCCAGACTGTTGGAAAAAGAGTTTAATCATCTCTCTGCCAAAAGGTGGCGACACTGATCCGCACCTTCCACAAAGCTATAGACCTATTTCTCTTCTCTCTTGCATGTCTAAAATGTATGAATATATTCTCGTTAATCGTCTGAATGATTTTACAAACTCTCATGATGTGATTAACCCTTTCAGGACCATAAGATTTCCAAGACTAAATATGCCAATACAACACAATATTTTAGCTATTGTGGGTGTAAAGTAAGAGAATATCAGCAGAAAAACATAGCAGGGTGTATAGGTTTCCTATAATTTCATGGGAAATATTTTCCCTATGGACCATAAAAGTAAATAAACGAAGAGCTAGGTTTATTATATCAGTATTTTATTTATTGCTTTGTAATATAAAAATTATCAGAAAAGTAAAATAAATAGCTAGTTATGGTATTCTACGAAACAATTTCGTTTACTTGTGAAGCACAAGTGGACATTGCACATAACACATTTATTATGTGTCCTATTTTCTATACGTTTTTTTTTATTCGTTCAGAAACACATTTGCTGCCTTGGGCATACGTTTTATTTTGACATTCAGTAAAAAAAATATTGATTCAATAATAATTGAACAATCGATAGCGATTTTTGTAGAAGGGAAAAATATTTCCCTTGGGTGTGAAAGGGTTAAGCCTCAACAATTCAGGTTTCGTCCACATCATTCAACACAACAACAGTTGTGGAGAGTTTGTGAGTTTATTCATGATGGCTTCCAGTCTGGAGGTGTAACGGGTGTTATATTTCTAGATGTTCAAAAAGCTTTCGATAAGGTCTGGCATGCTGGCTTTATTCATAAACTTGGCCTTATTCAAAAATATCTATTGGTCTTCCCGACCAACTAACTAAAATAATTTATGACTATCTTAGCAATAGATCTTTTTCCGTTAAAGTCAGAAATTCTTTCTCTAATCCCTCACGTATTTTAAGTTCTGTTCCTCAAGGTTCTCTGCTGGGGCCTTTTCTCTTCAACATCTATGCCAATGATCTTCTGTGTGATTTTGACGTCACTTTAGCGAATTTTGCTGACAACACTGCCATTTGCTGTAAACGAAACGCTCCAGACGCTGCGTTTGAAGTACTTCAAAATTATCTCAATAAATATTCGATCTGGTTACGGAAATGGAGAATCAAAGTAAACAGTTCCAAAAGTGCCGCCATATTTTTCACCAATAAAAACTATGACACCTCCACTAACTTTCTCTTAAATAATGAACCCATACCCTGGGAGAGATGTTATAAATACTTAGGAGTTTATATTGATTCCAAATTAATGTGGTCTCGTCACATCTCAGAATCTCTGGGTAAAGCCAAACGAGCCACGCATTCCCTTCATTCTCTCTTAGCTTATAATAGCCGCCTGTCTATGAAAAATAAATTATTACAATATAAATCTTTGGGCGGTGATATGGTTCACGTTTTATTGTTTGAGTTGACTATGGTGTCAACATAGTTGGAAATATGACTAATCTTGAAATAAGACATCTCTTATTTTTAAATATGTAATATAGTAAATGTTAATTAAATGTTTTGTCAAGTAATAGTTCCGAAGAATAGTTCTTATTATGATGATACAGTCCACTCATAAAGTATCGCGAACACCATGTATTTCTAAATTTAGAGAAAAAAATATGCAAGGAGGCTAGCTTTATGGCACTAATACATAGATTTAATTAAATTAGATATTTTTGATAATAGAAAATAAATATATTTGATAATTTTAATTTTGCTTAAAGTATCCTTTCAGGTATAAACAATGTCCATAATTTTCTTTTTCACTAAGCTCAACAGTTTATATTATATGAAGAAGCCCCCCCCCCCTCCTTTTTCTTTTAAGTTAATATAAGTTACAAAGAGGAATCCACATAAAGAAATTTGAAAGCTGATTTGCAGAGAGTTTCAGAAATTTGAGGAATGAATATCTATTGATTCAAATTCTGAATCAAGATTCAAATTGAAGTTCCCATATATCTCTCAATGAAGTTCCCATACTTCTTTTATTTCAGTGAATTTTTACATATTAGATGGAATGCATGAGAACTCATTTTAATATTGCACACTCGTACTCACCAGGGTATCATTTCTGTAAAATCAAAGTCTCTGATTTATTATTTTTCTTCTATAGTTCTCATTATTATTTTCTTATGGGAGAAAGAAAAAAAAACTACATGCATAATGTAACTTAGCACACACCTTTTTTCCGCCTTTCTCAGCTATAGACTACTGATTTTTTTTCTCTCACTTTTCATACAACTGACAGGATTTGTTAAAATTAATCATAAACGAAAAATAGTTCGTTTTTATTTTTTATTGAGCATCCAACAGCAAGCATACTTTCAATTTACATGTGTTAAATTAAATAACATGTCAAAAGCAGAAAAGTAAATATTGGAATAAAAGCAAGATTGTTTCTAAAGAATAAATACCAGATTATTTGGAAATTTTAAATGAAAAATAAGCCTATGCTTTACTGCTTTTTGTAAGATTTGATTTAGAACTTCAAAAACTGAAATAAAATTCTTAAAAATTCGTCGACACACTCGTAAAATAAAAGATGCGTATGAACATTAAGTTCTGAAGAAAATCAGCATTCCCATAGTTATTGTGTTAAAAATTAAGTACTGCATTCAATAATGATTAGGTGCTTATTTTTTTTTCAGAAAGGTTAAATATTTTTAATGTTTAGTGAAATCAATTTAGAAGCACTTTGCAAAAACATAAAACTGGAAGATGCAGTACTATGGGGAGAATAAAATGAGTACAAAAAGATTTTATTATATGCTGGCTATTTCAAACAGATATTAAATAGCACTAAATAGATTTAATAATTAATGGCTAAATATATTTAATAATCAGTGAAATAGATTTAGTAGCACATTGCATAACATAAAAAAAGAAGACACAGCTTTATGATGAAGATAATATGAGCAGAGAAAGATTACTCTTTTTTACCAGAACATCAAAATACTTTCATAGGACACTTCAAAATAGAAATAAATAGAAATATTTAAACAGTACATTAGAGAAATAATTTCTCAAATGAAGTATTTTTGACCTAGTCCACCCTTTTAAGCCTGGTTCCCCCACATAATAAATAATGACTTGTTAGTTTGCTGCCCCTCAACAACCTCTCTTAGCCGAGAATTTTACAGACTGATTTTTTAAATTTGCCACAAACTCCTCCAATTAGCATACAAGAATGAGAGACACACAGATGTTATCCAAAAATTTGAGAACATATGAGATGCTCTTCTGGGCACCACAAATCAGCATTAGGAGAGAAGGAATGAAATGTTTACTAGCAAAAATAGCTGCTTATCAAAAGAATCAAACATTCAGAAGCTTCAGATTTTTTATACATAATTTTGAAGTCATTTAAAGATATTTTATTATATTTTTAAGTTATCTTAATGAGGGAAGTATGACAGTTCATGTTTTTAAGAGCTTATTATGATGAACACATATGATCCAGAGCAAAGTTTTCTCCAATCGAAAAAAAAAAAAAAAAATATATATATATATATGTATATATATATTCATTAATAATAATGATTCCTTTAAAATTAGTGACCTAATACTGGGGGAAGCTCACTTGTTTAAAATTAATAATATATGTAGATTTTGTATTCTTCAACTTTAGAATATGTAAAAGAAAATCATTATTACCAAAACTTCAAAGACAATCATTCTAAATCCAGTAGTAATGCAAACTTCATCTTTTTTATACAAACTAATTGTGAGATAGGAATTTTCTTCAACCAACGTATTTGCACCAATATAAAAGTGCTGCCTCCATGTCTTCTGCCTTTGCTATTCATTTCCATTTATATCTGATATTTCTATTTGTTACAATTTGGGCACTAATATTACTTCTGCATAAATCAGATTGAGAAAGCTATTCAGAATAGCATTGTACTTTGCCAAAATTTCACACTTTTCTTTCAAACTTAAATCTTTCTGCTTAGATATCATGCTTGTTTGTGGTTTCAAAATAAGAGCTCTCTTTTAACAATTAAGCCTCGCTTTCCTAAGATGGGGTCATTTTAAAGTTGAAATTTAGTTACGCCCGTCTCATTCAAAAAGTGCGCTAATTCACCAGAGATAGCAAACGTAACCAGTGGAATGTTGCAACTTCTAAATGAAACAAAAAGGCGTGATGCTGGTGATTTTTGCCAAACGAGCCAAGCAGCACCTGAAGGCAATTTTTCTGCAGTAAAGCCTTGATCTTGGGAAAGCGAGGGTTAAAAGAAAAAAAATTAACCCACATGATCATTGGCCATTCAAAGATAATTTGTAACTTACTACTGTGCTTTGAAAGAATATATTTCTGGAATTGTTTGATAGAATATGTTATGGAGTGTTTGTTTTATTACAATGCTGCAGGTATAATGTTCTTGACAATAAGTGATAATGTCGTAGCTTGTTGCATTTTAGTTTATCGTTTCAAAAATAAAATAAAACTAATTAATACCCATCAAAACTTGACAGATCATTGATACATAGCAGAGTTCCCCATAGGTTTGAAAAAGGGCAGGGTGCTGTTATAAAAAGAGGGCACATATTTAGAGAATGAAAAAAGTCACATTTTATAAAAAGGGCATATCGCTTCACAAAAAGTAGGCTCCAAAATTACAATTTTATTATATTTATAAATGCAGTTGTTAAGCAATCAGCAGTTTTTGCCCCCCCCCCCCCTCCTCTCTGAAAATATAACAAATTTTCATTAAATGCACAAATTGGTCAGCAAAAATTAAATAAATTTATTTTTTCACATTCGTTTATCTTTAACTATAGTTCTATTAAACCTAATAAAAAGTATTAAAATTGCTTCCTGAAAAATATGTAAAAAGCTATTGAACATTTTATAAATGTTGAAATGAAAGTAAAGAGCTACAATGAAAATTATCTTTAATAAGGTTTTCACAAATTTCTTAAGATAAAAACCAAAGACCTTTTATAGTGATTATTAAAGAAAAATATTAAACATTCTAATCAAATAGTAGTGATAAAAAGTTCGATTTAATTAATTAATGATTTTTTTTTTTTTTTTTTTTTATAGTTTTCAATTTTTTAGATATTATTACCAATTTCTAATGTTACAATCTGTTGGTAAATTTAGTAGATTCCTGAAATTTACTCACTTTGTTTGCTGAATTTCAATAATGGCAAATAAAATTTTATCTCTAAGAATGTAGCTCCTACAACTATTAGGGATGAAACTACCCAACATGCAAAATCCCTGGAAACTGTTACTTGGCTGTAGAGTGAATAATAGAGGAAGACTTATAAAAGTACTTATTTGCACCTATAATGAGTTATATTTATACAGTTCTTAATACATATAAGGCAAATTCAACAACCAAAGTGAAGTTTCTATAAAAACAAAATAACTAACATGAAAATCAGAGGTAGCTCCTGAAGATTTTGAACTATGCGTTATCTAATCATCAAAGGTTATCACAGGTTAATATATTTATTTTATGAAGGAAAAAAATTATATGTTGTGGCCACCACAGGACTTTCTTCTATATTTTCCTATACAAATTCACTAAGAGCAAATAATTTATTAAAACTATTATTTATTAAAATTATCTAACATGATGAATGCAAATGATTTTCATCTTAAAGAAATCTAACACTAAATATATGAAGAAAGAATTTTATTGTCTACAAATAACATCTTAAAAATATGCTTTTATAATGGTTATCTCGCATATCACATTTCGTGCAGCTATATGCCATACAAATCGAGATATAGCCTTCCCGTTATCAAGGAAATTTCCAGTATAGCAACGCCATGTATAAGCATATAACCTATAAGCATACAATTTGAATCAGCATAATGTCTCATAATGACCTTTGCACATATCAAGTTTTGTTTGATTATACACAATAGAATCTGAGATATAGCCTTTCCTTAAATTTCAGAAATTACTGTGTAGCAGCACCACCTGTTGAGTGATTGACACTAAAAGTTGATAGATACTAATTTATGTCAAGATACATCTACATATAAATTTATATGCAATTTTGTGCAGTAGTTCCTGAGATATAGCCTTCCCATAAACTGCAGAAATCGCTGTATAGCAGCGCCATCTGTTGGAAGATAAGCATTTACTTTGAATCAGTATAATGCCTCATAATGACTTTCTCATATAATCAAGTTTTGTTCGATTATATGCAATAGAACATGAGATATAGCCTCCCTTAAATTGCAGAAATCGCTATATGGCAGCGCCACCTGTTGAGCAATTGTCACCAAAAGTTGTTAGGCACTAATTTAGGTCAAGGTGTATTGACATATAAATTTATATACATTTCTGAGCTGTAGTTCTGGAGATACAGTTGCCACAAAATTTTTGTCTCACACACGCACACACAGACAGACATTGTCTAAAAATGGTCAAATCGTGTTCTAGACCTCTCAAAACATGTAAATCCGTCGAAAACCGGAAGTCAAAAATTTTTACGAATCCAATACTTTCTTCTATTAAATATAGAAGAAAGTAAAAAGTAAAATGTAAGAATCAAAATACTTTATTATTTTGCTGCTAAGATTAAAATCACTTTGTTTTCAAAGCTGAATTTCCAAATAATTATCTATTCCGTCATTAATTGATAAAATTTGAGTTGTTTTCAAAGTTTAATCTCAAAATATGCAGTAATTTTGCAGCTGATTTTGGAAATACAGGATCATTTCGATTTCACCGCTAACTTAAAAAAAAATTAAGTTTAATTGCAACTATTTATGAAGTACTTTATTATTTCAATGTTAATAAAATCCATTCTTTTATAAAAAGCTGACTTTCTAAATTCACAATATTTTTTTAGCCGATAGTAGAAATATTTAATCATTTTGCCATTAATTATCAAAATTTATGTTTAATAGCAATAGCTAAGATAGGCTTTAATTTTATGCTAATCGATGAAATTAGTGGTTTTTTTTTTTTTCTTCTTCGTCTTTTTTTTTTTTTTTTTTTTTAATGATTTGTGATATACTTAATAATTTGTGACTAATTACCGAAATGTGGGATCATTTTTACACTAATTTCAAAATTTTCCAAAAACACTAAAATATTTAGTCTTAAGTCGGAAAATCTTTGCTTTTTGATGCCTGATTTCTTAAAAATTTAATGTTTTGATTTGGCTTATTTCTAAATGCGCAATTAATTCGTATGATTTTCGGGGAGAGTCAGTTTTTAAGTGAAAGTTTTGTGCCAATTCTTGGTGAAATATCTGTTTCAGATCTGTAATTTTCTTAGAATGACCCCACACCGTAAAAACTGAGTTATCATATATTCAATTATCCCAATAAAAATCATAGGAAATATTCTTTTTCTTTCTACAATGGTAGACACTTCGCCTGTGGAACTTCGGAGTTTTCGTCTCTGACTCTGAAATGTCAGTGAACACGGATTAAAACATCTTAAAAAGTCAATGGAAAGCATATCTCCCAGGTCTAGGACTTTCGCGTAGTCGACTTGCCTTAATGTGTACACCACAACATCACCGTTAAAAGTTTATTAGCTTGCAATCCATTATCAAATAGGTAATTATTTTACATCAGGAAGGTTTTATTTTATTTATTTATAATTTTTATCATTAAAATAACTGAACTTTTGTTATTGTCACAGATAAATAGAATATCCTTGTCTATGGTTATCTGGTAAATAAAAATCAAAGCACTGCACAATCTAGATTTCCTTTTCATTCTCCCTTCTTTCAGCTTTTGATTCTAATTGATTGTGGTTTTTCAGCTAATGTAAACAAACACTTCTCGTTCTGGAGTCAATGGACTTTAATTATGCAATGGACTTTTTTTAACTTATTTATGAGATACTTACAATGATTTTCATGGTTCTTCAGCTAGATCATAAAAGTAATTAGATTTATTATTTTTGATGACGTGATTTTAAAGATTTAAAAAAAAAAAAAAAAAAAAAAAAAATCATGATTCATGAAGCAGCTGTTGGTTAGTTAAAGGCAAGATCGAAAATTTATAAAGAAAAAGATCGGATTATGCCACAATCTTTGTTCAGATGTGTGAAAAAATAGGACATAGATTAAGAGTTTCTGAAAAATAGGGAGAGGGGTGTAAAAGTAGGAGCTATGCGGACCCTACAACTTTTTACTCATTGCTGATGTCTTCATTTCATAATATATTTTTTCTTATTGCCCAAAAATAGTTTTCCCTTTAAAAAAAAAAAAAAAAATTATTGCTTAGGTCAGAATGCTATTCAAAATTCTTAAAAATTCATCATGTGAGAATAACTATTTTTCAAATTGTTGTCAATGCTCTTAAAAACTACACATATTTTTAAGTTAATCATGAATACTTAAATTTTATAATTTTTGTTTACAAATTGACACAATCCAACAAAAGTCATCTTTAAGCTATGCTACTCATTGTTATACCATCTTATCCATTCTCAGTTTATGAACACTTTTTTCCTGGCTACCAAGTATTTTAAAATTTATCAAGTCCTACTTATTAAAATGTATGAAATAGAAATCTTACCCGAAATTTTGTAAAAATTATGCTTATTTTTTTTTTTTTTTTTTTTGCATTTTCTTTTTCACGCTTCCTCCGAATACTTGATGACATCCTGATACACTTTACTTCGTGATTACTTACTGACTGTTCCTTACTGTTTATTAAATACCACAGATAGAGATAGATATATTTGTCTGTGCTAAAGAAATAAAAATATAGCGCGAAAAAAAGGGATTGGACGCTGCCAGCTTTTTTTTAATTTCTGGAAAATTGGAGTAGGTAAGGGGGGAAAAAACGAGATTGCAAAAGGATTATTGGAAAAGAAAAGAGCAGTATCTTCCATATTTTCTCCTTCTCTTTTTGCTAACAATGGGGAGGCACTTATTTGTCTGTTCCCCACCCCACCCTCATAGTGGGCAGGGTCATTTGAAGAAATTCCGCGGCAACTATGTTTATGCTGATAAATAGCTTAGTTTCTTGTTACATGTCAACTCGCTGTTGTAATAGGTAGACTACACAGTAAAGTGAAAAAGCTTCTAGAAAGAAAATTTGTATTAATAAAGCATTAAGAATATTTAAAAAAGGGGGGGGGGAATGCAGTATTTTGGGTCGCGGTGGTTAAATTTGGGAGCAAGAAAGGTGCGATTTTCGGGCGTAAAGGGTGTGTTTTGTGGGCAAGGAGGGTGCATTTTTGTAGTTTAAAGGGCAGTTAGGGCACTCATAAAAATTTAAAGGGCAGGCAGGGCTTGGCACCCTTTTCAAAGGCTCTAAGGGAAACCCTGAAATAAGATAGTATCTATATTTTTTATATTATTTACTAAAGCATCATGCATGTAAATTATTCCCTCTATGGAATGCCTTCCTACCTCACCCAATCGACTAATGATCAACAGAGTTTACTGTGCAGTTTGTTATTTTTCCTGCAAAATGAAAGAATACAAAGATTTACTACCAGACTATAATTATATTAATGTACTACCAACTGAAACAAATCACAATTTTTGAATAAAGGGCATGAAAGACAAAGATTTTATTCAGGTTCAATATATATCATTAATTCTAATTTCCTAAGTTAATAATAAGTACATTTTAAAATAATATTTTATTTCCTTTAACAAAAGTATTAAAACTTTGATTCTGATTTTTAATTCCCATATTTGCAAAACTATTTGGATTTAATTTAACATTAATTCATTGTATTCTAAACATAAACTGCAAATCAGATAACATAAACTGAGCATGCATAATGAGTATGCTTCCATCTCAAATTTTCCATTTCAGGCATTGATGATATTACATTTCAATCTCAATATGACAGTTTTAGTGCCATCTATTATAGCTTTTACTGTAAAATATACTTTCATAAATTAAAAATATGAAAAGGACAGTAACAAAATTTTCTCTTTACTTTCAGGAAAATAACAATCAATATTACAACCAAATGACAAAAATTCATAATTTATCTAAAACAACACTGGCAAAGCTGCCAAGTTTTACTCCCCGGGAGTAAAATTTACTCTTTTTTGACAATTTTTACACTTTTACTCCTAGATCACTATTTTTACTCTTTTTCTACTATTTCAACATTTTTCTACCGATTTTTACTTTCTTCTATATGTAATATAGAGAAAGTATTGGATTCATGAAAATTTTCGACCTCCATTTTTTGATGGATTTACACGTTTTGGGATGTCCAGAACATAAATTGATAGTTTTTTAAAAATGTCTGTCTGTCTATATCACTTTTTGTGGACGCTGTATCTCACGAACAAATGAATGAAATTTAACCAAACTTGGTATTTAGTTGCACCCTGACATAAACTGGTTCTGAATAGATTTGGGGATCAATCGCTCAACAGGTGGCACTGTGATCGCATTTTATGCAAACTTTTAACATGGCAGTATAGGACAAAATTTCGTATAAATGTACATAATGAGAGTTATTTTAAACTTGTGATTGTAAAATTAATATGAATTATTGATAATAGTAGTAGTTAACTAGGAAAATATTTTGTGCATGTGGGGGCATTGGTTGCCCCCCCCCCCCCCCCCTGGGGGGAGTAAAATTTCAAGATGGGTATCTTTCGAAAGGTTTCATTGATAATAGTAGTAGTTAACTAGGAAAAAAATTTTGTGCATGTGGGGGCATCATTTCAAGATGGGTATCTTTCGAAAGGTCTCATCAATACCTTTAAAACGAATGGTTGAACTATAAATCTGTGATAATTTAAAACAAAGTTATCGATTTTTTTTTTTACTTTTAACAAAAAAAAAAAAAAAAAAAAAAAAAAACAAGGGGGGGGGGGGGGTCTGCAAATTTTTTTGTTTGTGCGCTGTTTTACTCCTTGGAATTCTTGCAGGTTGGCAGGTATGCACTGGCTAGGTGATGAAACACTTGACTATGTATTCGAAAAACCCTAAAATAGAATTGAAATTCATGAAATATGCGAAAAAATAAATATCTTTATTTGATTTTGATTGAAACCCATAATAATTTATTTTTAATAAATATTATTATTATTATATTATTATTTTTTTTTTTTTAGCATTATAACACTTTATTCTACCAAAATAATATATTTCAGCAAAAGTATAAAGTTAAAAAAAAAAAAGAAATTAAAAATTAGCCTAATATTTTAATAAATTTGTTCATGAAATTACTGGTAATGAATCATACTATTTAATATTTTTACCTGTATAAGATTTTCAGTATATAATTTATTTTATTTTTATAATAAGTATGGAAATAAAATAGTTTACAGAAATTAGAATGATCAGCAATGCCGTAGACATGCTATTATAGCACATAAGTTACGCAAAAAATCGAAGGTGGGACATAGACAAAAAAAAAATAAATATTGTAGAGCACCCCAGGACAAACGATTTTCATTCTAAAAAAAAAAAAAAAAAGAATGAATGTTCTGCAAAATAGTTCACATGTTGCCTTTAAAAAGTTTTTTTTTTTTTTAAAAATACGGTCTTGATTGCATAATAATAAAGGATTACTTAAATAAAACAGGATTTCAGCAAGGCAGTTCAGCATTCCAAGGTGACTTCTGAAAACTGATGTTTAATCATAGTAAGGATTTGTTGTAATTTTTATCCAAAAATAACAACTTATTCGTACTTTGTCTACTAAATCAGTCTCTTCTAATATCAGTATTGTTTTACCATATTTTTCTAAATCTAGTCATACCATAGCTAAAATTCTCAAACAATATCATTTTAAAATAATTTTTTCACCTTCCAATAAACTCACCTTTTCTGAATGAAAAAATCCTATAGCATAGCTGCCAACTGCTCCGATTTAATCGGAGTTTACCCGATTTTTTTAGTGTACTCCGGTAATCCGAATATTATCGAAAAAACTCCGATTTTTCAAACTTGACAATTTTTCTTTTTTACTTTTTTTTTTTTTTTTTTGTCACTCTTCTAAAATATCCATTCGACAATTTAGCCTGCGCGCCGATTGAAAATACGAAAACTCTGGGAAATATATTTTGCAAATGCAGAATTATTATTCTTTTCAAACCATCTTCCCTTCCTACGTAGCAGGATTTCCCCAGATCATTGCCGTAAAGAGAAAGGGAAGGGGGAAGGAGGAGATCATATACGCGCGGGCACGGATTAAGAGAACGAGTTTGACTTGGGAGAAAATTTTCGCCTTTGTGTACGCATGCGCTAGTAGTGGAGAGGGGAAATAGCAGAGGAGCATTATTTATGCATGCTCGTGATGGGATGGGAATCGAAGTATCGGAGAGAGTTGTTGTCAGTAAAGGAAAACCCAGGGCTCCCACTAGATCCGCTAGGTAAAAATATCTGTCATAAAAAATTCCTAAATTTAAAATAGGTCATCAAAAATTCCTCAAGCAGTGAAATGGCGGTTTATTTCGGCGATCACTTGCAATATTATCACATGTTTTAGGAATCTACTTTGGGAAAAAGCACGAATTTTATCAATTAACAGTGAAATAATCGCGTATTTCAGCGGTAGGTCGCAAAATTATTACCTATTTTGGGAATTCCCTTTGAAAAACAGCGTTGATTTTATAAACTAACTTTAAAATAATCGAATATTAGGCGATCGGTCGCAAAAATACCGCATATTTTGGAAATCTGTTTTGAATAAAGCGCGAATTTTATTAATTAGCAGTAAAATGATCGCGTATTTTGGCAGTTGGTAGCAAATATAATATATTTCGAGAATCTGCTTTGAAAGAGTGTGAATTTTATCAATAAATGGGGAAATGATTGCGTCTTTCGACGATCAATTGCAAAGTTATTGCCTATTTCGGAAATCTATTTTGAAAAAAAAAAAAAAAAAGTGAATTTTATCAATTAACGATGAAATGATTACGTATTTCAGCGATCGATCGCAAAATTGCCTATTATAAATCTGCTTTAAAAAGATTATTTATTTATTTATTTATTTTAAGAGCTGATTTAAAAAAGATCGAAAGAAAAAAAGGCACCAAAATGACCGCGTATTTCGGCAGTCATTCGCAATATTACATATTTCGGGAGTCTGCTTTGAAAAAAGCGCGATTTTTTTCAATTAGCAATGAGATGATCGCCTATTATCTCAAAATTATTTGCTCTTCCGGGAATTTGAAAAATAGCGCAAATTTTATAAGTTAGTGCTGAAATGATCACGTATTTCGTCAATCGATCGCAAAAATCCGGGAATCTGAAAAATAGCGCGAATTTTATAAGTTAGTGCTGAAATGATCGAGTATTTCGTCGATTGATCGCGAAAAGCGCGTATTTTGAGAATCAGCTATGGGAAAAAAAAAAAAACTCAAATTTTGAATATGTAGGGACAAAAATTATAGTCTAGTTTCAGTAACTAGTTGCAATTAAATATAAATTTTGTCACTTACTAGCGAAATAGTCACTTATTTTGGCAATCAGTTGCAGAAATATTGCATATAATTTGCCAAATAAATGGCTTCAAAGATAATCATCAGCTGATAAGATAAAACAGTATTAATTAATGGTGAAAAAAAGCTGAAAAAATAGCATTCTAGCCTATTTAAAATCTCACCATGAAGTAATTAAACAGTTTCATTCTATATATAAATTTTTCCCTATGAGATTGAAAAAAAAAAAAAAAAAAAAGCAAGCTAGACAGCTCTCTGTGTCCAATTTGTTATTCAACACCATATAAAACTTATAAGAATCATGGGCTACGAGTATGATGTGATAAGTAAATTTTCTATTAGATTTGATGATGATGTGTGCATGTGCAAAAACATGTCTATGGTGATATAATGTTTTCTTAATATTAAGCAAAAAAATTTTATAAAAATAAAAAATTGGATGTTTTTCATCAGAAAGTACAATTTAACTATTCCAAACTAAGAAATATGCTGTAAAACAGTAATTTAATGCTCCAAAGTGAGTTTTTTTTCTTACTCCGAAATTTATCCGAAACAGGATTTTAGCAGTTGAAATCTTGCTTTTATTTACCAGTGGCATAATGATCCCACATTTCAGCTATCAGCTGCCAGAATATGGCACATTCAATCAGTTAGTAGCACACACACAAAATAAATAAATAAAATAAAATAAAAAATTATAGAATTATTATATCAGTCATTCATATCAGTTGCACATTGTAGAGAAAGTTTTAGATCAATGGAAAAAAAAGTCTCACTAACTTAAGGTAAATATTTCTCTTTTCTTTGATTTTTTTACTCTAATATACTTAGAATGATTTTAAAATTTACTAACATTAAAACTTACTAACTACTACACAGTTTTAATGTAAATTAACATTAAAACTGTGTAATTATGATTTATATGTGGGAGTCGCATTCAAGGATTTGGTATTATAAAATTTGCTCCTATTTTTTCGTGTTTGCTCCTATTTTTTAAGTCTTGTGCTCCTAATTTTTAAATCACTAGGTTGGCAGCTATGCTATAGGTATGTATAATTCTTTGGGCATCTATAGCATTTCCTGCCAGTGTGGTTTATCGTACAGTGGCCAAACTAAACGCAGACTTAAATTCCACCTTAAAGAACATATTAATTATGTCCATAAGCAAGAAACCAATAAATCAGCTATTTCTAAGCATTGCTGGGAGGAAAACCGTAATTTAAAATTTGATTCAGCTAAAATAATTTGCAGGCCTGAATCCACTCACAAACTCGATTTCTTTGAAGCTTTTCATATTTATAAAAATATTAAAAATTGTCCACTTTTTCTTAAATTCTTCCATATTTTTCACAAGTAATGTTTCATAATTTCCTATTGGTCAATCACCCACTTTCCACATAATTCTATCAGCTGATCATCTTAAGCTAAATCTGTTCCCTTTCCTATATATAAGAGCACTTCTCTCACATTTCTTCATGCACTGAAGACGGTATGCTAAATCAGGGGTGGCCAACCTGCGGCCCACCGCATAGTTTCTTGCTGCCCATGAAGAGACTAACAATATTTAAAGTTTGACAACTTTAGTTAACGGATCAAAAATTAATAAGTATGTTCTGGCTTTTTGAAGTGAAAATACCTTTCAATGATTATGGTAGATAAAGAACTGTTGTAATGAAATATTATTAGATCCATTATTCATTCTTTTAACAGTTGTTTTAATATGTAGTCATATATTTTTCATGATTCTATTGTTAATTTATGAATGAAAATAATTTAAATTAATGCATTCTGCCCCGAATTTTCACCCTGCACCTTCCTCAAAAAAAGTATATACATACATGAATCATATACTTATAAACATATATGTGCATAAAATTTAATAAAAAAGCACCACAAAACTGGCGTTGTAAAAAATATTACTTACAAACTTTGAATAAACACCATAAAATGCAATAAACTCGCAACAATTGTTTCGGGTCGAAAAAACACACAACCCTTCATCAGGCGAACAAAGTAAGCACGAGTGCTGCAGTCAAAATTATTAAACTAAATATAACAATATTTTACTCAAACTTAAAATATACTCTCTAAGGTAAGTAATAAGACATTTTATTTGTTTAAGCATGGGGATTTCTTTGCTGATTTTAGTTCAAAACATGCCCGCGCTCCATGTAACGAAACAAAAATGCTTTTTATTTACATTTAGAATATCCTGAAAGTTTTATAGATTGGCAATATTTTCGCCGTTTTGGCGATATACTCGAACTTAAAGAATATTTTTTCAATTCGGCTTATACACGGGTTTGCAATTTTGGGTAAATTTCTGTAGGGAAAACGTACACTCGGCTTATATTCGGAAATATACCGTACTTACATTATTTACCAACGATGTCAAGAAGTTTCATGAAAATATCCCTGTACTATATTTTTTTATGAATGTATTAATTGATTAGCTCATTTGAACAACTCAAATATAGCAGTGTATTAACTTTATTTTGATTACTTAATCACGGCTAATTAAATATTTAAATTATCAGTCATATTTCATATTTAATTCGAATTAAATTTTATTTACTTTTTACTAACTAATCTAATGTAAAATTGTTATTATTTTTTAATTGAACAGCCAGAATTAATCAGTCTTTCTTTATTCTGGTGGTCTTTTAAAGGTTTCACTGTGTTAATTTTTATACAACTTTTAAAATATTGTGACTTGTATACCCTTTACCATATTTTACCTGTGTGATTTGATACTTTCTGCCCTATTTTATAAATTAATATGTAATCAATTCTAAAATTCATGGAATTATAAAAAACAGTATGTCATGAAATCAGAATATCACATAAGTATTGAAATTATTTCCATTATCATTAAAATAGTGCTTAACTTTTATATTTGTCTTATTAAGGACACCAAATTATTCAATAAAACATTTTATTTTTTGCAGGCTTATTGTTATGCTGGTGAAAATCTTTTAGCTCAAGAAAAATGTGGAGATGCCATACGAGCTTTACAAGAAAGTGAAAAATGTTTGTATAAATTTTATCGTATTTATAATAATAATTTAGAGTGTTTATGAGTTTGCCTGCCCACTGGCAGAAAATTTTGTAGTTGTCTGCGACAGGCTTTTAAGGGCCCTCTTCACTCATCATTTCCTTTTCTAAAAGCCAATGTTATCCTATGGAAAACTTTCTTTGCACTTAAAACAGTGACATATTAATTGATTGAGACGCGGTTTTTTTTATTTGATTACTCTCATTTCGTAAACTGACGCAGCTTTTTTAGATTTTATGAAAGAATAACAGTTGTTTTTTAAAAAAGCTGTTTTATTGCAATATTTGGGTTGATGCATTAAATGGCTTATAAAAAACTCTTTCAATTTTTTAAAACAGAATTTAAAAAGCTGCGTCAATCTCAAAGAGTTTAATTCAATGCGGAAAAAAATCCTGTATTTTAATAAAATTTTAAATCAATTAAATTTGTAAAGGAAGTCCAAAAATTTTACAAATTTGTGCCGATTTTCCTCTTTGACACACCCTTTATCCGGCTCCACCTCTCAGACAGATGTTTTTGCTTTTCGACGAACCAAATGTTTATATTTTTGTGGTGAAGAAACATCGTCGTGGTTTTTATTTCTTTACTACTTTTATTATTATAGATTTTTTTTGTTCTTTTTGTATTACGGATGTGAGTCTGAGTAACATATAGATTTAGAAGACAATCGTTCAAAGAATTTGCGAAATATATGATCGCATTTCATTTTAAATATTTTTCTTTGCACATAATACTGTTTGCACAATAAATCTGATATTTTACTCATAAAGCAATGAGTGGCAATATACGAACATCTATTTTAGCGATTCGTAAAAAATATTTTATTGAATTAAACAGAATTTTATTATAGAATTCAAAGTAAATAATCTGGTATGGCACACATACGACTTTCTCTTACATAAAATTAAAATTCTATTAAGATAGATTGCAGATTGACGAGTAAGATAACAAGTTCTATATATAGCTAGTGGATATGCAGATCAGGAACCTCACCGTCCTATTTGCATCCCGCATTATTCAACAGATTATTGTTACTTGTTCCTTATTATATATAATATATATATATTGATTCTATTGACTTTTTGTATAAACAGAAACGTTTCTGAGGGGGTTGCAGCCCCCCTCAACCCCCTCTGCTTTTCTCTTTCTATAACTATCTCTGTATGTATGTATTCCTAATAACTGACTATCATGTACTTGCACTAATTCCCTGTAATTCATAAGTACTTCTACCAAAGTTCCTGCAAATTGATTGCATAACATACTAGAATTATTTTGTGCAACCCTGTAAATTAAATACTGATTCTATGGCCATATTTTCCCACAAAAAAAATATACTTTTAAAATTCTAATAAAATTTCATCATATTTCGTGGGGTGTAACCATGTTAAAATTCAATACCAGTGTTGAAATATGAACTATAGTGCGTAATAGAACGAAATTCTTTTATGTAACTCGGAAAAGCAGCTACAGTAATTATATACACTAAAAAAATTAGAATACACCTATTTAATTAATTGTAACTCATGAATATTTCAATGTAATTTGAATCATTTGGATGATTACAGGATGTCATCCGAATTCATTTGTGTGATCCCGTAAATAAATCATATAGTCCATACATATCCCTTTTATTAGAGTAAACATGTTTTTATATATCTTTATAATGTGTATGTTAATTCCACTGTGTTGAATGCAGCATAAATGTTTTAAAATGTGCTTTTTTTTTTTTTTTTTTACTGTAATTTCACTTTGTTGAATGCAGAGTAACAACGTTAAAATTTGTTTAAACAAAATTCACCCCGTAGGCCTTAATGATAAGAAAAACTTTGAAGTGTCCCTGTACATAGAACATGAAAAATATACACATAAAAAATTATACAGCTATTTCTATACAAAGCTTGAAAGTGTCTACCAATTTGCAAGTTATTTGAAGAATTTTTGCAGCCGTTATTGCGGTACATGTACATTCTGTCCATAGGCCATAGTGATAAAGAAAAATTTGGTGTGTCCACGTACACGAATTCCAGATAGAACAGACGCCAAACACAATACAGCTAATCCCATGCGGCTCGAAAACATGTGTACGAAATTGCAAATCAATAGCATGATTTTTGCGGTCGCTGCGACAGACACACAGACAAACAAAATATACACACAGACGAAACCCAAAATCTTCTTGAGTCTCCACAGGGAAGCTTCCACTGACGTTTCGACAATAAACTAGTGGATCTGAAGATCAGGTGCCCCAATATCCTATTTGCATCACACATTTATTGAACAGGTCATTTTTATTTATTTCTCACTATATAATATATGCGCATATATTGATTCGATTGACTTGCTACATAAACAGCTACATAAACGTTCCTGAGGGGGGCTGCCGACCCCTCCGAAACTAATAAAGATAGAGCTACGAAACTTCAGATTTAAGACAGAACTGGTGTACAGATGGATTTTACAAATATTGGTGAAAATTGGAAAAATGGAAGTTCGTATCTCAAAAACGGCTCTAACGATTTTCTTCCAATTTGCTACATAAATACTCTATTAGATGTCTTTTCGAATGATATAGTTGGATAGTTCAGGAAAATTGATAGGCTCCCTGTATAAATAGCTGAATTTCAGGTCTTGCAAGTGCGTTTTCTTTTTCTTTTCTTTTCTTTTTTTTTAACGGCTGCACCGATTTTTTTCAAACTCACCATATTAACTCCCTTTTAAATATCCTTTTGTATGTAATTCTTTTCCGATCAATAATTGAGTATGCCTAGTTTTGGTAAAAGTTTGTATCTCAAAAACGGCTCTAACGATTTTCTTGAAAATTGTTGCATAAATCCATTTTAGATATCCTACCTCGTATAATACGTGGTTATTACAGGAAAATTAACAGTCTTTTTTTTTTTTTTTTCCCTTATTTCTTAACTCGCTATGTAAACTCTGTTTCACGTCTATATATCAGTTTGTCAGGCGTCTATTTCGTTAGGTCAATTTGTTGTCTTCTGTTTACATTTTTAAAAAATTGTATATAATACGTGAAATAGTGGGTAATAAAAGTCGTGCTTCACACCAATTTTTTTTTTTTTTTTTTTTTTGTCGCAGATTTAAGGATAGATAATTTTTTTAAATGGTCAAAATATGTTCAGAACACTTGAAAATGTGTAAATATACTGAAAGCTAGAAGTTGAAATGTTTCATGAGCCCAATATTTTATTACATCTTGTAGTAAATAGGAGGATATTTCTACCAATCATAAAGGCTTCGAAAATTTTTACGAATCCAATACTTTTTACTTTCTTCTATATGTAATATAGAGAAAGTATTGGAATCGTGAAAATTTTTTACCTCCGTTTTCTGATGTATTTACACGTTTTGTGATGTCCAGAACACGAATTGATAGTTTTTTGAAAATATCTGTCTGTCTGTATCACGCTGTATCTCACGAACCAATGAATGAAATTTAACCCTGACATGGAATGGTGCTGATTAGATTTGGGGATCAATCGCTCAACAGGTGTCGCTGTGATCGCATATAGCTAACTAGGAAAAACATTTTGTGCATGTGGGGGCATCGGTTCTCCCCCCCCTGGGGGGTAAAGTTTCAAGATGGGTATCTTTCGAAAGGTGCCGTCAATACCTTTAAAAGAAATAGTTGAACTATAAATCTGTGATAATTTAAAACAAAGTTATCGATTTTTTTTTTTTACTTGAAGAAAAAAAACTTAGGAAAAAATTCATATTTTTTTTTTTTTTTGACGAAATTTAACGAAACTTGGTATTTAGTTCATCCCCGACATAAACTGGGGCTGATTACATTTGGGGATCAATCGTTCAACAGGTGACGCTGTGATCGCATTTTATGTAAACTTTTAACATGGCAGTATAGGACAAAATTTCGTATGAATGTGCATAATGACAGTTATTTTGAACTTGTAATTGTAAAATTAATATGAATTATTGATAACAGTAGTAGTTAACTAGGAAAAAAAATTGTGCATGTGGGGACATCGGTTGCCCTCCTGGGGGGTAAAGTTTCAAGATGGGTATCTTTCGAAAGGTCTCGGAAATACCTTTAAAACGAATGGTTGAACTATAAATCTGTGATAATTTAAAACAAAGTTATCGATTTTTTTTACTTTTAACGAAAAAAAACTTTTTTTTTTTTACGAAATTTAACCAAACTTGGTATTTAGTTGGTCCCCGACATAAACTGGTGCTGATTACATTTGGGGATCAATCGCTCAACAGGTGGTGCTGTGATCTCATTTTTTTTCTAAATTTTTAACATTGCAGTATAGGACAAAATTTCGTATAAATGTACACAATGAGAGTTGTTAGTTCCCCATCATACTATAAGTATGGGGAACTTAGGTAATCGTTGACCTCGGTTTTTTGACTTTTTTATATGTTTTCAAGTGTGAGGAATCCGAAAATGACAAAATTTGTATGGTGTCTGTCTGTAGGGTGTCTGTTAGTGTGTCAGTCCGTTAGTTTTTTAGTCTGTTAACACGATATCTGACGAACAAATGACCGCAGAGAGGTCAGATCAGTTTTAAAATATCAGTTTTGATGCCGGAATGAACATCAGTAACTATAAATATGCTACTTTGAAAATTTCGCAAGTTATTGGAAATTTACGATTTTCTTAACATGGCAGTATAGAGCAAAATTTCACATAAACGTTAGTTACGAGAGATATTTTCATCGTAAAGATGTCAGACTACTTTTGAAATATTATTTAGAACACTGGCATGAATATCTGGCATGAACACTGGCATGAAATGACTATGAGTTTTCCAATATACAAATTTCGTAAGTTATTGGAAAATTACGAATTTCTTAACATGGCAGAATAGAGCAAAATTTCACAGAAACGTCAATCTTGAGGGATATTTTCATCGTAAAGATATCAAACCACTTTTAAATATTATTTTTGATACTGGCATGAATATCAATATCATAGACTGATTTTTCCAATTAAAAAAATTCGTAAGTTATTTGGAATTTACGATTTACTTAACATGTCAGAATAAGGCAAAACTGAGTATAAACTTCCATTTTGAGGATCATAAATACATTAGATAACTTCAAAATTACATTTATTAAATTTGTTTGAATATGATTGAATACAAATATTCTAAAGGAAAATTTCGTAAATTATTCGTAATTTACGATTTTATCAACATAGCGAAATTGTAAATTTTTCATATAAATATGAATTTTGAGAATTATTGCATTGGAAATAGTAGCATGAAAACTAAACAATGGAATTGACCCTGATAATATAAATTAACAGATTAGAATAAGATAAATATATCGAAGTGAACGGTGGATAGCCTATTAGGCGGGGATTTCATTCTGTCACTGTATCAAGCTTTGGTCAAATTCATTTCTTTTAACATGATTATAATATGTCTCGCACTAGAAATTTATGAGAATGGGGAACTGAGCAGAGTCCACCTATGCCAACTAGTTTTTTTTTTCTAATGTTAATCATACTATATTTTATAGAAAACAATTTTTGTGCATAGGAATAATAAATGTCTATTTCAATACGATTTGTGCAAAATAAATGTATTGAAATATGGTTTAGGTGGCATATGGCGTGCCAAAACTAAGTTTTTGGCTGAATACAATATTTCTATTACATACAATAGTCGAGTGATGGAAGTAAAAATTCATTACCAGATAGGATTTTTAAAATTCTGTAGAGCTCGCTTTTTAATGAGATTCGATTGTAGATATATATTTATGATTTTTTGAGATATATTAGATGATATAGCAATACAAAAAATAAATATATATGAATTTTTTCGATATAACTATAATAGCAGGGCTTCGGTGCTATTAGCTATATGTAAATGAATTTCTTTTTTTATGAATCACTTAAAAAATAATATATATATATACATACATATATATATCACTTTATAAAAAAGAAATAGCAAAAAAAAAATTTCATTGAAATCACCCCGAACTTCGTTTCGGGTAACCGCTAGCAATGACATCGTTACTCCCACCCGCGTTGTATCGGATCCAAATTTGCAGTGCATGCAAAAACGTCTTTCCTGGACACTTGAATATGGATATTTATCGGTTTACAAGTTGAGTTCCTATTACAATTTTAAAAATGGCTTTATCTCAGCATCCATTGAACATTTTAGTTTTGGCACCATGTAATTCATAGCCCTTGCACTGTTTACTATATTACCATATAATTAATAATATAAAAAAGTAAAAAATTTTTAATGGAATTAAATAAATATATTTTAGTTAAACTCAAGTAATTTTTCCTGCTATATTACCAATATGAGTTAATTTAATAAACCAAGATTCAATTGTGTAACAGCCGTTGCTATGGGACGCAAGCGATTGAAATAAAAGAATAAATTTAATAATGGATAAAATCGAAATACATATTTTATATATATATATGCATATGTCGCTAAAGTGCACTCCTGCATCCAAAGTCGTGTCCAAATTACTCCACTGCCAGGTTTTGTAACTCTGCGGTCAGTATTCTGAGCTACAAACCGCAGAGAAACATACAGACCCTTCTCTATATTTCAGTAACATTATACATCTTAGTTATTTTTTTGGTTAAATTAATTATACCAAACTACAAGTTTAATTATAAAGAATATTTTCTTTTATTAAATTTCACTGTTACATAATTCGCCGATATAAAGTACTGAAAGCCTGAAGCGGACTAAAAATAGCATAAAACACTTGGTCGTATCAGGCTACGCTATTAAATTACACAATAAATAGATAAGAATAAATGAAGAAATTTATTTGTTGTCATTTGAAAATGGAAAAGAAAAAATAAATAAAAAAAATAGGAGACACAAAAATAAAAAAAGAAAGACAGAATTAAAACAAAACAAAGCTTCAGGAAAACCACAAATACGTAAGTAGCTGATTTTTGATTTATTCTTCCAAAAAGTCAACGATTCGTCAGTGAATCTGTCAATCTTCTCAATTAGTTAACACCAGCTGTCAAAACCACGTGGGACACTTTTTATCTGGTTTTAGCCGGCATCGGAATTTTTTTTAAGTTAAGAGGGCCGTTAAAATTCCACACCTGTCTGCAAAATTTGCATATAATCAGGGGTGAAAATGGTTTACACTCAAAAAGCTTGAAAGCTGATAGCGGCAATCTTGGCGGGGGGGGGGGGAGCTTAACAACAGTGCTGATCTCGTGCAACAATATATGAATACAATTTTACTATAGAACAATATAGTATAAACAATTATACAAAAGTAAGTTGAACTCATTCTATTAAATATTTTATAGCAATGTTTTACACAACACAATATATATAATAAAGGTATTAGTTTTAGTTTTGATGCAGAAATTTTTATAAGTGAATTTTGAAATGAAGGCGAAGTTTAGGAGCAGTTTTAAATAAAATTAACACTTTTGGAGCACTGTTTTGTATGTTCCTACCAAAGCACCAATATGGGGGCTCTAGAGTTCGAACCAGAGAGCGTCAAGACGTCATACATCAGTAGTGTATTGTCGGAGGCAAAAAATGTCCAGTTGAAATGAAAAATTAGGGACAATTTTTTGACAGACATCTGAAGACAATGACTGCAGACAAAGATTGTCCAAAAGTTGTGGGCAACTTTTTTACTAGTGCATACAAAGACTGTCTGTTAGACATTTTTCAGTGTCTGTGAATATGTCGCCGTGTCATAGTGTTTCTGCCACTGGGTTTGCCTGTCTGTAATTTTTCAAAGAAAAGTGGCTGAGCATAGTTTCTAAACTTGTCATTGGAAGGCACCGGGCTTCTAATTGAATGAAAAAGTTTAATTGTTAGATTTTAAATTAGATTTTTAAAGAAAATTTAAATACATCAAACATTAACTATTGAAAGCCTCTAAAACATTCTTTTTGTTGAAGGAGAGATGGGTAGAGCATTTTATCTTTTTAAGCAAACTTCCATAACTTTTTAGTAGATTCTTCCTCATTTGTTAAAACTACAATTATATCATTTCAGGAAGGTAATATAAAAATGAAGGCACAAATTCAAATCCCAATTATCTCTTCCTCAAATATTCTAGCTTTTCTTTAAAAATCGAAGTTTTTACTTTTTTAATGTATTTGAAGTATTTTTTATGCATATTTAGTAATCTGTTCAAAGAGCTCAGGTCAACTTAATTTTTTTTTTTTTTTTTTTTTAATTTGTTACATAGTTTGAAAGTGCTTTTTTTACTCTGAAAATAAGTGATTTTCATGATATAGTAGCTGATCCTCCATTTTGACAATCGGCTTTAGAAATATTGCTTATTAAGACAATTGGTTAAGAAAAAGAAACAAGAAAGAAATTTTATAAATTTGTAGTAAAATAATTGCTTATTTTATTAAAATACACACCTTTTTCATCAATCAGAAGTGAAAAAAAATTGCATTTGAAGAATTAGCTAGGGTTAAACACAAATTTTATTGATCATTTGCAAAATGATCCTGCATTTCAGAAATTAACTGCAAAATGATCATGAATTTCCAAAATTAGACTTGTAAAAATTAGAAAATTTGTAGATTTTTTGTAAAATATTCCCATTGCACTTAGGAATTAGTTGTCAAAAGAAAAAACAAAATGAGAAATTTATTGGTTAGCAGCAAAGTATTAACCAATTTCAGAAATCAGTTTCTATTAAATGTAAATTTTGACAATAAGCATTAAAATGATTCTGTATTTCAACAAGCAGTTGGCAATCCGTTTTATGAAAAGCATGAATTTTACCAGTTTGGGGTGGAGTAATAGCCTATTTCAGCATTTAATTGCAATTAAATTTAAATTTGATCAATGAATCATGAAAAGATCATGTATTTTGTCAATCAAATGCTAAAATATTGTATATTTCAGAAATCAGCTTTCAAATCATGTGCAAATTTTATGTATATTCCCATTGCACAGCAGAATAATAGTCTACTATAGCAGAATAATAGTCTACTTCAACATTTAATTGCAATTAAATGCAACATTTTCATTTTGTGGCAAAAAAAAAAAAAAAAAAAAAAAAAACATTTCAGTAACTAACTATAAAAATTGCAAATTTTGGGAATCAACATTCAATACAATGAGAATTTTATTAATTAGCAACAAAAATAGCCTATTTTAGCAGTCATCATGAGACGCGGCCGTGTCTCCGTGACGCCGCAAAGCTCAAACAAAGCTTACCTGCGACACCATATATACAGCAATTTTAGATGAAAGGAATTTGGAAACGCCAACACTTAATATCTCAGCAAGTTGGAGATATTCTGATCTAATATTTTTAGAATAATCTTTTATCTTCTTCCTGATGCTATCCTGAAAGTTTCACATTTCAACATTGTATATATTTTGAGATCTGGAGTTGCAATTTAAGACTTCAAAGGAAAAATGTGTTATCGTGTGAGTTTTTTTTTTCTAGAAAACGGCTCGAAGAAATTTAATGAAATTGTTATATGATATTAATTTCTTTTGTCTGAGAAACGTGACGTTCCCCGTTTTTCCCAAAAAACTCTTGTTTTTTATATATTTTACTTTAAAAATGGAACTATATTACCTCGCGGATTACACTCTTTTCTTTCGCATTGTTCAAAAGAAAAGAATGTAATCCGGTTTGGAATGTTCGTGGATGCATACAATACAGACTTCGCTTCCATTTGAAATATCCAGTCTCAGATAGGTAATTTGGCTCCATGTATTGGCAGTTAGTGTAAAAAATAAACTTAATACAAAAATAAAATATTTTTCTTTCTTTAATATATATATTAAATGAGTTATTTATTTAGGTATTTGTATTCAATATAATGTTTTTTTTATCAAAAATATTCATTCAATTCACATTGCTTTCAAGTTGATATGTTGTTGACTTTCATAAAAATGATAGATAATATCATAATCATATGCAAATATAAGTAATTTTTTTTAAACTAATTGATAAATCACTTAAACTATGAATAGAAAAAATCCGGAAACAAACAAACAAACAAACAATAATAATAATAATTAATTGATTAATTTGCTCATTAAATTTCTAGTATATATATATATATATATATATATACATATTACAAAATGTTAAGCTGTAAAAAATTTTGAATAGATTAAGATTTTCTTAGAGTTAAATTCCTATAATATAGTACGTAAATGAAATATTTTACAGAGATTATAATAATTATAATATATCAAATCCAAATCTAAAATTTCATGTTTTCTGTTATTTATTTATTTTATTTATTTTACTTTTATTAAATAATATTATAATAAAATTGAAAAAAAAAAAAAAAAAGGAACTTGGTTACCAAACACTTAAAATTCATTGGAAAAACTCTTAAAACAGAATTAAAATTAGTAAAATAAGTATTAAATAAAATAAAGTAAAATACATCTTTATTTGACTTCAATTTAAACCCATAATATATTTTTTAAAATATTAATTAATTATATATTTTTTTCTTCACATTATAATACTTAATTTTACGAAATAATATATTTCTGCAAAGCATACTGGTAAAATGATTAAGAATTATATAGTCTATTATTTTATAAATAATTCTGTTCATTAAATTTCTATTAAAAAACTATACTACTTAAATATTTACCAGTATAAAAGTTTCACATTTTAAAGATATTTCCATTTTTATTTATTTTTTTTCTTTTAAATCAAATCTATACCTAAAAAATAATAATTGTTATTTCTTTCTTTCTTAAATTTAACAGTAGGGAGGAGGCATGAATATAACAATAAAAGCTACTCTAGAAGAAGAAGGGGAAAAAAAAAATCCTCCTTAACTTGTATAAACTTATTTCTTACATATAATATTGATATAAAATGAAATTACCATGCATCTGCAACCTTTAAATTAGAAATTAATAATACATTGAAAATTTTGTATACACTACTCTAAAAAATATGTCATAACATTTTCAGAAATATTTTTTTAGTGAATTATATTATTCAAACTATTAAATGACACTGAGGTTCAAATGGGATTCAAGGATGTTTATTTCCATTACAAAGGAGGGTTTTTATTGTTACTATTATTATTTATTTTTTAACTATCACTTTTTTTTTTTTTTTTTTTTTTTAATATAGCCTTCCTACACAGTATCCATAAAACATTAAAAGTGTTAGGAGGTAAACTGCTGACTGTAAATTAAGGTAATTTAAATTTTTTTTAACTAAAACACAAAAAATTAAGTAAAATTACAATAAGTAATTATTTTCACCTTACAAAACTAATCAATTAATCAGTTTAAAAACTTAAGAGTTGACCAACAATAACTACGATTGATAACCAAACCAACAACCATAACGATTATTACTTATACTAAATTAAATGATTTTGCCTTGCTTACAATTACTGATAACACAAAGATTGTTACAGGAACTTGTGTTTGCATTAGATTATAAAAATCGCAAACTATTTTAGGAAAACAACTTTAAATCAAACTGATTTAAATTCATTTTGTATTATACGAAAAGCTAACCAAATTGTTCATTTTTTTCATTAATTTAATTTAATCGATTTTAGAAAAGTGTGTTTCCGAAGTTCATACAAAATCTTGAAAAACAGTGTTGAATACAATTCGTATTCGACACTGTTTTTCAAGATTCTTTTGTTTTTCTATATCCAGTAATTTTCAGAATTTCTAAAAATTGTAAAACACGTCTTCGACAATTTTTATGGGATTTTGTTTAGTTAAGAAGAAAACAAATGTGTATAGTGGGGGAAGGGGACACATGGAGTCAGACATAGGTAAATTTTAATTTTGTAAATGTGAAAATTGGGGAGAGGGGGGAATCTTCTATTTGTTTGATGGAAAGACCTTTTCAAAACAGCATTTTAACAAAAAAAAAATTTTCTCTATATTTATTCGTTAGAAAAATATGAAAGAAAGTTTAAAGTCTTCCCCCCATGTCTTGAGAACACCTTGGGAATTCTAAAAGCCTAAAAATAAGGAGAGAGGGCTTAATGAGTTTGAAGAATCATTGTTTTGTTTGGAAATTTTTGAAAAATTTTTTTTAATTTCGAAAACAGGGGGCAGCAAAAAGCGCATCTTTGAAATTTTAAACAAATGTAGTCCTTTTTTTAGTTTGTCGGAAATGTCTTCTATGAACAATTTCTTAAAAAAAAAAAAAAAGAAAAGAAAAAGAAAGGAAAGAAAAGAAATTGAAGATATATTGTGATAGGGGGAATCGGTGAAAGCAAACAGTAAAATTTCAAATAGGAGGGGAATTAGGAAGATTAAGAGCTCATTTAAAGTTCTTACTTACAGACTTATATTTAATTTGCACGTTTTTTATAATTTTCAAAAATTCCGTGGCTACTGCTCATTTCTGTGACAATAAAAAGTTATATTTAGATTTTGAACCATTAGAGAATATGCAGATGTCATTAGCAGTTAAGGAGAAAGGAAGTTCAATTCAGGAAAAGGGAACCATTCAATTTATAGTTAAATATAAAAATAATTTAAATAAAGTAACTTTAAAAAATGTTTTGTATAATCCACTGTTAAGAAGAAATCTTTCGTTTGGTGTTAAATTAGAAAAACAAGGAATTAATTTTGTTGGAAGTAAAGGTATGATTAATGCTCATGAGAAAAATTGCAGTGAGCTGTTTTATACAGTTAGAAAGAATGATGTATATTTTTTTTTAAACCATTTAAATATGTATTGAAAGAGAATAAAATGCACGGTCCAAATGATGTTGGTGCTAATCAGGTTGAAATGTCACATAACACTAGCTTGTGGCATGATAGATTTTGCCATATTAATGACAATTATATTATAGCTACAAGTAAAAATAATAATATTAAAGGACTTCCTAGTTTTCATGAGAAATAAGTCTGATGTATTTGAGACTTTTCTTAAATTTTCTGGATGGGGAGAAAGGTTACTTAATTTAAAAACTGTGTCAATTAGAATTAACAATGGGAGGCTATATAGTTTTTTTTAGGTGAAACTCCCATTTCTTGGAAAACTTTTTAACAACAGTGTGTCAGCTTGTCCAAAATGGAAGCTGAATATGTTAGTTTAACTGAAGCAGCAAAGGAATTAGTTTGGTTAAAAAATGTTTTACTAGATAATAACTTAAACTTGGAAAAATGTCTATTATATTGTGATAACCAAGCAGCAATATCTTTTTGAAATTCACCTTTTGAAAATAGTTGTACAAAACATACACATGTAAAATATCATATTTTGAGAAATTTCATTTATGATAATTTTTTTGAATTAAAATATGTAAAAAACAAGTTAAATTTAGCAGATATCTTCACTAAACCTTTAGTTAAAGAATACTTAATGAATTTGTTTAGGAGAATTTTTCAGACTTGGATTAGGCATACATTATTTCTTACAAAACTTTGAATAAACACCATAAAATGCAATAAACTCGCAACATTTGTTTCAGATCGAAAGAGCACATGACCCTTCATCAGGCATACACAGTAGGCATGAGTGCTGCAGTCGTCACAAGTGCCGATTTGACTGCAGCATTCATGCCTACTTTGTTCGCCTGATGAAGGGTCATGTGCTCTTTCGACCCAAAACAATTGTTGTGAGTTTATTGCATTTTATGGTGTTTATTCAAAGTTTTATAAGTAATAATTTAAAATGCCAGTTCTGTGGTGCTTTCTTATTAATTATGCATTATAGCCATTTTTGGTCATTGCAGGGCCAGTAAGTTCTTGAGAACTGCTTCTGACCACGCACTGACTAGATCGACAGTTTTTTTTTTTTTTCTTTTGAAGAAACGTAAAATCATTTTTTTTTTTTTTTTTTTGTATTGAAATAAGTTTGTTTCTGGTATTTATTTATTTATTTATTTTGTAGATTCGCTGTTACTAGGGAGCATTAAAAAGAGGGGATTGTCTTGGGTGCCATATTTATTTAACTTTAGTTTTTCATTTGTAAAAGGTAGTGTTAGTAGAATATTTTTATAGGTTTAAAATATTAATAGAATACTTTTACATAATTAATTGTATCTAAAAATATGGCACAGGCCTTGTTTTCACTGTTCCAGAGCAACTGCAAATGTTAACATCAGAATGTAAACAGTATAATGTAAATAAGTGACAAAATCACAGTGATCACTGCTACAAACATACTAACTGTGATCTGCTTGGCCAGAGTGGAGACAACAGGAATAAATTTTACAGATGTTATTAGATTTATTTCTTTTTGTTGACATCCGTCAAGAGGTAAACTGTTTACGGTATGAGAGCTATAAATATAGAGTGTTTTGAGCAAGTCAGTGCCTGTCTGTCAACTTGTTTGCTCTCTGTTTTTTTTTTTTTTTTTCTCATTTAGTTATGTTTATTTTTCCTGCAGATATGAAGATAGTTTTATTTAAATGTAATTTTAATTATGTTTAATTAAAATAAGCTCGGTTTTACATCTGAGTTGTTTTTGAAGTCTCTGACACACTTAGATCACTGCACTGCTTAAATGAATAACCTTTTAGTCTTATAAAAAACACAATTCCAACCCTTGACTCTCTGTCCTAAGTTGGGGATCTAGTTATCCTGCTGTTGAGGATCTCTTGTTGTGCCAATTACAAGGCTTAATACCTTTGAAAGCCTTGTTGCCAAACCTTGAATGATAATAACATATACTGTGCTCTCTGTTACTACTCCTATTAATAGAACTGCTTTTAGAGTGGAGTTTGAAACACTTTTTACTGAGCTTGTTAATTGAAATGACAACTCTGAAATTTGCTGTTGAAGTTTAACCAAAACATTGTCATCGCTCGGCATTTTCATTTAATTAACATTTGAGTTCGGGTCACCAATGAAGGGGGTTGTTAATATAATTGCTCTTTTTACCTTTAATCAACTTTCAACAGCTTAAAATAACAGAAATTAAGAAACTTATTGATTGGATAAGAGAGAACAACATTTATTTTTTTAATATCTTAAGATCTGAAAGAAAACAACAACGGAGTTGCCATTTTTGAAGATATAAATAGGTTTTAGAAACAACATAAGAGGCGCTACAGTTTTTCAGAAGAGATAATTGAAAATAACTAAATCAGTCTTAGGAAGCTCTGAAAATTTAGTCTTCAAACACCTTAAAACTCATTAAGTTGCTAATTTTTCTTGAACAGTTTTACTAAGATGTATTTTAAGGCAGACAGAAGTTTCAAATAGTATATTGAAAAACATTATAATGGTTTTTTACAGTACTTCTGTTTATTTAGTTTTTTTTTTTTTTTTTTTTTACAGCTCTACTAAATTATGATCAAATATTTTATTATAAAAATCTATTATTTATTTTCACTTATTTAAAATAGTAAATTCTATGTATCCAATGAAGCATCAATATCATTTTGACACCAAATACATCAACAATATCTATAATCTGGCACTGATGCATATATTCTTTGGACTCCCCAGATTTTTTTCTTCTCAACTCTGTATGAACCCTCACAATTGCATCACCTAAATTTAATGTGTACATCCTTTTTTTTTTTTTTTTTCTTTTTTGCTACAACCAACTTGATAGCCACTGAAAATTCCTTTATTTGTAGACAGATTCATGTTTAATGTCATTATGGAGCTACAATATACTTTAGAAAGTCCAGACTTAGTCATTTTTGATTTTTTTAAATACTTAGCTTGACTTTTACTACTAATATGCATGATTTTTTAGTAGCCATTTTAACTTCTGAATTTTTGTATTTTTAAAACTAAAATGAGCACATAATAAACTATTCAGTGAAAGCAGACACAAATTGAAAAGTGGACATCGGAATCTTACTTGTCAGTATTATCTGTGGTTGAACATGATGATTTCCATGCACCTCATATCTTAGAAATTCAGTTTTTGTGTGTGATAAAAAGTCCTGGAGAAATTTAGAAAATTTGTTAATATGACAAATAATCTTTGTAAGGAAAATTGCTGATAGTCATGCTCAACTAAAACTAAATATTTTGGAGGTAATCTAGACAAAGAAGTGGAACTATGTGTACATATTGCTCTCATAAAAGTGACATCTTAAGCAGAGTAATTGAAAGCAATGCAAGAAGCGGAGTATAAAATGTGAAAGACGTATAAGAAAGGTCAAAATTGAGACTTTTGAAGTATGTTGTAATATGCAGAGTGAGATCTTATCCTGGTGATTTATTAATGATTTGACTGTATTATATTTTTCAATTTTTTTTTTTTTTTTAACATTTTGTATTTTAAAGAAACAAAATTTACTTTTTATTCAGGTTATGTTGCAGCTACTAAGCAGTGCAAAGAGTATATGAATTTAAAAGGTCCAGGGATAAGTGCAAAACCAGATAATCATCTCTTTTTTAGAAAACTTGGTCCTATCATAAAACGTACTCTCGAGAAATGTGAAAGAGAAAATGGGTTTATGTAAGTATTATTTTATTTTTCTTAATTTTTCCATGCATTTAAGAACCAGTGTTTTTAATTAATATTTTCAATTAATAGTTACAACTGCTGTTAATATTAATTATTGTAATACAGCATTTTTTAAAAGAAAACTAAGAAATAGAGTTCAGTCCTTTATAGTATTCTAAAACATCCAGTCTTTTGTATTAAATTAATTAAATAAAAGGGCCTTACTCTCAAAGTTAGGGGAAAAGCTTTTCTCCTAGGATTCCAGGTGTTTTCAGCCACACATTCTTGATGCCGCTGCTGTTCAAAACTGATTCTTCGTTGTGTTCTTCATATTTGTACAGTCGGGGGGGATCGCAGCACCCGCTGTAATTTCATTATTAATGGACGCAGAAAAATTTAATAGACACCATTCAACAGGAAATTAAATGTACTCTTTGAAAATGCTGTCGAATTTTGAATTAGGGGTTATCTACATATTGGAATGAGCGCCAACTTTAATTTTTTCAATAGCAACACCCAATTTTGACTTCATATTCGAATTTCTGAGAGTCTGGCAGTGCAAAAAAGTATACTTTTTGTATACTTTATCTTTAGTATTTAGAGAGTTATAATAAAAAATGTGTTAGGGGTTATCTGTAAATGTAGAAAAATAAAATTAAGATCCTATAAGACATAGACAAAATTTTAATGTTTTTTACACCGGAAATCTTTCAGGAGAATAACTATTATAAAAATTAATAAAAAGATTGATCCTTTTCCAGTTCCTTAATTATCCTGAATTCAGTTTCTTAGATTTGTATATACTTCAGTACTTTTTTAGATAATTTTAGGTATATTTAAATAGATTACACTTGCGATTAGTCCATACAGTACTCTTTGAAAAAAGTGCAATATTTTTCAAGTGAAAGTGTCTATTATAAGAGGACGCCACGTCACAAAATCGGCTGTATCTCCGAAAATAATTCGAATTTTGAAAAATCCTTTTAGGATCATATTTTTGAAAGTCTAAACTTTCAAAATATGCAAAAAAAAAAAAAAAAAATTGATTTTTTTAAATTTCTAGACCAGAATACCCCCTTAACCCTTTCGCGACTGCTGACGAAGATTCACGCCATTTGAAAATCTGTAACTCTGTCAGTGGGCGTTTCTTTCGTAATTTGTGTGTTACATATTTCTTAAGTGTGTACCCAGTGTTCATATTTTTGCAATAAAATATACTATAGATAGAAATATATTAATTAGAAAGAATATAATTATAATGTATATCCAATTGTAATATAATTGTGAATACAAAAAATTTGTTCTGAAATATTTTATTTTGAGAGTATAATGCTCGTAGGCGGGTCTAACTATCAAAAAGACAAAATCCTGCAGTCACAAAAAGTGTTAAAATATATTTATAAAAGTCAAAGTATGTGTTTAAAAATGTATAAAGTTAAAATATATTAATAAAAGTTTAAAGACTAAAGTGTCCTTAAAATAATAATCCTCCCCCCTACAAAATAAATAAATATGTAAATAAATAAAATAAAATAAAACAATATATGAAGCAAATGATTAAGCCTTTTTTAACTATGACGGTAGTTAAGAAATGTTTTTACAAGTCTGTCTTGCATTCCAATTCCATTCATTTTTTATATTTAACAATTTCACATTAAACCTATTTTTCTATTTAAAACAGTAAACTATTTAATTGATTATTATTATTGATCCGGCAAAATTTGATTGATGATTTCGGCTGATCTTTATGTATTTTGATATGCTGAAACCGAAAATACAGCCCATTTTTCTCTATCACGTATAGATTTATGTCAATACAGGGTGTTTGCCGACACGATTTCTTACATATACCATCATAACAATCAGTGGGTTGGTTGGTTGATTGATATGGTCTATTTAGTTATTTTTTTCTTCTAGTGTTCGTTTAACCCGTTAGTAGTCGCTAGTTGGTCGATTTGCCGCCCATCCTTGAATGTTGCGAGATTTTTTTATTCAATAGCCACCAAAATGTTTTTAAAGTAGCATTTGATATACATATAATGCTAATAAAATCAAAGGAACGTCTATCACATCACTTCTTAAAATTATTGGTGAAAGTTAAATAAAAAGTGCGTAATCTGTAATAGGCGGCGCTGTCTATAGCGACTACTAACAGGTTAAAAAATTCAAAATTTATCACCAGTAATCAATGAAGTAAATGCAGCGAGATGCTAAGTAAAGATGAAGCGAGGCCGGCCAGTTATGGGAGTAAAATTTCCGTAATTCATACTATTACATTGAAAAAAATACGTTCAAATTACGTTGCTCCTCTTTTATTGATTGGCTAATAACGAGTTACAGAAAGATTAGGTCTTCTGTCTAAATGATTAAAGTATCATTTGAAATTCAGAGGTTTTTTTTTTTTTTCTGAAACACTAGTTTTTTTTTTTTTTTTTTTGGGGGGGGGGGGTTACCTATGAGTCATAATCATCCATTAAAAGTATAAGCATATATATTGGAGTTGTCCCCCGGGATTATAAAAAGGGCAATATGCAGCTAATGAAAAGGCACTTTCTAGATTCATGTGGGCAGTTTTGGATTCTTAAGGGCTGATTTAATATTTAAAATCCAGACATTTATTTTAAAATTTTGATTTTAAATACAAAAAAAAGAAAAACTTTTAAACATTAACTGTCTTTACAACTTAATTTTTCTTGTTACTTATATATGACATGCATATATACTTACTGTTAATTGTTATGCACAATACATTACATTTATTTATATTTATAACATATCTTCAATTTGAAGGTTATTTTCAATAAAAGGCAAGGGCGCAACTTTTTTAGATTAAGAGCAAGAAGGTTGCCATTTTTGCAGTCAAAGGGCAGGCAGGGCACAGCACCCTCCTGCCTGCTCTAGATGAAACATATATACATATGTGTGTGTGTGCAGATAAAATTTGTGAAATGAATATTCACAAAAATAAAAATAATAACTATGTCAGAAAGAAATTTCACAAAAATAAGAAAAATTCACAAAAATAAGAAAATTTTTCACAAAAATAGGACCCTAGAAAAAAAACCTAGACAGACCCCTGATTTTTATACAATCTTAGGATTAAAATCTCTCTCTTAACTTGCTGGTTATTTTGTTTAATTCACATTTTAGTAATGATTCATTAGAACAAATAACTATAACTCTATTAATATATTCTTGGATTGAATTCATTTTATATTTAAGAGGTCTTTGCATTTAAAATTTATTATCTTGTTTCTATTATTTGGTTTCCTGTATACAGAGGTGTAAAATTATAAAAATTAAAATTTATTGGAATGTATTGAATATATAATTATATTGGTTCTGTCAATAAACATAATGAGAGATACAAACATTGCATTGTTTAAAATGAACACATTTGGCCGTGCACAAATTTTCATAAACCAAAATTTTTATTTATTTTTTTTAGATTTAATTAATCTGCTATTTTGGCAAAACATCATATTTATTGAAACTGTTTAATTATTAGTTATTTCTTCGAATATATGATATTTAAGATTGATAACCAAATATTGCTGAAAAGGAAAATTGAAATAATAAAACTTTCTTACCTTCAACTAAAGAATATAGGAAAAAGATGAGGCATGACAAATGAATAAATATTGAAGTTAACTTATTTAATTATTTAGATGAGTGTGTCGGCACTTAACATCAAATGCACAAATTTTATTAGGCATAAATATTGCCTGGATCTGATAGTAACGATGTTCATTACTAGCAAAAATAGAAATTAAGTTGATATTGAGATTTTTTTTTGCTGTAAGTTCGCACTAAAGAAAAATATCTCACAGACAATGGCTGACCAATCTTTCCAAGCTGGATGGAACTGGATTGCTACAGAAAACTTATTTGAGAATCACTTATTTTCCAGATACATTTATATAAATAATTTGCAATTTCACATTTGTAATTTTTCTTTGAACATTTCCATTGCTGTAGATGCATGCTATATTTTTACCAAAATTTAACACTTTTGTGAATACACAACTTGGAAGGAGAAGTTTATGTTGCACTGAATCAGAGAAACTTCTGTTGCATTGATCCAAAGCATTTTGCTCAGACGTGGTATTACGATTTCTTTTAGATGATAAAAATCATTTCAATGATCCTGGGATGATAACAGCTCAAAGATTATTCATCATTCAACTTCCATATGAAAATACTGTATCACGCTTGATCACGCTTAAATTGAATCTTGTTAACATATCATTTACAATGTATTACTCGTGCAGTCATGATAAATTCTGCTTACTAACTTCAAAGGATTAGTTTTATCAAATTTGGTTAAAAATCACTGACAAAAAAAAAGAAAAAAAGAAAAACAAATAATAATAATAATTAATTACAGGAAGCTACCTACAATTGCAAACCACGCCAACGGTTCACTCTAAAGACGAAACCGTTAAGCAGACCAAGGATTGTTTGTGCTGTTTACTTCTCTGAGTTTCCAGTCAGAGTAATAGCAGCATCCTTTCCAAATTGCCCGATTGAAAGCCGAAGTATCGGAAATTAATGCATGCATATATAGCTCGTTCTAAATAAATTTAATTGAAGCTGATTTTATGAATAAAAGTTAATTTCACTTAATAAAAATGAATTATCCTTGCTCAAGGATTATTTTTAAATTATTAATTTTTTTTTTTTTTTTTTTGCTGGTTATTGAAAAAGGATGCAATTTTTTAAAACAGTATAGGAATATTTCCAGTCGAGCGAGAAATTGAATCCTTGAGAAAATAATGATGTCATAATAGCGTTAATGCTAAGGGAGAAATGATGTATTTTGAAAATACAGAAATATCAAAGGTAAATAATATTTTTCTGATATTATTGGGAATAATTCAGTGTATTTTTAAACCAATATTTAGAGATTTATTTATTAAATATTTTCAGATTTATTCTGTATTTTCAGAATTATTTAATAATTGTTTTTGGGGTTCATTAATATTATTTTACAGTTCATCAATTGAAAAAAAAAAATATATATATATATATATATATATACATATATGGATTTTAAATAAATCATTTCTGATTTTATTTCAATATCCCTTGACCAATTTTTATGGGAAAATTAATGGTGCTTAAAAGTTGGGAGTTTATTTCAAACTGCTAATTTTTTAAATCTTAAAAATTTTACTTTTAACAAGTAGTTTTGATTTTATTTTGTTCAGTTCTGTTATTTAAACCTCTAGATAATTAATTTGGCCATTATTTTCTATTTTATGTGATTTATTTACAGTCATTTACAAAAGTTTAAGACCAGTAGACGATTTTCAGTATTTTAACTCATTGCATCATTTATACAGATTATTGCATTATCTCATGGACTGATTGCATTCTACTGCTATAAATAAAGGTGACCGGCATGTTTATCTCCAGTTGTTTATTGAATTTTGTTCTGACAGTGCAATTGTGTAATTATTGTAATGGGTAAAAAACCTTCACTTACTGTTACAAAAAGGTCAGAAATATTGACCCTGCATAAAATTGGATTTTCTGAACATCAGATAAGTTTGAGTGTAAATGTGAGCAAGACAGCTGTGCATCAAGATTTGGGAAATTAAAAAAATTTGGGGAACATTTGTGGACCTTAAGAGAAGCGGTCACCATAGAAAAACGAGTGCACGTGATGATCATGTGATAAGAAGGATGGTCGTACGAGATTCAAGAACCTCCTGCAATACGATTAGACATTCTCTGGCTGCAAAAGGCACCAACGTCAGTTTGAGTACTATTTCAAGATGTTTAGCCAAAGATTTTGGTTTATCATCCTATAAACCTGTAAGGAAACCTTGACTTACTCCAAGTATGAAAAAGAAACCACTGACTTTCACCAGACAATATCAGAATTGGACAGTACAGTAGTGAAGTAGGGTCTTATTTACAGATGAGTCAAGTGTGCAGCAATTTTCGGCACATGCTACAAGTGTTTGCCACCCCAAAAAAAAAATATATGATGAGATATTAGATTCAAACTGTGAAACATCCTCCAAGCCAAATGATATGAGGTGCAATGTCTATGCCCGGTACTGCTAGTCTGCATTTTGTGCCACCCAAAACTGCTATGAATGGAAAGCGATACCTTAATTTATTATGTGAGAAGATGAAGTTTCACATGTGTGTTCATAAATGTTCAATTTTCATGCATGATGGAGCTCCGTGTATTGTTAAGAAATATCTGAGGGCACAGAAAATCAAAGTATTTGTCTGGCCAGGTAACAGCCCAGATTTGAATCCAGAAGAGAATCTGTAGTGTATTGTGAAAAATAAAGTCGCTGAAAAGCAACCATCCACTGCATACGGTACTTGTTGAAGCAATAAAGCATGTCTGATGGTGCACAGACATTTCTAAAGCTTACTGCAAGTCTCTTATTCATAGATGCCTAAGGGGATTGCACAAAAAATTTCTTAAAAACGAAGGCAGTCCTACAAAATACTGATTTTAATTACAGTAAATAACCATGTACAGTCTATTTTTTTCATTTATATTTAAAATATGTATGGTTTTTTTTGTAGAATTCCATTAAATCTGATTTTTCTATGGGTGGTCTTAAACTTTTGCAAATGACTTTAATATTAAAACCCGAATAAACTACTACGTCAGAAACACCAAAGAAAAATACTGGAAATGCATACAGCTGTTTCGGTAGCCTTAAGCATACTGTCTTCAGTGTAAAAGGATTCAATCCTTTGCAATCCTTTGGTGTAAAAGTACAATCCTTTTTGCACTGAAGACGGTACGCTGTAGGCTACCGAAACAGCTGTATGCATTTCCAATATTTTTCTTTGGAGTTTCTGACGTAGTAGTTTATTCGGGTTTTAATATTCCAACGCCAAGTCTCCTGTTATTATTAGACTTTAATATTTTCTGAATATTAAAGTTTTTATCAATGATTGCAAAAATGTCATCAACATATCTAAACCATTATTTAATTTCCTCTTTGAGATATTGAATTATCTTATTCTTCTTATTCTTATCTTATCTTATTTTCTCAGTTAGCTTAAGTTCTCTTATAATACCCAAAATTGGAGATCCCTTTGGAACTCCCTTATTTTGTTTATAAAACAAAACCTATTACTGAAACAAAAATAATTATCAGTAAGGATTAGATTTTTGGTAGCTATTAAATTAAATTGGGTGCATGATTCAGAATGGCGGAGGGTTTTTGAAGGCCACAAGAATCCCCTATGTTAGACTTATAGTTAGCAAGAGAGAGAGAGAGAGAGAGAGAGACAAACCTATCTGTAGAGAAATATATGAAAGATATTTGCTGTGATATCCTTCTTCAAACAGTTTTTTAACCTCTACAGAGGACTTCATTAATAGATTAAAAGAAATAGAAATCAATAAGCAAAATGCTATAGTTATCTTTAACATAGCCAATCTATTCCTGCCTATAAACCTTGAAGAAATTAATGAAATTCTTATTATTAAAAGTGATTAAAAAATTTCTATTATATAAGCAAAGCATACAGTATTTATGGAAAGTAAAATTTGTAAGCTTCAATTGATTAAACGTAATTTAACTTCAATAATGACAAGATTTTTAAAGACAAACATCTTTATTTTTCCAGTACTATATCATAAAAAAAAAATATTAGTAAAAACAAGAGTAAGTACAAAAATTCATGCTTTAAACAATATATTTTAACAATATCTTTAAAAAATAACAATTTTTAAACTTAACAATAACATTTCAAAGTCAAATAAAAGTTTTGCTTGAAAGTAGAATGGCTGGTAAAAAAAAATTACATTTTAACACTTATTCAATTTAAATAAATTTACTGATAGTTGATACAAAATATAACAGTGGCCTACCAAAACATCATTCCCCCTTAAAATCATCACAATGAAAAATTTTACTTAGCCATACTTCCAGAGATAAAATTCCTTATTTCAGCAAAGTTCACAAAAACACAAAATGTCTGGCATTCAAGAACAGTAGAACAGTTCCAAAATTCCTTGAACAAACCATGCCAGAAACATTTTAAACACCACTGGAGTTTTAGTGACAAAAAATTAAGTTGCATAAACATATCAATAAAATGGTGACGCGAAGGAAAGTTCAGGGCCGTGCCTACAATTTTAGCCGCCCTGGGTGAAACATTTTTGCCCCTCTCCTAGGCAAAATATTTTAGCCACCATACTAGGCAAGATTTTAGCCAACAAACATCCAGTGTACACCCTACAATTTCAAAAAGTACTGCACTATCATGGAGAGTGAAAAACTTGGTCTATAGCAGTGGTCGTACCTTTTTGATTTCACGGACCACCAAATTCACAACTAAAAATCCCTCGGACCATTAAATTCATAATATAAAGTCCCGCGGATCTCTAACATTATTAAGAAACGTCAATATATTTCTAGAATAATAAACAGATAATGCCCATTTTTTCTATGTGAAATATGCCTATTTAATATAAAACAGTACAAATGATACTGATAAATTGTACTGATAAATTGCTATTTCTATATATGTATAACTATATTAACTAAATATAGTAATCTGTATAATATTGTATTGTTAGATTATTAGAAATCCTATGGAAAATTATATTTACCGCGTAAATTACACAGATCAGAAATTCAAAGCAATAACTATGTATGAAAGATTACTATTCCATTTATAAAGTCTTTTATCCAGAAAATTCTGAAGTTTAATGTTGTGAAATAGAGGAATTCAGGAAATTCTGATGTTAAAAATTAACATTAGAATATCTTCTAATAAAATATTAAAAAATGCAAATATTGTCAATATTTTTCTGCAGACCACCAAAATTTTGTCGTTGCTTACTAGTAGTCCATGGACGAATGATCTATAGGATTGATTGAAAATCTTTCTAACTTCATTGTGAGGAAAGATTTCAATCCTTGTATGAAGTAAAATTCAGTGAAGGTATTTTAAATCCTGAAACATACACATATATTATTATATGTCATGTGTATAACAAATCATGTACGGGAGAAATAAAATAACCCTAGATTTTTTTTCTTTTTTTTCTTATGTTGTGGGAGGAATGAATTTTTAATATCATTTTGTTTATCTATTATTTATTTTGACATTAGTCTATTTATTCCACACTGTCAGGGCTAAAGCAGTGTTTATGCAATTTAAGAAGAGTTATTAACATTTCTGGCAATTCAGAAACTTCAGGTAATGCATCTTTTTCAATGGGACAACATATCTCAGGGGATTTTCTGTGCCGCTTTTGCACATTACAATTTAGACAAACATTTGCCATATTAGATTTAAAAACTTCTTTACACACCATAAATTTTAAGCCAGCACAACCAGTTTCGAAAGGATGTAGCCTTTCTTCATCAGGTGCAAAAGAAAACGTGCTACTGCCTTGGAGGCAAAAGCAAGACATGTCAGTGTGTTGCTTTTGCCTCCAAGACAGTAGCACGTGTTCCTTTGCACCTGATGAAGAAAGGCTATGTCCTTTCGAAACTGGTTGTACTGGCTTAAAATTGATGGTGTGTAAAGAAGTTTTTAAATCCAATATTGATTGTACACCAGTTTGAATTTTGTTTTGGAAACATTTGCCAGTTTGCCTGTTATGCTGACAATACTTTGAAAAGCATAATCGAAAGTAGGATGATCGAAAAATTCATATAGGATTAAATTGGCAGCATTCAATGCTCGATAAATATCCCAGGTAGCACAGTATGGTATTTTCAACGTTGAACAAACGGCAATGCATTCCGTTGAATGATCGTTTTTCTGTAACGTTAATAATCTGAAAATATGTCTCGTTGATTTCCTCATCTTTCAACTGTTGTTTTAATACATTTTACAACGTAAAGAAAACCGTTGTAAAAGGGTTGTACGAAATCGCAATACTGTCGTTTTTTTTATAACTTAAAAAAAAACAGTTGTAAAATGGTTGTTCAGAATCGCAATACTGTCATGCTTTTTATATCAGTTTTCAACGGTTTTTCTTATGTCTTATAAACGTTGAAATCCAAGAAAAATTGCTAGCTCTATATATCCACTGAATTTTCGTTTCTAAAATATTGCTAATAATTTAAAAAAGAAAAAATTCATATGTTAAAAAAGTTTTGGAACATTCTTTTAAAGAAGGGAAACAGGAACACTCACTTCATTCCTTGAAAAATCTTGTTTAAATAAATATACAGCATCCACAATTAGACGAGAACTCATTTATTTTTAATATTATGCTAGCTGGTAAACAAACCCAAAACCAAAGAATATTATAACTTTGAGCTTTTAAGGAAATTACCAGCTAGCAAGTTTTTTGGAAATTACGTAAAATGTCATTTACCTTTCACTAAACTTTCGATGAAAAAGTTTTAAGTTGCGTTTAATTAATTATTGTTTTACAGAAAACTTTCGTACCATTTTAACAGGAAAGCGATAACTTCATCTTCATTCACATCACATTCACTTTCAAAATGGCACGAGTCGTATCGTAAGACGCTTTTAAGGTTTGCTACAATATACTTGGCGATTTCGCGTGTAGAACGGGAGAAAGCGCACAATATGAACTCTTTCATTAGTTATGGTTTCCGAAAGCCGAAGAACATCTACTATACTTGTTAATATAATTTGCTGAAAGCTTTATCATGTTACAAGATCTTTCGCAGCACACCACCTTCTAAAACTCTAAAGAAAATTATAACACGCACATCCCGCCAATTCACAATCGTGTATCGATATCAAGTTGAAGAGATTCAACGTCATTTGACGGAAATAATGACTTATAAAAAGTACCTATTAATTAGTTGAAAAAACATATTTTTTATTAGAATCAAAAAGGAAAACAAAATCTAAAAAAACACCTATTTTAAAACGTCGAAAAAATAACATAAAAAGTACAACCATAAAACAACGTTTGTTACAGGTTTTCTTTATTACTGAATAAATATTCGAAATTGTTCAGTGAGAATATTGCGAAATAAAAACTATTTTTCAACGGACATAAAATAACGTAACCAATTTTTCACTGTTCAGACTTATTTGCAATGCTATAACAACGTTATGTGCTACCTGGGATCTGTATGATATCTGGTATCAGCTTCAATTCTAATATGAAGTTGCTTTTCAGTTTCTTATCTTCCAGTTGCTGTCTGTTAAATAGTACACAAAACCTGGCATCTCGTTGCTCAGTTTCTTCTTGCTTTTGATAAGCTTTTTTTTCAGCATGTCTTTTGACATCTGGCTTGTACCTGATCTTTGATTTATTCTTGTCTTCGATGCCACTGCGTGTTGAGCATCTACACGAAACATCACTTATCGCTGTTCATAAGTTTCTTCTAGTCTTTAAACAGCTTTTTTTTCAGCCTGTTCTTGATGCCTCATTTATTTCTGTTCAGATTCATCTTAATGTCTAACCACTGTTCATTGAGTATCTGCATTGCATATGTCTTTTGCTGTTTGTTAGTTTCTTCTTGTCTTCTATTAAGTTTCTTTCAACATGTTTTTGACGGTTTGTTTATACTTGTTCTTAAGTTTCTTCATGTATTCTATCCGAAGCCCAATTAACTTTTCAACTGAGAGGAAGCACAAATCAATTTAGGGGCCCCCACTGACTGCTTGGTGTAAAGACTATTACAAACCCCTCAAAAAATACACAAAATTTTCATTAAACTTTATAGTTTGCTGGAATTGGAAAAAAATGTAAACAAGTAAATTCCCTTAATTTAAGCTCCAAAATATAAACTAGCCTGTATTCACCGCAATATATGAAATTATTCAATTATAAATGTATGTGTAAAAGCTTCATTAACACACTTTCTATATAATCTAGAGATGATAGCTGTACAGTCATGTCTACTGTGATTTTTCATAAATCAGACAATGTTTTCAGACAACAACCTTACAATTCGGGGACCTTATTTTGCTTAATTTAGGGCCTTTACGAAATTTTCCAAAGCAAGCACATGCTTTTTGTACCTATTGGGTAATCAAGACTGATTCTAGCCACTGACCTTTGAGCACCTGCAAGATACATTGTCACTGTTCCCCCATTTTTTGTCTCCTATTAGATCTTTTTTGGGAATCAGCAAAGTAATCATATCAGCTAATATAATTTTCATGTAGAAGAGCAAGAATGAATTTTGTTAGATTTTGCACTATTAACAGAAGATAGCATTGCATAAAATTCTGAATTTCATCGTGAATCATAAAACTTTGTTGGGCGGGTCAATTTTGGCCCAGTGAGCAGCAGATAGATACCGCTGTGATAGATGATGCTCTACTATTAAGAACACTGCGAAAAGTACATGACTATTAAAACGCAAATAAAACAACAAGGGAAAAAAAATGCAGCACTAAAATTATTTCCCTCTTTCTGCTTCTGAAAACTATCCTTTAAAGCCAAAAACTGCCGGGATGCCACAGATGAAAAGTTATCAAGTTTGTTTTTTCTCTTTTTTTTTCTGTTTTAAAAAAAATTCTAACAATTTTAGTACACCTAATTTTCAGTCGAAATTTTATAATTTTTAGCCGTCCCTGGCTTTTAGCCGCCCTGGGCAACCGCCCCAGTCCCCCCTTTCCAGAAACTTACATTACCAAAAACTTTAGCTGAAACATACTGCAACTAATTAAAGTGCCTCAAACTTAACAATAAGAAAATTAATCCATCTTCTTCATAAAAACACCAAACATCACCAAACTAGGTGAAACTGGCAATATTTATACTTTAAACCAGGCCTGTCCAACACAAAACAATTGGTGGGCCACATTGGAAATCTATTTTATTCATTCGGGCCACACCGTATATACAGTCATAACCACCCCCCCTCCTTTCCTGACTAATTTTGCGGCTGGTGCCGATCAAACCTAGTTTAGAACTGTTTAGTTAGATTTTGCTTAGGGGGTGTCTATCTCTACCAGGCCCGGACTGGCCAGGTCGGCTGGTCGGCGATCGCCGAGGGCCCCCACCTCTAGGGGGGCCCAGAAAACCCCTAAAAATAAATATATTACTTTATAATTAGTTACATTAGAGTAATTTGACTATTTATTTTCCAATAATCTTCGTATCTACAATCAATTTTGGCCCATCGCATGTTGTGCAGTTTAAGTTAGACAAGCTCCCACACAGTTTAAGAAAAGTTTGCGATCAAAGAACTTAAATGCAACCAAATATTGAGGCTTTGCGGGAAAAAATCTGGTATTTTTTGATTAATTTCATCTAGAATGCTCTCAGGTCAACTCGGGAATGTTTCATTCTTAGAGCTCGCTGCTTCATGCTTCATCCTCTATCTTTGCTTTCTCCTATCTTAGCCAGCCACAAAATTTTAAAGTGATAGTTACGTCACTTCGGAGTTGCAATTCTTGTTCTTATCTTGTATGGTTAAATTCAGGATTAAAATAGTATTTTAATCCATGTCCTAATCTAATATAACTAACTTCTTTGTTGTGCGTTCGCTTGCTAATTAGTCTCATAGTAGGGTTGTTACTAAAGCAGTATCAAAGCTTTGTCAACATAAAACGTGTCTAACCAAAATTGTGTTTCGAAAATAAAAGAAGAGAAAATCTTTAGATGTTGAAAAAATTTCCAAACGTTTAAATACTAGGTTAACTAGTTCCACTTAGTCACAAAATCAGCCTTTCAGGGACAATAATGATACAATTAACCCTCTGACTGCCTTTGAAAAGCACAAAATTGCAGGGCATTTAGCAAATTTCCCTTAAAAATAAAGGAACTTTAGGGATCAGAATTGAAAAAAAAAAAGGACTTAAGGGACCTAGTTATTTTACGCATAAAAATTAATAATCTATTAATACAGTATAGGATACGTTATCCGGAAACCCGTTAACCAGAATGTTCCGAAAACCAGAATGCAAAATGCCAAAATTTTTAATTATCGTAAAATTTAAGAATTAAAAGTTATACAACAGCAGCGGTCAGAACTTTAGTTTTACAACCTACTTTCTTTAATGCTACGGTGTTATTCTGAGGAAATATGGTGAGCACAAAATTGTCCAAATAACTACTGAAAATTTTGCAAATTTAGGTTAGAAAATGAATTTTTATTGTATTTTTTAATAGATAAACATTAATAACACATACTTCTTAAAGTGCCCAATAGCAGATGAATTTTATCCTTGAACTCAAGTCGCATGCATGAAGTCCCAATTGTTATAAAATTTTTAAATAGTTTTTATTAATTTCCAGTATTTTTAGAATTCATTTCATAAAATATTTAGCATTATGTGCTAAAAATATTTGAAACATGTATGAACTATTAGTATCAGAGCAGAGACACACTATAAGCAAAAAAAATATCAGAAATTTTTGCAAAATCCAAATGAAAGGATTTTACTCTCAGGTCCAAAATTAAATTTTATATATATTTATTTATTTTTCATTTATTATTACTATTATTATTTATAGTTTAAAATTCTAATTAAAAATGTTTTTTTATTTTGTGGAAATAATTTATTAAATGAACAAATATATAGGTAAAGTGTTTACATATATATTATTCATGTTTATCACTGCTTTTATTAAAGTATTTTGTACCATTTTTATACATATAATAAAGTGTTCCGAATTACAGAAAAACCCCTTATCCAGAATAACCCAGGTCCCAAGCTTTCTGGATAACGGATCCTATACTGTATATATATCTTTATATATATATTTCTTTTGTGCGTGTGTATGTCACTGAACTCCTCCTAAACGGCTGGACCGAGTTTATTGAAATTTTTTGTGCGTCTTCAAGTGGATTCGAGAATGGTTTAGATTTACAATTCAGTCCAATTTAAATTGTTTATTTAATTAATTTATCGCTTATAAATTGTTGTTGATTTTGGAATGTTTCACATTGGATCCGGCAGACTGCGCTACGATCGTATAATACGCAAGCGAAGTGATGACGTCACTGGCCGTCCGTGGATGCAAGAAAAATATTTCCTATGTTAATCGTCCATTGGATTTTTTGTAAAAAATTACTAAAAATCGAGGAAAATTATTTCCCGATTTTAATCCCCATATTTGGGTATAGATATGTATTAGTTATCATGTGCATGCGTTAGATTGAGTTGTTTTTGCTGTAAAATTGATAAAATTTGAATTTTTAATCTCAAAACTCTGTCATCCTTGGCGGAAAAAAAAAAATATCGCCATATCATCTGGCGAACATATTTAATTTCTTTCAAAAATAATGGTTATTTTAACAACTTATATTAAGAGAGTAATGAATAATATGAAACAATTTCGTACAACACATATTACGAAAATATACATCTGGCATGTATATTTTCGAATTACGTTTTTGATCGCCAAATACAAAAAACACCAAATACAATTTCCTCGCCAAATACAATTTCCACTTTTATTTCCTTGCCAAACACAAAAAACGCCAAGGAAGACAGAGTTTTAAAATTTTGTCAATTTGAGAGCAAAGTAACTCAATCTAACACATGCATACGATAACTAATACATATCTATACCCAAATACGGGGATTAAAATCGAGAAATAATTTTCCTCGATTTTTAATAATTTTTAATAAAAAATCCAATGGGAGATTAACATAGGAAATCTTTTTCTTGCATCCACTGACGGTCAGTGACGTCACACTTCGCTTGCGTATATTCTATTGTAATTCCAGTTTGTCCCGACAGTTGGTGCTGCGATCAAATTCAGGAAAATATTTTGTAACTTCGTGTTATTATTGTTATACAAAAAATTGTGTCCTAATTGAAATATTACATCAAGATGTAATTAGTGTTTGAAGAGTTTTGAAGTGTGCATAAAAATCTATACAGTTTGCAAATTTAGTGCGGAATTTTAGTGAGTATTTTATATAATTTTCTATCAAATTTACACGTGCATTGATTAACAACCACCCTAACCTACAAATTTATTTGTGTAGCTAATTTATTATATTTTATTTATTTATTTTTTGAATGGAACACCTTTAGTATAGGATCCCTTTGGCAAAATTTGAAATTTGGCACCGAGGTAGCTCAGACGCTTCTTGCCAAGATCTTTAGTTCCACAATTGAGATAGCCATTTCAATTCATCGCAAAAATGGCTTAAAATATTTAAAGTCACCAATGGGGTCCAACACTTGTGTGCGTGTGTACAGTCGGTAACAAAAGTGTCCGAACACTAGCCAAAATTCCTATGCAAAAAAAGTGCACTTCATACGGTTTTATTAAATAAATCCTTATCAAATCATGTTCTTACACTGACTAAGAATAGGATTCGACAAGGATTTATTTAATAAAACCGTACGAAGTGTACTTTTTTTACATAAGAATTCTTGCTAGTGTTCGGACACTTTTGTTACCGACTGCATGTCACTGATATTTTATTTATTTATTTATTTTTTGAAGAGACACCTTTAGTATCGGATCCCTTTGGCAAAATTTGAAATTTGACACCAAAGTAGCTTGGACGCTTCTCGCCAAGATCTTTAGTTCCACAATTGAGATAGCCATTTCAATTCATCGCAATAATGGCTTAAAATATTTAAAGTTACCAAAGGGGTCCCATACTTTTGTGCGTGTGTATGTCACTGAACTCCTCCTAAACGACTGGACCGATTTAAATGAAATTTTTTGTGTGTCTTCAGGTGGATTCGAGAATGGTTTAGCTTTACAATTCAGTCCAATTTAAATTGTTTATTTAATTATTTTATATAACAGCGCTCCATACCTGTTTCACTTACATACCACATCCTTACACACTTACAATAAGTTAGTTATTTTTTTCTAGCTAAATATTCTCTAGAAATAATTTATATGACAAAACAACATTTGTCGGGTCAGCTAGTATATATATATATATATATATATATATACTCCTTTTTTTTTTTTTTTTTTTTAAATGATCTCCTATCACGTGTAAACCAATGTAATTCATCGACATCAAATAATTCAAAAATATATACAGTCAGTGTCAAAAGAATTTATACTCTTTTGGTTTTGCTGAACAACTTAAGACATAGGCATAGAACTACATGGGCCTATGGGGCTAGGGCAGGGCTCTTCCAATAATTTCTAAGATGGACTTACTTTTACTGCTCTTTATAATGCAAAATGAAAAGTTTCAAATTTTACATTTAAAGCTATGTTTGACATTTTGAATATACATATTTTTTTTCGTTAATTAATTGTCCTCAAAATTTATCATTTTAAGTGTGGATGGATGGGAGGTACAATCATATTTTTTACTTGAGGATCCTACAGTGATTTGCCTTCTATGGGAATCTTTTTAAAGGATTTTAGCCTGTATTCATGCAAGTTTCAGAGGGAAAAAAAAAAAAAAAAAAACTGAAATTTTTTAATAGCTAGGCAAGGTCTACGAATATGACCAGCGTTCAAATCCGGCATTTTCTGTCAACTAGCTTTTAGAAAAGAACCTATAGCTACTGGTGTGGCTTGCCGCTTTAGAAATCTTTTTTTGTTTTTACCATACCACCAAAAGAAGTTTGAAATAAATAAATAAATAGTAAACAAAATAAAATTATTAAAAAAATAATAATAATAAATAAATAAAATTAAAAAAGGAATTTTTGTCTTATAGTTCAGGATGAAAAAAGAAATAATGAAACAGATCTTTGGCACTATCTCTATCTAGTTCCAAAATTGAAGCATGAAACAATCACTATTGATATCTCTTTAGCCTTCATGCAGAAATATCAAGATCCGTATTGAAAATAAGGGAAATAAACTTAGGCATGCTATTTTTATGTGATTCGTATTAGGAGACTGATTTCAAATCCCGTAGCAATTGTGGGAGCCATACGCAGAGGTTTGATCCTAATTTTTTAGTAAGAATGCTAAAATCTGAAAACAGTCTTTAGTAAAATGCTAAAATACTATTAGGCTTAAGAATACCTGTTCGTATATCATTCTAGATGCCTCTTCATGTTACATTTTTCTTTTGCAAACTAAGTTTTAAGCATGACATGATATCTTTAAAAACAATTTGGAGTGGCTCTCATGGAATTCCTGAACTCTTAGTATAGTTACAAAGTGTTTGAACAAATTTGAATCATTGAATATTTCAGTAAATAAATAAGAGAATATCATGTCAGTGTATTGATGGAAGACTTGTCGTGGGGTTATAAACAATGCAAATAACAACTTTTAGAATGCCAAAAATAAATAACAGGAAAGCAGACAGCTGTTTCGGTAGCCTTTAGCATACCGTCTTCAGTGCATAAAGAATTATGAGAGAAATGCTCTTATACACAGGAGAGGGAGGGAATTGAGCTTAAGATTATCAATCAATAAAAATACGCGTAATTTGAGGGATTGACCAACAGGGAAATGCGAAACCTAATCAGATTACTGACAGCCAAAAATTAATCATTTCTGTATTGTATATCTATTGTAAGGTATGTGGCGAATCAGTTTCATCGCATTTGAATAGCATTTTTTCAGCATATCTAAATATATTACGATTTTTGATAGGGAAAGAAAAAAAAAAGGGGGGGGGGGACTTAGGGAATATTTTGGCAAAATAAAGGACTTTTAGGCACTTTAAAGACCACACTAAATGGCCTGAAATTGTAATGTTGTTTTTACTGCACATATTTTTTACGTACTAAAATAAAGCTTATTTCAACATAAGATTAAAAATGAAAATGTGCACATGATTACGATCCTCATAACTATTATTTAAGACCTTCATAATAAAAAAAACAAAGCTAGTATTTCCTAATTATATAATTTTCAATTATAAGTGTCACATGGAAAAAACGACAGCTCAGTAACCGGATATATTCGTCAGCAGTGCAGATAGTAAATACAGGTAACTGGAATTAGTTTATTAGCTCATAAATTCAAGCAAAAAAATTCTATTATTTAATTTTATAAAATTAATTTTTTTAATTAGAGGTTCTTAATTTCAGATGAACATTTTTGAACCAAGCCTTTTTTTTTTTTTTTTTTTTTTTATGCTTTGTTTTTGCCCTAAAATCATTATAATAAAAGTTCAAATCAAATGACTGTTATCAACGCTTCGCTTTTCATATACCTAGAGGTCTAGAAAAAAAAAAAAAAAATCGAGTAAAATTGCATTAAATAGTGGAATTTTTTTGCTAATGATTTAGAGTATAATGTAGGAAGTCAAGGTATTACAACACTGATTTAGTTTTCACTTATCTACTGGAAAAATCAGTAGCAAAACAATTTTATTATTTAATTTTCTAAGATTAATTGTTAAGTTATTTATTTCGGGTGAAAATTAAGCATTTCATATAAAAACAAGGTGAACCTCGCCAGGCCGCTTTGCTATTCACTGGTCATTACATTTAAATAACTTTTGAAAATTCTGTATTAGTTATCTATATAAAAATATCAAAAAATTAAAAAAACAAAAAATTCAAAAACTGTAAAGCAACGGAATAAGCACCGCAAATTCCTAGCTTTTCTCTTACTAAATTAAACTGTATAAAGGCGGACGCCAATACTACTTATTTACACTTAAAAATTATTAAAGTAGCATCTTTTATGCTCATATAATAAATCCCTATAACATTAAACATAAGAAAATTATTCCTACGGTAAAAAGTAGTTCACTAAAATTAAGAACTCAAACTATATGAAAAAATGCAACTAACATCGTTGCTAACTTTATTCTGTTCTATTTCTTGAATTAAAAAACAAAAAAACGATGGATGCCACACGCATCACATAATCTTTACATTTTAACAAATTTTGAAGATAGCACGCGCTCATATTTTACATAAAAATTAAAAGCATTAAATTCATTTAACTCTTTTTTTTCTTTGACATATTGTTCAGCACGTGAACTTACAAAAAATAGAGGATAAATAATAAACAAATTTATACACTGAAATTGAAAATGGCTCAGTTATAACATCCTCCCACCTTTTGATTATAGGTTATAATCAAAACCAAATGTTGCAGGTGTAGTTCTCAATACATTAGTCTTTCAGGGACTTTAATTCTCCTTCCCGCTTTGCTATATCTGACTGGTTCCTCTTCTAAAGTTACAACGGGTTTAACAGTTTGAGCAGAGGTTTCCTTTGAATGGTATGCTTCTTTCAGTTCTGAACTATTATTTGATGATGTTACTTCTAAAGGATATAATCTTTGAATAGGTCGTAAAAGTTCATGTTGCGAAGTTTGAACCACTTTACAAGTCGAACTTTCTTATCTTTTCCAGGAATAAGTTCTGTGATACGGCCTAGTGGCCAGTGGATTCGTTTCTTGTTGTCAGATCCAATTAATACAATATCTCCGACAGCGATACCCTTTTCTGACTGTTTTCTAGTTGCTCGCTGTATGAGAGCACCCAAATATTCGGATCTGAATCGATCTCTCAAAGCTCTGAGTAGGGACTGCCTGTATCTGAGCCTCTTTGATAAAGAATTTTGTTCAACTGCATCAACATCTGGAAGCTGAATTTCGTGAACATCTTGAAGAAACATAGATGGGGAGATAGGCTTTACAGTCGCATCTTCAGAAAGGTATGTTAGAGGCCTTGAATTCACTACACTTTCAACATCAGCTAAAAGAGTTGTCATTTCTTCGTACGTAAGACAGGCGCGTCCTAAGAGTCTTTTAAGAAGATCTTTTATTACCCTAATCAGCCTCTCCCAGAAGCCACCCCACCACGCCGCCGTTGGCGGGTTAAACTTCCAGTCTATGGAGTTGACAGACCCATATTTTTGTATACGTTGCCAATCTAAGCTTCTCAATAAATTAGCTGCGCCAACAAAATTTGTTCCGTTATCACAGTAGATAACAGAGCATCTTCCTCTGCGAGCCACAAACATTCTCAAACCCATCAGAAATGCATCTGTTGAAGCAGAGGCACTAGCTCTAGATGAACAGCTCTATATATAGCACATGTGAAAATCAAAATCCAACTCTTCTTATCGTTCTTAAGATACAAAGGACCAGCCATATCTATGCCTGTAACTTGAAATACGGCAGAATCTTTTACTCTGTTTTCAGGTAGAGGAGCACTAGATGTCCATAAAGCCCTTGAATTAAACCTTTTACAAATCACACAGCTGGCTAACACAAGCTTTACACTCTTTCTTCCGTTGAGGATCCAATACCTTTCTCTAAGCAAATTTAAGAGGATTTGTAACCCCGCATGACAGTTCTTTACATGAATATAAAAAATAAGTCGCTTAACAACTTCATGCTTTGAAGGGAGAATTATGGGATGGAGAAAATCTTCACTATCTTTCCTGTAAGTTATTTTAGTTTTCAAACGAATGACATCTTGCTCATCCTTACAGGTTCGTAATGTCTTCAATCTTTCATCACTTTCCGAAGAGAAAGATTCCTTTTGAACCATACGTAGAGTTTTTATCTCAGTTTCCCGAAATTCAGTAGCCGTCAATTCGCTTTTACTCTTCTTATCAGGATTTAAACAATTATGCTTAAAGCGAAGAATCCAAGCAACTAAACGTATGATTTTTTCATAACTTGAAAAGTAGCTGTAATACCAGTTATTGTTGGATGGAAATTCAGGTTTCGTCAACATACAAGTAGACTTTGACCTTTCTTTCTGAATTTCTTCCTCATTCCAATCTTCATCGGAAGTGTTCATGTGGTTTCTAAATTCTGCTGAATCTTTCATCCAATGTGGGCCCTCCCACCATCTGATTGAAGCTAATTGCTTAGCCTTACAGCCTCTAGACGGCAAGTCTGCTGGATTCTTCTCACTTGGTATATGTTTCCATGATGAAGGACTGCTTAATTTCTGAATCTCTTGAACCCGATTTCGGACAAACACAGACCAGCTCTCATTTCTTGATATCCAAGCAAGCACTGTTGAGGAATCGCTCCAGTAATATCGCTTCATTTCCTGCCAACCCAAAGCATCCACAACAGTTTTCGCCAATCGAGCGCCAATAGTAGCCGCTAATAGCTCCATTCTTGGTACAGTCGTATTTTTTAAAGGCGCAACTCGGGACTTGGCAGCAAGCAGAATTATTTCCCCTTGATCTTCTTTTTCTATCCTCAAGAATACTACTGCTGCATAAGCATCTTTACTTCCATCAACGAAAGTATGAATTGTGCATGCATATAAGTTTTCTGGAGTGATCTGGATATGTCTTGGTATCTTAACATCATTTAAATATTTAAGTTCTTGAAACCATAATAGGAATTCTTTTTGTAAATCCCCAGTTATTTTGTCATCCCAATTAATTCCTAATTTCCAAGCTTTCTGTAACATCAATTTAGGATAAAGCATCACCGGAGCAGTAAAACCAAAAGGATCAAAAATTTTATGAACTGCCGATAACATACTTCGCTTGGTAATCCTTTCTGTGTTGAAATCGTTTAGCCATTTCATGTTGACTTTTAATGTATCGGAAACCTTATCCCAAATCAGACCCAATACTTGAGTTTCCTTCTGGTTCGACGTTTCATCGTGATCACCTGTGTATTCCCACTGCCTTAAATCAAAACCACCATTTGCCATTATTTTCTTTGAGTACGAGATAAATCTCTTTAGATCTTCACTGTGCACACTAGTGGCGACATTGTCTACATAAAAACTGTGCAAAAGCCTTTGCTTGAAATTTTCCTCAAAACTTGCACTATTTTTGATGTGATATTCAATTACTGATGATAAAAGAAAAGGGCTACACTTTACACCGAAAACGACTCGTGCATGCCTAAATACTTTAAGTTTCTTCTCTTTTAGATCTTTCCACCATAGAAATCGTAGGAAATCTCTATCCTTTTCACAAATGCTAATTTGAAGAAACGCTTTTCTAATATCAGCGGTTACACCAAATTTTCTTTCTCTGAAACGTAGAAGAATATCTGGGATAAGCTCAATCAAATTTGGGCCACACTGCAGACACTGATTTAAAGATGGAGGGTTAGCCAACTTTGCTGAAGCATCGAAAACCGGACGGATAGGTGTTGTACTACTAGTCTCTTTAATAACTGGGTGATGAGGTAAATAATTACCATAAGAGTTCACTTTGGTAGCAGGAACTTCTTCTATGATCCCCTCATTCAACCAGTCCATGAATATATTTTCATATTTTTCGTACATGTTCTTAGATAACAACTTAGAAGTTGTACTTTCCAAACGTCTTACAGCCAAACTCAAGTTATCTGGTAATACAGATGTGTCGTCAGCCCAAGGAAGACAAATTTCGTAACGACCATCCTTGTTAATTTTTACTGTCTCTAAGAAATGTTCCTTTGTTTGACGGTCAATCTCACTTTTAGATTTCTTTTCTATAGTATCTGTTATTCCGATCAAGTCCAATCTCCATAAGTTTGAGATGTCAGCTTCATTTACAAACAAAGACGTCACCGTCATTGCTAAATTATCTGTTGAGACTTCGGTGTGAGGCGCTTTGCCCATCAATGTCCAACCAAGGTACGTTTCTATGGCAACAAGACCAGATGTCAATACTTTTCTCTTGCCAGTTAACATCTTTCCCATAATATCAGCACCAATCAATATTTCGATAACTTCACGGCAATGACTTACATCAGATAATTCGATTCCATATTCTTTCAACTCTTTAATCCACGGACCATTAGTGACCGGTTGAATGTTTTCACATATAGTAATTTGATCCATCACTTCAAAATTACAGGTGAACTTCTCCTTCATATCCTTAACCTTTATTCTATAACAATTATGTTGGCATTCCTTTGTTGTAACTCCGCCAAACAATGAATGCATCATTTTTTCTTGACGAATGGGAGTATAATTCATCTCTTCTGCTATACTTTTCAAAATATAAGATTTTTGGGATGCTGAATCTAACAATAAACGAACTGTTTTTTGCTTGTTTTCGGAGATGAGTTTCACTTTTAAGGTTTGAAGGAATACTTTAGCACTTTGCTTATTAAAATTTGTCATGTTTACTTCACTACTGACTGAATTTTCTTCAACCTTTTCTTGTGCAGTTTTACCTTGAGAATCACGCAAATCGCACATCAAAGGCACATGCTTCTTAGAACAGATAATGCATCTTAAAACTGCTCGACATTTTTTCACTGTATGATTAGGTAACAAACAAGCGAAGCAGCAATTTTTATCCTTTACAATCTTTTGTATCTCAGTTAAACTCAATTTTCGAGCTGAAAAGCATTCAGAGCTCAAATGTTTGCCTTGGCAAAAAATGCATACTCTTTTGAAATCTAAAGCAGAAGACGTTGTCAATAAACCTGCAGCTGTCGATATCTTATTTCGCATATAGTCTGCACTTGCACTGTTTTTCCTTTTAGAATATTTATTATCTTCACGCTTTGTCAAACCGAAGCCCGCTACAGCTAAAGATATTCTCTCTTCACCTTCTACTTCCGTTTTCAAAAAATGCATCAGATTATTCAACCTTCCTTTAGCATCCGTATTAGAAGAAGAGAGATTCGAGCGATTCCAGGCCTTCAAAATGTCTGCTGGGAAACAAGACTCAACCATAGGGTATAGAATGGAGGCATATTTATCAGTGGTAACACCTAATGTTTCTAGCGCCCGTAAATATGACTCAAGCTTATCATATAATGAAGTTAATGCAAATCTACCTTTTGTTTGCACAGATATTATCAATTTCAATAACTCTCGTACATACACTTCTACTAGAATATCTTCCCTGCCAAAACGAGCCTTTAAACTTTCCACTGCCTTTGAATAATTGGCGCCAGTTGGCGGGAAACTTTCAACAACTTCTCTTGCGCGTGAACCAGCGATTGTTGCTTGTACTAAATACTGGAACTTGTCCTCTGGGGCAATCTCATCATCTTTATCGATTTGTTCAAATTGGCTCCAAAAAGGCAACCAATCCTTAATTTCCCCGCCAAATTTCCTGAATTCCAGCTTAGGTAAAGTAAATTTTCGTCTCATAGTACTATTTTCATAATTACTTAAAATAGCATCAGTTTGAATTTGCCCAGATGATTGTATTCTCGCCAATTCTAAATCATGATTCAATCTTAATTTCTCTTTCTCCAGTTCTGCTTCTTTTTCCAGCTTTAATGCCTCAGCTTCTTTCCAAGCTTGTTCTTGTTTTTCTTCTTTCAAAGCTTGTTCTTGTTCTTTCAATTTTCTTTCCGCTATAGCATTTTCTAAGATATCTTTCACAAATTCGGGATCCTTTTCATACTCTTTACTATTTAAAATCAGCTCTTTTAAGCTTGCTATTGTGAACGTCGAAGGCAAAGTCTCTCCAATTTCTTCGGCTACCCATTTCAAATCTTCTTTTTTAAATCCTTTAACGGTTTTAAACATCTTTTTAATCTTAGTATAATCAAAAATAATTTTACTTCACTTGAAAGGTCCTGTCCTGTCGCAGTGACTCCAGTATTTTTATGTAAAGCAACAGAATAAGCACCGCAAATTCCTAGCTTTTCTCTTACTAAATTAAACTGTATAAAGGCGGACGCCAATACTACTTATTTACACTTAAAAATTATTAAAGTAGCATCTTTTATGCTCATATAATAAATCCCTATAACATTAAACATAAGAAAATTATTCCTACGGTAAAAAGTAGTTCACTAAAATTAAGAACTCAAACTATATGAAAAAATGCAACTAACATCTTTGCTAACTTTATTCTGTTCTATTTCTTGAATTCAAAAACAAAAAAACGATGGATGCCACACGCATCACATAATCTTTACATTTTAACAAATTTTGAAGATAGCACGCGCTCATATTTTACATAAAAATTAAAAGCATTAAATTCATTTAACTCTTTTTTTTCTTTGACATATTGTTCAGCACGTGAACTTACAAAAAATAGAGGATAAATAATAAACAAATTTATACACTGAAATTGAAAATGGCTCAGTTATAACAAAAACATTTCATTGAAATCAGCCAGAACCTTGATTTGGTTTTCCGTACGTTCCTTGTTGGTTTTTACGCTTTAACAATGCTGATTTCACAGCCTTTTTTCACTATAAAATTATAGATTATACAGTTTTTAATATTATGTACCTTTTTAATATTTACTTAGGTTTTATAGTAGGAATTAGGTTATTATGGCTTCAACAGTGTGATTGGTTGACCTGAAGCTAAAAATAATTCACAATCTCATTTTTAAATAATGAATCATTTTCATTTTTAGTTAAAACATATTTTATCTAGCAAACTAGCAAGGAACTAGTTTATATATGGTATAAAAAATTATATAAATATTTACTATGAAAGTAAGTAAACTACATCAGAAAAAGCTTACATTTTTACTCAACTATTTGCTAAGTAGAAAAAAAGGATGAACATGGTTTTTAAACATGTAAGTCTAATTTTCAAAATTTACGTATTTTAATATCCTGTTCACTCTAAGTTCCTTGGTAAGGGCCCCTTTTAGATTTTTAGCTGAGGGCCCCCAAAGGAGCCAGTCCGGGCCTGATGTCTACATATTAAAACTGGCATCAACTTCATTTTTTTCAAAGGCAACGCCCATTTTCGACAAGCTTTTTGTATTTAGAACAAATCAGCACAGAAAATGGTATAGTTTATATATTTCTCTCAATTTTTTACAGAATTATAATTTGTTAAAATATGGTGATGCTAATGTTAATTGGTGTAACAAACATTAATTCATATCTTCTCAAAAAATTAATATATTCAAATTTGCTTTACACGTTAGAATGAAGCAACCCAAACATATTCCATGCATATTTTTGATTAAAAAACATGTTTTGAATTATGAAAATTATTAATAAATTCATATTTCAAAAAATTATGAGGTTATGATCTACATTAATTTTTGCATGAATAGAACGGGCATCATAAAAAATATCGGTTTCCAAATTTACAGTTCATTCCTATCATTTTTCGAATTATACTGGTATTTCAATTTTTATTGCTGTTAGGGGGCGGTCTCTTGTTATCATTTGTGTCATATATTACTTTGCATACGTATGATTTAAAATAGTTATTCAAGTAAGTTTAGACGTGCACATCATTTCTTAACCCGATCAGATTATCGTGGGTCATTGGAGACCCAAACGATTTTTTTTTTTTTTCGTTTCATCCCTCAGAATTCACATATAGAAAAAATACCTATCCATCGTGTCCATGATTTTTCCCTTAAAAATATCATTCTGAAATTTTATTATGCAATTTGAATTTTTCAGATTTCTCAATTTGTGCAAAAGTTATGAATTTTTTAGCAAATTCCTGCATTTTATGGAAATAAGTGTATTTCCGATGAAAAATAAAATTTATTTTATTTATAAAAATTACCTTTGATTAAGCTGTATTAAAACTATAGACCTTTCAGGGCGAATCCGGCCCCTCTTCAGTAGCTATTACATGGTTTGCTTTGGTTGAAACTGGTCTTGTCTTCCTTCCTCTGTGTTGTTCTGCTATGAGGTGGTGCCATGCACGATCTAAATCGGCACATGACTCATGCTTGTTACACGCTAATTGGTCTTTTATTATCGCTATGGTTTCCCGGTAAAAAGCATAGTCAGGATTATTATAATAGGCTATTTTTCTTGTTTCGTTAAAATTGATGTTTATATCATTTTCGTTATTTACTTTAGTGAGGGCTGTCATTATTTTTCCATATTTTATGTCACTTTGGTGTTCTTTAATCCTGGTTGATATTTCCCTTTTTGTTACTCCGATGTAGTGGCCTCTTCATTTCCATCATTAAAAGGGATCTGGTATATTCTGGCAGTTTCAAGTTGGGGGGGGGGGGGGTTGTATCTTTATCATTTTGGATTAATTGATAGATGTTAGGATTTGGTTTTATGGGTATATTTATATTATGTTTTTTGGCTATATTTTTAACTTTAATTGAAGTTCCCTGATCATATGGTATAGAATAAGTAAAACTTGGAGAGGTTTTTTGATAATTTGGGATATTATTAAGTTTATTCATCCTTTTCTTATATAATTTATTGACAAGGTTTTTATTGTAGCCTGTTTTGATAGTTATGTTTTTAATGTAATTCATTTCCTTTCTTAAATCGGCGGGGTTGTTACAAATTAAGATTGCACGGTTGATGAAGGCTTGTATTGCATTAATTTTATATGTGTATGGAGTTTTACTATGGTTGCTAATTATTTCTTCACTTGCTGTTGGTTTTCTGTAAACTGTGATATTAATACTATTTTGATAGTGTTTAATTTTGACGTCAAGATAGTTAATTTCATTATTTATTTCAGTTTCACAGGTAAATTTTATATTCTGATCAATTTTATTTAAGACTTCTAGGATTTCGTTAGTGTTTTCGTTTTTATTAATGATCGAAAATACATCATCGACATAGCAGACCCAAAAAATTAATTTATCTTTTAGTATTTCAAATATGTTTTTTTCAAAAATTCTTAATTCATGTTCGGCTATTAGTCCTGAAATGGGAGATCCCATAGGGACTCCTTTACTCTGTTTGTCATGGATGTGATTTTTCCGCCAATTGGCGGAAATCCGGCAATTCGCTTTGCAAAACTAAAATTCTACTAATTTGCTTGATAAATGAAAATTACGCTTTGAAATTTTCTTCCATATTCAAAATTCCACGCCCAGATTTATGCCGCTCTCGTCCCGCGATTTTCTCTCATCCTTCCTTCTCTCAAGTGAGGAGAGAGAGCACTTCATTCTCTTCTCTTCCATCGGCTGTGGCGCTACGCACTTTCTCTCCCCACGCTGGCCACGCCTTTTCATCGGCTGCCCGCACCGCTGTTTACTTTTTCTACTCCAGGAAGCGAAGCGTCCAATCTGATATTGTGTGCGTGATTTGAAATTTCAGCGGTCTCGTCTCGTCATGCTTCTGTTAGGGTTCTCGGTAAGATCTTGTCGTTCGTAAATAAATAGCAGTTTTATGTTTTCATTATGTCTATCATCGAAAATTGTGATACTGTGAAAGTGTGTGATATAGACAATACCGTTTATAATGATATGATATAAACGTGCATAAAATTTTTAATTTAATGAAAAAAAAAAAAAAAAAAAAAAAAGGAACAAAGGCAAAAGTTTAAGTCTTTGATCCAAAGAAACATGTAAAAATTATATCAAAATTTGTTTACAATTAAATTATTATAAATATTTAAAATTACTTTAATTTACACTAACAGGGAAATAGAGCCTGATAACCGCACAAGCCCCATGATATATTTGAGGGACAAAAATATTTTACTAATGGTTAAAATATATTTTCTAAATTTTTCTTTTTTTTTCTCCTAACTCAACTATGTTTCACTTATATGAATAATATTTTAAAATAAAATCTGTGGTTAAGCTGATTAAAGGTAATTTTAGTTGTCTTTGGAGCCCAAAACAAAAGCAGATTTTTATTTATTCTTTTGATCAAATATAATTTGTTGGTCTGCTTTTTCGCTTGTCAGAACATACGGTATGTTATGGCAGGCTTTTATTTGGGGGGGGGGGGGGGGTAAGGAGGGGGGGGAGTCTGATTCTTAAACATTTTCAGCCAATTTACTGGCTGAGCAATCACATGTATGGTTTGTAAATTTTCCCATTAAACTAAAAAAAACTCTCATTTAAAATTAAATTTCTTGTAGCTATTAGAGTATTTGCTGTTTCGCGATCATATTTTTCATTAATTAAGTTATTTATGATATCGGATATTTCTTTAACGTCTATTGAGGGGTATAAATTAATAATATCAAAACTTACAAATTTATAATCGTTTCTAATTTCAATGTCTCTGATTCTTTTAATGAAGTCTTCAGTAGAAATAAAGCTATTCTTGCTTAATAGCTTAATTTCAATAGCTTGCAATAATAGCTTATAATTGTAATAATCGCTTCAATAGCTTGCAATAATAGCTTAATTTCTACTGAAAACTTCATTAAAAGAATCAGAGACATTGAAATTAGAAATGATTATAAATTTGTAAGTTTTGATATTGTTAATTTATACACCGCAATAGACATTAAAGAAATATCCGATATCATAAATAATAACTTAACTAATGAAAAATATGATCGCGAAACCGCAAATACTTTAATAGCTACCAGTAATTTAATTTTAAATGAGAGTTTTTTTAAGTTTAATGGGAAAATTTACAAACAGAGTAAAGGAGTTCCTATGGGATCTCCCGTTTCAGGACTAATAGCCAAGCATAAATTAAGAATTTTGGAAAAAAACATATTTGAAATACTAAAAGATAAATTAATTTTTTGGATCCGCTATGTCGATGATGTATTCGCGATCATTAATAAAAATTAAATCCTAGAAGTCTTAAATAAAATTGATCAGAATATAAAATTTACCTGTGAAACTGAAATAAATAACGAAATTAACTATCTTGACATAAAAATTAAACACTATCAAAATAATATGAATACCACAGTTTACAGAAAACCAACAGCAAGTGAAGAAATAAATAGCAACCATAGTAAAACTCCGTACACATATAAAATTAATGCAATACAAGCCTACATCAACCGTGCAATCTTAATTTGCAACAACTCCGCCCATTTAAGAAACCAAATAAATTACATTAAAAACATAACTATCAAAGCAGGCTACAATAAATACCTTGTCAATAAATTATATAAGAAAAGGATGAATAAACTTAATAATATCCCAAATTATCAAAAAACCTCCAAGTTTTACTTATTCTATACCATATGATCAGGGAACTTCAATTAATGTTAAAAATACAGCCAAAAAACATAATATAAATAATACCCATAAAGCCAAATCCTAACATCTATCAATTAATCAGAAATGATAAAGATACAACCCCCCCCCCCCCAACTTGAAACTGCCAGAATATACCAGATCCCTTTTAATGATGGAAATGAAAAGAGAGGCCACTACATAGGAGTAACAAAAAAGTAAATATTAACCAGGATTAAAGAACACCAAAGTGACATTAAATATGAAAAAATAACGACAGCCCTCACTAAAGTAAATAACGAAAACAATATAAACATCAATTTTAACGAAACAAGAAAAATAACCAATTATAATAACCCTGACTATGCTTTTTACTGGGAAACCATAGAGATAATAAAAGACCAATTAGCGTGTAACGGGCACGAGTCGTGCGCTGATTTAGATTGTGTGTGGCGCCACCTCATAACAGATCAACACAGAGGAAGGAAGACGACCAGTTTGAACCAAAGCAGACCATGTAATAGCTACTGAAGAGGAGGTGGATTTGCCCTGAAAGGTCTATAGTTTTAACAGAGCTTAATCAAAGGTAATTTTTATGAATTAAATACGTTAAATGCTCTGTTTTAAATTTTTAATGAAAAATAAAATATTTGTTTAATTTTTTTTTTTTTTTTTTCAATATTAATTGTTTACCTTTAAAGTAGAAGTATTCAAGAGTGTTCAAGAATTTTATCAGATTTTTTTCATTAAAAATAACGTGCTCTAACATTGCTTGGGTCTTCAGCGTTGATAAACTGACAAGGTGCCAAAAAAAAGCAATAACCGCTATATGTGTTTTAACTGTAGAGCTGAATTTTGAAGTTTCCTAATTAGTTTTGAGAAAAAAAATAATTACAAGATAAAAAGTCCTTTTTATATACCATGTTTTTAAATTTTCTGTTGAATCATTCAAACACTACCGTAGACAGTGAGAATCCAGAGCAATTGGATAAAAGTATTGAAAAAATTCATTGCTATCGTGTTTTGAGCTATTATAAAAGTTTCAAATGGCTATCTAGCCAGGAAGATAGCTAAAAATTGATTGCAAGCTTTGTACTGGTAACACTGCCGAAGGCAGCAGGGTCCCAAAGCAATTGGTTAAAAATATTTTTTAAATGCATTTTCACCGTATTCTGAACTATTCTCAAATGTCTAGCTAGTTGGGAAGCTAGTTAAATAAATTTTCTGTTGAATCATATAAACGCTGCCGAATACAGTAGGGACCTGAAACAGTTGACTAAAAGTATTTAAAAAAATGTATTGTCACCGTGTTCTGAGCTATCCTGAAAGTTTCAAATGTCTAGCTAGTTAGGAAGTTAGTAAAAAATCAATTGCAATCTTTGTACTGGTAACGCTGCCGAAGGCAGCAGGAACCTGAAACAGTTGGCTAAAAGTATTAAAAAAATGCATTTTCACCGTATTCTGAACTATTCTGAAAGTTTCAAATGTCTAGCTAGTAGGGAAGTTAGTTAAATAAATTTTCTGCTGAATCATATAAACGCAAAAAAGTAAAATGTAAAAAAGTAATTTGCAAAAAAGTAAAATGTAGAAAAAATTCTTACATACATAAAAGAACTACAATTATAAACTACTACAAAAATAAAGTACTTCTATTAAATATAGAAGAAAGTCAGAAATTTACTCATTGTTCTTTAGACTTAGTGGAACTTTATGCCTATTGTTACCAATTGGCAACATACACATAAACCTGCTTACAAGACATATTTTACAGTTAAATAATAAACACAGTCAAAAATATAAATTACATGCCTTATTTTACCATGAAATAATTTTTAATTGATCACTGCAGGATAAAATAAGCATTCACAAGCTTCCAAACAAAGCAAAAAAGCACACGTTGCAAATACTGAAAAAATAAATTTCTCTTTATTCTAAAACAGCAATAATACTGATGTCTACGTGCTGAAAATTTATTTAATAATACTATCAGTATGCATTTTATTGGTAACAATAGGCATTAGAGTTTCAACTTTATTCTGATAATATTTTAGGAGACAAAATTGGGTATGTTGCTGAACGGCAACACATGGTATCACTTGATCTGCAGCATGCTATATTCTATAAACTCTGGATCAATATAATAGGAGTAACCAATCAAAAAGGTGCTAACAATGCATGTACCAAAGGGAAACACACAATCATAACAAACTGATAAATGTCTCGAAAATAATTTTCTCTCAATTTTGACTATGCACTTTGGTATTTTTATGAAATTTAATTGTAAATTCAAGAATATTATTATCAATATTTAAAATAATAAATTTGTATTGTTGTCTACAGGACTCATGATTATTCTAACTTTAAAATAATTGTGTTCCAATGTCACTTAAAATTTCTGTTTTTTTTTTTTTTTTTAAATCTTAATCAGTTGAGTTCATATCAATTAACATAAACAAAGTCTTCACAAAAAAACTGGATTATTATTTTTTTCAAATTCATAATATTTAAATGTTTTAACAACCAGAGCCTGAAGTCAATCAATAATAAAATGTGGCTCCGGAATCTAATTTAAAAATCCCTGTATGTAATTCCTAGGGTAAATGGTCTTAATAAATTTATTCCCTAATTTAATTATATATTGTTATACATGTAACACATTTTGCTGTATCATAAATTATTTCATATTTTTTATTTAGCTTTCATCAAAAAGTCCCTACAGATCCTTTGCCTCTTGAAATCAAAAGTACTTATGGTTTAGTTAGCCCTGAAGAATTCAAATTACCTGATATCAATAGCCTATGGACAAAAGTTGTGTATGCTGCATTTGATTCTGCAAAATGGAATCCTGATGATCCAGCACACTCAGTATGATCATGCATGACTTTTCTTACTCTTTTTATATCAAATATTTAATTTTTTTTTTTTTTTTAATTATTTACTAAATACACTGCTCTGCAAAAAAAGAAAAAAATTTCAAGATCTGATACTATTCTTGCAGATTCTTATGTAAAATGACCTCCTGAATCCGAATATGACCACCATTTTGCCCAATCACCCACTGTTTTCTAGATGCACCCCCTCCCTCATTTTTATCATTGTTTGGTAATTTTATATCCATCAATTTGATTTGGAGAGGAAATATGATAATTTTAACTGTTAAATGTCTTCTGACCTGAGGAGCTACAGAGGTAGAATGTTCTAAAACATGAACATTTGTAGTAAGGAGGAAATTTGAAGGGATTTGTGCCCAGAAAACAAAAGAAAATCAATAAAAACAACCAGTTTCTGTTTCTTTTTTTTTTTTTTTTTTTTTTTTTTTTTACAATGTTTCTCTTATTTTTTACATATTCCAGCTTCCAGTTTGCCATTTTCTTACTAAAACACCCCAAATAATAAAAATTATACAATGAAAATTTTTTCAAAATATTGGTGAGTGGAGTAAAGTCTCAAAACCCTCCCAAGAAAGTTTGCCTGATTCACTCTATCACGTTTGGTTTCAATAACTCCCACGTTAAATGTTTAGGGCAGTAAAACATGAACAGTAAAATATCCTCCTTTGACACGTGTTAAAGATCACCACCATCGAGAACACCATAAATTTCACTCTTTTATCACAAAACGTGTACTAAAGATAGATAACAACAGACGACTACAATGATAAGAGCTGTGTCAAAGCAGGAGATTTTACTGTTCATGTTCTACTGACCAAAACATTTAACGTGGGAGTTATTGAAAGCAAACATTGTACAGTGAATTAGTCAAACTTTCTTGCAAGGACTTTGAGATTTTACTCCACTCACCAACATTTTGAAAAAAATTTCACTGTATAAATTTTATTATTTGGGGTGTTGTAAGAAACTGGCAAACTGGAAGCTGGAATATATAAAAAATAAGAGAAATACAGTATGAAGCCGAAAATCCGGAATTATCAGGACCGCGGCAATTCTGGATTTTCAGATTTTCTAGATTTTTGGTCATGTCTAAATAATATAATATTTTGGTTTAAGTACTTGGATAATATGCAAATTCAAGTAAAAAAGATATATATATTCTGTAATATTTTTTTATCAACTTTAACAATAAATAAATAAAATTAAAAATTGAACTTGAAAAACAAAACAGATTTATTGTAATCTTCTTCTCCCTCCTCTTTCAGACATTGCAAATGCTGGTTTTGGAGATTACTAAGAAATAAAATACTTTTTCGGTTCTTTATTTAGATATATTTATACTTAAAAAAAAAAAAAAAAAAAAAAAAAAAAAAATCGCTGGTGATACTAATGATTAACGTTGCCAAAATTGTCCAGATTTTTTGGCGATTCCGGATTTTTGGAGTCTGATTTTCAACTTTGTACTGTATTACGAAAAAAAAAAAAGGAAACTGATTGTTTTTATTGACTTTCTTTTGTTTTCTGGGCACAAATCTAATAGGTTTAAAAAACTTTATAAACCTAAATCTGACATGTATAATATTAAGCAGATAGAAAGCATTGGAAGCTATCATTTATCTGATGTCTATGAAAGTTGGAGAAACCAATATATATGTAAAATTATGTTTAAAGTGATGACAGGAAGTTTTAAAAACATAACGAAGTTTATTAACAATAAAACTTAACATAAGTGTATATGAAAAACATAATTTAAACTTAACAGAAGAATATCCAAAAAGTTAATAAACAAACATTAATATTCAAACTTTGAGTGAAGCTGCTTCATAGAGATTAAAAAAACAAACTTCATTAAATTACTTATCTAAAGCAAACTATTGGTTCAGAGAATTAAACTGCCAGCATGATGCATTAATGATATTAAACTAAAAAAAAAACTACATCGCTTTCATGGCGAAAAAAACTTCATTACTAAAAGTAAAAGCGTTGCGGAAGCAAACGCCAAGCATCAATTTCGAAAAATAATATAAATGCAAGCAACAAGTAATGCTAGCTTCACATCTTAAATAGCAGAAGTTAATTTCATATTCAAAAACATTCAAAACTACACACCCTCCTTTTCAGCAAATCAGAGAGCGACAGCACAATACTCATCTGACGCCACCTGTTGACATCTGCGGCAACCGCTCAAAAAAGTTAAACAATCTCCATGGTCAGGTCTATGCTCAATAGTTCACTGACATTCGCCTGCTATGACGTCATTAAGCATTAGCAAATCAAAGGAAAGGGCATGTACATGATTTAGTAATAAGCTCAGACAGAAACGAAGTTTGTTTACACTTAAAACGATAGATCGTGAGTGAAAATTTGATTGAGGAGCAGTAAAGTAAGACTTATTTTTCTATCACTGCCCCCCACCTCAACAAATTTAAATGAAACAGCTTCCTCTAAAAAAAAATACAAAAATACATTAACATGAAATATGATGCTCGTACATTATCACCATGTTGCTCCAGCAAAGCACAGAATGTGCACCACACACCACCTCATATATTCCAAAGTTCACTTTTAATAATTAAAATAATAAAGCCATGAATATAATTTATAATACAAAACAAAACCTTACTTTCAGCTTTACTTGATGTAACTTGTAATTGGTGAAGTATTTTCTTTCAGGGGGCCCCCCCCTTATCGTCAGCACCAGTTACTCCATGCTGTGTATCTGTGAAGGTTTCTTTCTGATGTTTCGATTTTCTTCTCTCCTTCAGGAGGTGGCGCCAGGTAGCATCAATAGCTGTCGTTGATTGGTCTAGGTTGCATGCATTAGGATGATCTATGATTTCGATTGTTTTGCGAAAAAGAGCGTAGTTGTAGTTATTGTAATTAGCAATTTTTTCAGTATTTTTAAAATTTATTTCAATGTTTTCATTTCTGTGGGTTTGCGCTAAAGCCATGCCGTATCTTCCAAATTTAATGTCATTGATATGTTCTTTGATGCGTGTGTTAATTTTCCTTTTGGTCATTCCTATGTAACAACCATCGCTATTGTTTTGATGTTTAAAGGGAATTTTGTATATACCAGCAGATTCGAGGGGGGGATTTTGATCTTTGTCGTTTCTAATGATTTGATAAATGTTCGGATTTGGTTTGATTGGAATGTGGGTGTTTAATTTACTGGCAATGTTTTTAATTTTTGAAGCGGCCCCGCGATCGTATGGTATTGCTTTAGTGTACTTTATATTTGGTTTTTGGTGGCTGGGAATATTGTTAATTTTATTTAAACGTTTTTTATATAGTTTATCAACGAGATTTTTAGGATAATTGGCTTGTATGGTTAGATTTCTAATATATTTAATTTCATTTTTAAGATCTTTTGGTTCGGTACATATAAGGATTGCGCGATTAATGTAAGATTGAATTGCATTTATTTTATATTTATACGGTGTTTTACTATTATAGTTAATAATTTCTTTGCTGGAGGTAGGTTTCCTATAAACAGTTGTATTAATTGTATTTTTCATTCTTTTTATTTTAACATCAAGAAAATTAATTTCATTGTTTGTTTCCGTTTCACTAGTGAACTGTATATTATTATCAAGGTAGTTTAAGTCATTTAAAAGTTCTGTTATGTCTTGTTTTTTGTGGACTATTGCAAAAATGTCATCGACATATCTATTCCAGTAGATTATTTTCTGTTTAAATTTTTCAAGAATTGTGTTCTCAAGTTTTCTTAATTTAAATTCCACGACTATCCCTGAAATGGGAGATCCCATTGGGACCCCTTTAACTTGTTGGTAGACTTTTTGATCAAATTTAAAATAACATTCTTTTAAAATTAGGTTGGTTGTGGATTTTAATGTTTGGGCTATCAAAGAGCTATCATTTTTGTCAATTTCATCATTAATAGTTTTAATTACTTCATCGGTATCTATGGTGGGATAAAGGTTTATTATATCAAAACTAACGAAATTTGTAATTTTCCTGGATCTCTACATTTTTTATTCTTTTAATAAAATCTTCCATGGAGTTTAAACTGTACTGTGATGGGGGGAGAATTTCTTTATAAATATTAAATATATATTTTTCTAGGCTGTAAGTTGGACCTTCACGTTTATTAACTATCTTTTTTTTAACGTATGAATTAACTTTAAACAACGTTATTGCTTTGTGATTGATGTTTTTTGAAATCAAGCGTCTGTTTAGTAGGCGGTTTATTTATGTAAAATTTAAAATCTTTACTAGCGTCTGTTTAGTAGACGTTTTATATTTTAATTTTGGTTTAGATTTTAACTTTAAATAATGATATCGTTTTTTAGAAGGGTTTTGAAATTAGTGTCTGTTTAGTAGACGTTTTTATATGTAAAATTTTTTATACATAACCTTTGAACTTTTTATTTGAGTTTAATTTTTAATTTTTGAGCTTTCTGTTTTTGACTTTCTCTTTAGTGAACTTTACTTAATTTACTAACCTACACTTTTTTAGCGGGAGTCCTTCACATTAACTTAATTTGTTTTATTAGGAATCATTCTGAATTATATTCTAAATGGAAAAATAGAAGCAAAAAATTAATACACCTAAGAGATCAAATCGATTTTTTAAGCGACTGTAAAAATTTTAATATTATTCCGAATTCATTACGCATTAATAGCAAATTTATTAGAAAAAATTTTCCACGCGAAGTCCGAAATTTTGAAAACAAAATTCTAGATAAAACATCCATGTATTAATTTATCAAAATATCAAACTAATACACACAAAGATGCCATCTTAAAAATGGGATCAAAATATATTTTAGAACAACCTATAAACATTAAAGATAGCATAGCAAAACTTGAAACAGCCATTAACAAAATTCCTAGTTACAATCAAAACATAATCAGAAGTGCCGCTCAAAAAGAACTAACGGACCTAGCAAAAGATAGAAACATAAATATACACGATCTAAAAGCTTTGAAATCCTTAAAAGACAATAAAGAAATAACTTGCACTTTGACAGACAAAACAGGTAAAATAGCAAATTTGTACAAAACTGATTAAATGAATGAAACTATCCGTGAAATCAATGCTATATAAACAAAAAAAGATCCAAATAAAAACTTAATGAAAAAGCTAATGAATTGATCAAAAACGGCCACTGGCCAAATAATCAACCACCAAAAATTGATAACTATGCTCCAAACACACCTAGATTATTTGGAAGGTTTAAAGACCACAAAAATCCCCCCAAAATTAGACCAATACAGTGGCGGATCCAGAACTTGACTTTTGGGGAGGGGGCTGAGAATTTTCAAAATGTTATTCTAGACAAATAAAAAATTTACAATTGCAATATTCAATGGTGAATGTCAGTGTTTTGGGGGGGGGCTTCAGCCCCCTAGCCCCCCCTTAAATCCGCCACTGGACCAATAGTCAATAAACGTGAAGGTTCAACTTACAGCCTAGAAAAATATATGTCTAATATTTATAAAGAAATTCTCCCCTCATCACAGTACAGTTTAAACTCCACGGAAGATTTTATTAAAAGAATAAAAAATGTAGAGATCCAGGAAAATTACAAATTTCGTTAGTTTTGATATGATAAACCTTTATCCCTCCATAGATACCGATGAAGTAATTAAAACTATTAATGACGAAATTGACAAAAATTATAGCCCTTTAATAGCCTAAACGTTAAAATCCACAACCAACTTAATTTTAAAAGAAAGTTATTTTAAATTTGATCAAAAAGTCTACCAACAAGTTAAAGGGGTCCCAATGGGATCTCCCATATCAGGGATAGTCGCGGAATTTAAATTAAGAAAACTTGAGGACACAATTCTTGAAAAATTTAAACAGAAAATAATCTACTGGAATAGATATGTCGACGACATTTTTGCAATAGTCCACGAAAAACAAGACATAACAGAACTTTTAAATGACTTAAACTACCTTGATAATAATATACAGTTCTCTAGTGAAATTGAAACAAACAATGAAATTAATTTTCTTGATGTTAAAATAAAAATAATGAAAAATACAATTAATACAACTGTTTACAGGAAACCTACCTCCAGCAAAGAAATTATTAACTATAATAGTAAAACACCGTATAAATATAAATTAAATGCAATTCAATCTTACATTGATCGCGCAATCCTTATATGTACCGAACCGGAAGATCTTAAAAATGAAATTAAATATATTAGAAATCTAACCATACAAGCCAATTATCCTAAAAATCTCGTTGATAAACTATATAAAAAACGTTTAAATAAAATTAACAATATTCCCAGCCACCAAAAACCAAATATGAAGTACACTAAAGCAATACCATACGATCGCGGGGCCGCTTCAAAAATGAAAAACATTGCCAGTAAATTAAACATACACATTCCAATCAAACCAAATCCGAACATTTATCAAATCATTAGAAACAACAAAGATCAAAATCCCCCCTCGAATCTGCTGGTATATACAAAATTCCCTTTAAACATCAAAACAATAGCGATGGTTGTTACATAGGAATGACCAAAAGGAAAATTAACACACGCATCAAAGAACATATCAATGACATTAAATTTGGAAGATACGGCACGGCTTTAGCGCAAACCCACAGAAATGAAAACATTGAAATAAATTTTAAAAATACTGAAAAAATTGCTAATTACAATAACTACAACTACGCTCTTTTTCGCAAAACAATCGAAATCATAGATCATCCTAATGGATGCAACCTAGACCAGTCAACGACAGCTATTGATGCTACCTGGCGCCACCTCCTGAAGGAGAGAAGAAAATCGAAACATCAGAAAGAAACCTTCACAGATACACAGCATGGAGTAACAGAAGAGGAAGTGGTTAGGAGTTCTATGGCTTCGCACTTTAAAGCAAATTTGTGATTGTTATAGGGGACTATTTTTTTAATATTAATGGTGTTAAGGTTAATGGGATTATTGTTATGGGTGGTAAAAAGCGCGGTTGAAAATTTATTAAGCTTAAGATCTGACATAGGTTCTTTTTCACATTCTTTTATGGGTCTTTTAGTCATTCCTATATAGCAAGCTTGTGATTTGTCCTCAAAGTTAAATTCTATTTTGTAAATGCCAGAAGTGTCTTTAAACGGTATAGGGTCTTTTTTATTCGTGAGGTGTTGGAAAACATTTCTGTTGGGTTTTATTGGAATATTTATATTATGTTTGGCAGCTTCGTATTTTATTTTGTTAGCGGCCCCTTTACAGAAAGGAATAGCAGTAGTAAAATTTGTTTTAGTTCTTTGAGCATCATTAATATTAGTAAGAGTTTTTAGACGTTTTTTATATAATTTTTGTACTAGATTTTTACTATAGTTCGCTTTGCTAGCAATATCTTTTATGTAATTGATTTCAGTTTTTAGAAGGGTTTGGTTGGAATAGATTAGGATAGTTAATGTAGGAGCGAATAGCGGCTAATTTGTACACGATGGGAGTGTGGCATCTACTATTAATAATTTCACTATTGTTTGTGGGTTTCCTATAGACAGTAGTTTCAAAAGTGTTATCCGGTTTTTTAGTCATTAAAACATCTAAAAACGGTAAGGAGATATTATTTTCGCTTTCATTTATAAATTTTAGATTGCAATCAAATTTATTTAGGTCTTCTAGGAGCAAGTTAGGATTAATATGATCGGGGATGATAGTAAAAATGTCATCTACGTATCTTGTCCAAAGTTTACATTGAAGGATAATTTTCAAGGTTTGATCTTCAAACAATCTCATTTTTAATTCGGCGATGAGCCCCAATATGAGTGATCCCATGGGGACACCTTGCGTTTGTTTATAAATAGTGTGATTAAATGTAAAGTAGGACTCGTTAAGAAGTAAATTATTTGTACGGATAAGTGTTTCACTAATTTTATTGTCGCCATAGGTTTAAATGATTTTGGAGTTAATGATTTGGGTTATTTCAGGAATATTTATTGAGGGGTAAAGATCTTTTACATCATAGCTGTTAAGTTTGTCTTTTTAGTCATTCCTATGTAGCAAGCTTGTGATTTGTCCTCAAAGTTAAATTCTATTTTGTAATTTCCAGAAGTGTCTTTAAACGGTGTAGGGTCTTTTTAATTCCTGAGGTGTTGGAAAACCTAACAAAAACATTTTCCAACACCTCAGGAATGAAAAAGACCCTATACCATTTAAAGACACTTCTGGCATTTACAAAATAGAATTTAACTTTGAGGACAAATCACAAGCTTGCTACATAGGAATGACTAAAAGACCCGTAAAAGAACGTGAAAAAGAACATATGTCAGATCTTAAGTTTAATAAATTTTCGACCGCGCTTTCTACCACCCATAACAATAATCCCATTAACCTTAACACCATTAATATTGAAGAAATAGCCCCCTATAACAATCACAAATTTGCTTTAAAGCGTGAAGCCATCGAAATCCAAACCACTTCCTCTTCTGTTAACGACCGTGAATACAGCTTAATTCCTGAAGATTGGCAACAGCTATTAAAAATCAAGAAATGAAGTGAAATTGGAACGACTGCAAGTGAGGAATGTTTATTTTAGAGGTGCCAGCAATGTGAAGTCGTCATTTCAACGCTGAAGAGGGCTGCGATAAGCGTGCCGAAATATATTCGTTTTTATGAAAAGGATAAATATAAGGAATTTAATTTGTAAACGATAATCCTTTAGTATTATACCAATTATTGAGTTAATCAATATAAATTATTATTGATTTCCCCTCCCCCATAAAATTTAGAATTATATGGCTATATATTTATTTTGAAAATACTTTAATAAACTAAAACTGTTGAGTTATCAATGTGAATTAAAATAGAGAAAATTCTTTTCCCAAAATTTAAAAATTTTTTGCTTTTGTAAGAAATTTGTTAGAGAGAAAACAATTCTATGTTTGTCACATGTCTTGTTTCCTTATGCATAGCTGCCAAGTACTCCGTTTCTTCCGGAGTTTTTCCTGAAATATCGCTTAACTCCGTGTGTTCCTCAAAAGTGCCGTTTTACTCCGGATATTTTTCAGAATCTCCTTATCTAATCTCAAAACCAGTAATTTAGACTCAGCTGTAGGCGTAGCCCTTACCCTGCGTACGAGACTAGAAGAAAGAAACCAATCAGCAGTTTCTTAAGGGCGTGGCATTTGCTCTGTTTACGAGGCTAGAAAGAAGAAACCAATCGGCGTTTTTTCGTAGGCGTGGTTTCCGCTCTGTTTGCGAGACTATTGGGAAGAATCCAATCAGCGTTGGCTGTTTCTGTGTGACAATTGCTTTCTTATTGTTATTGTTTGTGTTGTTTGTATTTTCGTTTTCACCGGCAACGTAATATTAATTTGTTTTGTGCTTCCGTTTTTACTGGCGATGTAGTATTATTAGTTTGTGTTTTGATCTGAATCCAATCAGCGTTGGCTGTTTCTGTGTGACAATTGACTGCGTAGTATATCGCTTTTCAGTTCTTTCTTATTGTTATTGTTTGTGTTGTTTGTACTTTCGTTTTCGCCGGCAACGTAATATTAATTTGTTTTGTGCTTCCGTTTTTACTGGCGATATATTATTATATTAGTTTCTGTTTCGATCTGAAGTAAATATTACACTTACAGTGATGTCGAGTAAAAAAAAACATGTGCAAGTTTATCGAAAGGAATATTCTCAAGAATGGCCGGTTTTAACAAGATCAACGAAATCGACCCATCACATTTTCTGTCAGGTATGCAATTGTGATTTCTCTGTAGCACATGGTGGCCGTACGGATTGTTTGCACCATGTTGAAGGACCACGTCATCGGGAAAACGCCGCAATTAAAGCATCAAATCAAAATATCAATAAAATGCTAATTCCAAAAGATAACTTAAAGGTTACAAAAGCAGAAGCACTTTTTGCTAAATTTTTAGTAGAGCATAATTCACCTATGGCTTCTGCTGACCATGCTAGTCTCCTATTTCAGCGAATGTTTCCAGATTCAAGTATAGCAAAAAAATATTGTTCTGGCCGTACCAAAACAACTGAAATTGTAAAATCTTTTGCTAAATCAACCCAGGAGCAGTTGTTTTCTCTTATCAGGGAAAAAAAGTTTACTCTGGCCACAGATGGAGGTAATTCTGTGGTGGATGATAAATTATTTCCTATTGTTATAACATTTTTTGATGAATCCTCTTCTGAAATTTCTTCTGCACTTCTTTCTTTAAGCAAACTTGAGAATGATGGAACTGGTGAGAATATATTTAAACTTCTGAATGATACATTACAGAAAAATAGTGTTCCATGGACTAATTGTGTAGCTTTCTGTGCAGACAATGCATCGGTGATGTTAGGAGAACATAAGGGTGTTGGAGCATTTATTAAAAAAGAAAATGTTAATGTTGTTATACATGGCTGTGCATGTCATTTAATTCATCTTGCTGCTCAGCACGCAACAAAGAAAATAACAGATTTCAATGTTGAAAGCTTTTTGGTTGATGTGTATTATTATTTGAAAAAAAAAGTACTAAACGTTTACAACTTCTTAAGGTATGTGCAGAAGATAGTGAAGTTGATTACCGAAAAATTTTGAAATATGGTGCTACACGATGGCTAACTATGGGAAAAGCCATTGACAGATTTCTTAATCAGTGGGAGGTTTTACAGAAGTTCTTCTGCGAAGAAGAAAAAGGTTCTTCCTCAACATTTCTACGAATAAAAGATTCATTTAAATGTCCATTAACCAAATTATATATGTATTTTTTGCAGTCTGTTATTCCAATATTTGAGGCTGCAAATGTGATGATGCAGCAAGAAGCACCCATGATACATAAATATCAAAGGGAGATGGTCTCATTATATGAGAATATTTTATCAAGGTTCATAAAACCCACAGCTATTCTCCGTTGCAGCTCAATTTATGAGATTAATTTTACAAAAGTTAAAAATCAGAAAGAAGACAGTGAACTGATTATTGGGGGTAAAACTAGACAACTTATAAAAGATGAAAACCTATCAACTGAAAATCTTTCAAAATTCTATGCTTCTATCAGAAATTTCTATTCAGAAGCCAGTTCATATATAATTAGAAAATTTCCACTCACTGATGATGTCTATAAACACGCAGAAATAGCCGATATTTTGCTTAGACATAGAATGAAATTCTCTTCACTTGAGTACTTTCTAAACCTATTTGCAGTTCCTGAAGGGGATAGAGATGACATAGAAAAAGAATTTTCTTATTATCAAGTTGATCCATTAAATGATGAAATCTTAACATCGACACGGTGCGACAGAGCATGGGTACTGATCGAAAATTTAAGAGATCACAATGGATCAAAAAAATACAATCATTTACCTTCAGTTATGAAGACTATACTTCTCCTACCACATAGCAATGCTGGTTGTGAAAGAGTATTTTCTATTGTAAAGAAAAATCTAACAGAATATAGATCCAGCATGAACATATCAACTTTAGAAGCAATTTTAGTAGAAAAATGCAAAAGTACTTCTGTAAATTGTTACGACGTAGTTTTTTCAGAACAAGATTTAACAAAAGCAAAGAAAGCTACATATAATGCTTTACAAAATTAATTTTCTGTTATTGTCTAATCCTAGAGCATTTTTTAATAGTTGAAAATTATTATTATTATTAATTTTTTTTTTTTTTACATTTCATGTTTACATTTAATTTTTTATTTTAATTAATTATAGTTGAAAATTACTTTATTGTGTGTTGTATTTTATTAACTGTTAGTTATGATTGTGTAATTGGAATTTATAAATAATTCAATTTTAAATATAATTTAGTACATTTTTTTCGTTACTTTTTTTATTTTACATTTTACTCCTGATATGCGTCTCAAAACTCCTGAAATTTACAAATATTTCTCCTGAAGAGTTGTTTACAATGTTGGCAGGTATGCTTATGTTCTATTTTTTTTAAATGATGACTTCTGGTTGAAAACTCAAAATACCAGAAAATTTTCAATTCAATTTAAATTTTGAAGTGTGACATTTTTACATTTTCTCTTTAAAATTATCTTAAGAATGGTAAAATTATCATCTATAAAATCATGTATGACATATCTGTAGAAAAATGCACAGAAATACTGGTGTTGAATGATGATCTATAGAAACATTGCAATCAAACACCAGAAAGTGCAAACTTACACAATTATCGATTCGAATCGAAGGGATGAAGCACTACATTTCATCAGCTGGATAGCAGCAATTCTTTATTTTTAATGAAGTTCAGTGCTTAATTATTTGAAAGAATCGTTATGTCGATTTGCAATTCTTGGTGCTTTCTCACCAGATTAATATTCCTTAATTACAATAATTTATTCATTAATTAGAATGCTGTTGTGTGTAATATCAAATATTACACACAACAACAATTACTGAAATTGCTTTGTTTAAGTATTACTGGTTCATGTTTTATTAGACTACGCTTACTCAAAAATTTTTGCTTAAACTTATAAGTTTTTTGATATAATATATTTCGTAAAAAAAATTGCAATTTGCAGTGCATATTTATTCTGCTAATGGCAATGACAAAATTCAGGTCAAACATTTTAGAATATACATTTTAATTTAGAAGATTCAACTATAATGCTGCATATCATTAATATTAAGTGTTTTATATCAGTACATAAATCGTGGGGGGAGGGGGGGGGGAGAACCATGACATTTTCATAGATGTCTATCATATTGGACGTTGGGACTTCAGCAATTAATTGCTATAATATAATACTAGATAATTTTTGGTATACTGTAAGAAAATATAAATTTTGAATAAAATGTTTTAAAATTGTGTTAAAAGTTTAAAATTGCTTTCTGTATAAATAAATTTGAAGCTTTTTTATTTTTTTATTTATTATTATTAATTTTTAAATAATAAATATTACTTCAAATATTATCCACTTTTTATTTTCTTTGATTTTACTCATTTATTGCTTAGTTTGAACACTTGAAATAATGTATTGTTGAGATTAAGTAAAATTTGACATTTTGAATTACTGTATCTGAAATATAATTTTATATTTAATAAAAAACCGTTTTAAAACTTTATTTAAAACTTTTTATAATGATAAATGACTAGTATCTAATTAATTTAATAATTTGTATTTTAAATTTGCTGCTATTTTGAAATATTATGAATTAAAAGGAATTTTAAATTCAATATATAGTAAAATCTGTCTTTTCTGAGCTAAAAATTTGTTTTCTTCTGTAAAACAATTGAAAGATAGTTAAACTGTTCTTGCAAAAGAAAAAAAAAAATCTAATTTTTCAAACAGGTCATTTTTTATATTGATATTTTTTGTAAGAAGTTACTGTTTTTGTTACATTTTACTATGATTTTTTTTTCCTCATTTATTAACGCAAAATAAATAGATAAATAAATAAATAAATAAAATGCTATGAGAGACAAAAAGTAAAGTTTTTATAGGGTTACACTGAAATTTCTATATCTGTTATTACAAAAATCTGTAATAATACTGACACTTTATTTATTTATTTATTTTTAAAGCTATTATTAATTTTTTTTAATCCAGCCGAACCAAATATTCCTACCAAATATTATGTATACTAACTGTATATATATATATATGCTAACCAAATATTTTGTCCGATTTTGGTATATAAATTATATGCATATTATTACATTATATTATTTTGCATAAAAGGCTATCTTAAACTAAAGATTAAAATAAATTCATTATTTGATCGAACAATTCATACAAATTTTACAAAAATGACAGCGTAATCTTACTTTTTATGTTTAATTTATTTTGTGTGAAACTCTAAATAAAAGTTGCTCGTTAAAAGTGTAATTTGTACATTGTTAAGTTTTTATTGATTTATTTCAATATAAAGTAGGGCATTAAAAAAAAAAAAAAAAAAAAAAAAAAAAAAAAAAGAAGAAATTTTTGCTTAAACCTTCTTTATACTTTTATGAAAAATAAATAGATAAATAAATTCAATTTATTTGTCATTACTTTCCTGTACAGAAAATGTGTATTAAAATAATAAATAAATAAATAGAACTCCTTGTATAAGTTTTTTCTTCTTGACATCTTATTATTTGTTAATTTTATGCTTCATTCTTCATTAGAACTTCATGACGAAAATAGAAAAAGAAACTAAAAAATTACTCATGATTTTCAAAGCTGTGTGTGTCACATACTTGCAGATATGAAAAAATAGACCTATGATAGTAGTAAATGTGTCACTGGTAAAATAAAGAATGGATATTATATGTCCACAAGAAATTTTATTTGTCATTATTTTAAAATAATTTATCATTATTCTAAATTATAAGTTTTATAATTTTTAAACAGACACCAAAGAGTAAATTTCAGAAATAATATTAAATTAGAATAATGAAAGAAAACATTGTTATGCTAACACCAGGAATTACAAAAACAAGCAACTATTGTTTCGAATAAAAATATTTAGATTTGACCCTTAATCAAGCTTCATAAAACAGTAATCACAAGTTTTTTTTGCGGACATTTTGTTTCCATTTTAAGGGGCTGAACACAATGTTCTAAATGTAATGCGTTTATGCTTTTATCCTCCTTGTTTCTTGTTTCTATATTTTTTCGCCTGATGAAAAGTCGTGCTCAGTTATTTCGATTCGAAACAGTTATTACAACTTGTTGCAATTTTATAGTGATCGCAATGATTTTATTCATTACCTTTTTGAACAGAATTTTGGTGCATTTTACTGCACTATAGTATATGATTGTCCCTGGACGTTTCAAAAACAAAAGATAGTGAAAATATTGATTTTTCATTTTTTCGCTAAAAAAATACTTTAATTTAAATTTTCAAATACATTTTTAAATTGAAAATTAAAAAATTTATTTGATCTTTATAAATGTACTAAAAACGCTTTTAAAGTTTTAAATTGTGTTTTCTCAGTTTGCATTTTTTCATGTATTGATGATCTTCAAAATGCTATAACTTCTATAGATATTTAAGAAAGGACTTAATATATATGTATATAAAAATTTGAATGATTAATAGAAGCTATTTAAAAGATTTAGGGATGGATTTTTTAATATTTTTACAGGAAAAAATATTAAAAATAAAACTTTTTTTTTTTCCCCTTCAAATTTTTGCATAGACTGGTAGATATATACTTTTTACTTTTTTTTTTTTTTTTAAATAATTAGTAAATTTCAAAATCCACTCCTACAGTTATAACACATATTCTTATGGGTAAAACAAAAAAATTTATGACAAAGTATAGAAAACTGAAAAAAAAAAAAAAAAAAAAAAAAATGAAAAATTCTTAAATAAAAAAAAAAAAAAAAAAAAAATGTGATTTCTGTTTTTTTTTTGTTTTTTTTTTTTTTTTCTTCTGTAAAAATTATTTTTCTTGTTAATAACATTTCATAATATACCTATAATTAGGTAATAAATAAAAGTTAAAAAAAAAAAAAAAAAAAAAAAAAAACTAGTTAATCCCAGGAGGGATAAAAGGAGACAGCGTCTGTATATGATTTAATTTACATTAATTTTTTAGTGCAAGTAATTTACAGTAGTGCTGCAAATTTACAACTTAAGATTTATGCTGTAAATTTACTTATTATTTTTTTACTTAATTATTAACCTTCTTTATCAGCTTCGTAACTAAATTGCTAATCTATTTTCCCTTGCATTTCTAGCTTTCGGAAAAAAATTTCTCTAATCCATGTTTATATATAAACAAAATGTATAAAAAAAATTGCAGCAATATATTCATAGCAGGAATTAAATCATTTTAGGGCATTATGTCTTAATGCATTAGAATCTTTATTTCCATCTCCTTTTCCCCCTCCCCCATTTGAGAAGTTTAAATTATCTCCATAAAAGGTAAAATAAAGAATTTGTTGAAATCTCACAAAAAAATAAATAATAATAAAAAATAAATAAATAAATAAATAAAATAATCTCATACGACAAATGTCGTCATTTTTTCATATTAAGCCATTGAGCTGAGTGTGCATGCTTAAATATTGCCCATTTATAAATATTATTTTTATACCCTTGCATATTTTATTAATAGATTATTATTGTATCATTTCAATAAAATATAATCATAACTGGACCATGTTAGAGAAATATTTTATAGATTAAAAACTCAAACTTAATTATTTTTTATTTTATTTTGCATGCTCGCTTTTTATTTTCTAATTCAAAATTATTTTTAAAAAATCTTTTTTGATAATGTCCATTTCGAAACTGATTATTTTCTTTTTCTTTAAAAAAAAAAAAAAGATGAAATTCTGGCAAAAGCAGAATTTAATTTAGTACAGAGGATTATTAGTTTTTTTTTTTTTTTTTCAAATTATAACATCGCTTTCAAATTATTCAATTATATTTTCAATAAATGTCTAACTATCGTAAAACTGGTATAGTTAAAAATTCGTAGATTGAGACTAATAGTCCGCAGTCCAAAGGAAAAAAAAAGTAGAAAAAGTGCCAGATCGCCTTAAACGCATGGAGCTAAGGTGTAATTATATTAACTTGGTTTGCTCCAAATAATGATGTTCCTTGAAAGTAAAAGCAATTGTAAAAGAATAAAAATCGGTTAATTACTATATAATTAAGTCATTGCCATTATTAATTAAGTTCTAGTAATGTGATTTTTTAATAATTCTTTTTTTGGCAACCCCCCCCCCCTCCCCCACCACTTTCAACCGGTTGTCAGTTATAAATCTCGCCCCCATAATGAAAAGCAAAAATTGGCACCTATGTCACTTTATATACTGACATTTAAATTTAATTTTCTGTGTAAAATTATAAACTACCACTTTTTAGGTTCACATAATGTGCATGAAAGAATTTCGATAAAGTATTTAAAAAAAAAAAAAAAATTCTTACTTGTGGTTCAATGGAAGTCTTAGGACTTACTGAATAAAAGAAAATAACAAAACGTTTTTCAAGCAGTAAAAAGCATCTTTAAGCAAAAATAATTTATATATCAACAGTGTAACATAATTTGAAATAATATATAACTCAAATAAATAAAAGTTTTTCTCAAAATATTAGCAGAGCTTAACATTGTTGTATACGGCCAGGCAGTGGCGGATCCAGAACTTGACTTTTGGGGGGGGCTGAGATTTTTCAAAATGTTATTCTAGACAAATAAAAAATTTACAATTGCAATATTCAATGGTGAATGTCAGGGTTTTGGGGGGGGGGGGGGGGGCCTAGCCCCCCCCCCTTAAATCCGCCACTGCGGCCAGGTGAACAAACATGGCAAATTTCCGGTTTAAACTGGCGGGTCAACGTCCAGTCGGTCTCTATCTAGGGTCCCTAGTTCTGTATTATGTAAGTGCTAATTCTCTGTGAAGAATGTTTTCCTATACTAAAATTTATTATTACTGAGTATGCTTTAAATATTTCCAATTTCTCTCTGCAATTTACAAAAAGTTTGCCGACATAGGTGCAATCAATCAGGTTTTTATATCACCTCTTTTTTCCTCTCTCGATATCATTGTTTTTATAAGATCTGGGGATATGTAGATACCCTAATGCTCCCAGGAACTTAATTCCTAATCTAGCAATTTGCTAGATCAGTTATCCTTTTTTATTAATGAATTAAGGACTGGTGGGGAAAACTTCAGAAAACATTCTGCAAACCAATTCCTTTTCTAAAAAAAAAACTTTTGCCACTTAGCAATGCTTTTTTGAACAGATTTTGAGTACTGTGAAAATAAATAAATAAAATTGATACTGAAAGCTGTTTAACTGAACAGTGTTAGAGGCTATATTAAAGGGATACTTCACCTGATGTGGCTGACCCCTAATCCCATGTTATTGCATAGAGAAATTTGTTTTGAAAATTACTCATTACATAATGTTTTTTTTTTTTTTTTTTTTTTTTTTTTTTTTTTTTTACATTTTAGTATTTAGAAAATCCTTAACCATTAGTTTGACTTTTTTTTTTTTTTTTTTTAAATATTATTTTAAAGCTATAAAGAGCAAAAAAGTACTCTTAATTAAAAGTACTCTTAAACTGCACAAAGCAGTTTAGGAAAATGAGAGTTTAATTGATGGTTGTTTTATTTTATATTGAATGAGGCTTTACTTCTATTATTTATAATTTCATTGCTGGCCATGGTTTTTTTATAAATAGAAATTTTTATGCTATTATTTTCACGTTTTATTTTTACATCTAAATTATTAATTTCATTATCGACTTCGTACTCACACGTAAATATAATATTACTCTCAACTTGACAATAATCAAACAATTCTGGCTAGACAACGAAGCTACAAAGCATGTTACTAACATTTTGGTGTACTTTAATGATTTTTGAAAGTTTGCAAATTCAAGTTCTCACACTACACTGCACTGCAAAAAAAAAGTTTTTTCAAGCCCCGATATCATTCCTGCTGATTCTTATGTAAAATGACCTCCTGAATCTGAATATGATACCTATTTTGTCCAATCACCCACAGTTTTCTCAGGATGCCACTCCCTTCCCCAATTTTTATCACTTTTTGGAAATTTTATGGCCGTTAATTAAACTTGGATGAGGAAAAAGAATTTTCTTAATGCTTAAAAATAAAAAATATTATGTATAATAAATAATAATAGATTAATAAAATATAATAAATGTAATTTATAATTTCAGTGGTAATCCCCCCCCCCCCTAAATTTCCCCCTTGCTTCAAATGTACATGTTTTGGAATTTTTCAACTCTGTAGCCCCTCAGAAGATATTTTATTGTGAAAATAATCCTTTCTCCCTGCACAAATCAGATTAATAGCCATAAAATTACCGAAATGTGATAAAAATACAGGGGCGTCCCCAAAAAACGGTGGATGATGGGGCAAAATGGGCATCATATTTGAATTCAGGAGGTAATTTAACATAAGAATTTGCAAAAATGGTGTTGGGGCCAATTTTCATGCAGAACAGTGCTATTAAAACAGCTGGAAAAGAAGTTTTGACAGCTTTAGAAAAAGGAAACATCCTAACCAAAACTTTAATCAGGGGAAAAACAGAAGTGATAGAACTCGGAGATGTCTGGTATGTTTCTGAATCAACAGAAACTTATTTTCAGTGCTGGTTGTTCAGGATAGAAATCTGAATAGTTAATTTTATTCTATGCCTAGAGTGTGTTGGTTAAAGAACATTTAAATGAAGCTGTATGGCTCTTGTAAAGTATGTAGAACTTTGTACAGGGCAGCTTTAAAAAAATTCTTCCAAATAAAGTGCAAATTGTTGATTCAGACGATAACAACAGCTCTTTACTACAACTATATCACAGTAGATGAGGGTATCAAGATAGGTATCATGTTAAAAATCTGCTCAATGAGGAATTTGATATAAAAGTGAAACTAGATAAAGAGCCATGTATATACAGAATAGCACATCGACTGAAGTTCAGCACCAAACCTAAAGCTAGAAATGTTAGAGGGCTTGTGTCAACTGATGTTTGCTGACCCTTTGAAAATCACAGTGCAAATATAAATATTTTGTTGTTTTCAAAGATCATTATTTAAAATACCATTATGTTTTATTTTTGAAACAAAAGTTGGATGTCGTATTTTCTCTTAAATCATTCATAGCTCATGCAGAAAATTTGGGACATTCAGTTACAGAAATTCTTAGTGACCAGGGGTCTGCCCAGAGGTAAGCCTGGGTCTGTTAAAGGATCCTTCAAAACATTTTTTATCTTAAAAAATGACACTTCACAAAATTGTTTATCCTAAAAAAGGAACTCTTCATAAAATTTTCCCCTTTAAAAATAGACCTTTTGATAAATCTGTTTCATTTCAACTAATCTTCCATAGAATGAACAGGCTATCGGATGTACTTCGCTGTATTTCCCAGAAAAGCTGATGTTCAATTTCTAATTTATAAAAGTTTTCTATTCATATGTGTGAATTTAGTTCTATAAAAGTGAACTGTTATTGTCTAAAATGAAACTTTAATTGTAATTTTGTTTTGAAAAATTACATTTTTCACAATTTCACAAAAAAAAAAAAAAAAAAAAAAAAAAAAAGATCCTAGCTGAAAAGTTCAGAAGAACTGGATTTTCACGCTAAATTTAGATTCACAAAATTATGTGTAGATTTTTCACACTTTCACAAAAACAGGGCTCTGTCTGAAAAGTATGGACAGAATCCTGGTGACAATGGTAGAGACTTCAATAATGGAAAAGTCTGAAAATTTCTGTAGGTAACAGGGATTACACAAAGACTCACAGTACCATACATGCTAGAACAAAATAAAATCAGTTAATGTGAAAACAGAACAGTTATTGAAATGGCCAGAAATGTGGTGAGACAATTGATTAAAAAGTGAGAACTTGTCACCAGTAGATGGGAAGTGCCGGATTCAATCCCATGTCACACTTATCGACTTAGCAGTGTAGAGTTTTCTGTGGTTTTTCTCAGAAACTCGCGAAAATACAGGCTAAGACTCCTTAGAAAGGTATTCCACCTATAGGCCCTAGCATAATCAATCAACCTTAAAACCCTACAACCAACCAGATGGCTGTATTGATAAATAAAAAGCAAGATTTGTTGTAAAAAGGAACCAACTACAAAGACTGTTAAATGTTTAAAAAAAAAAAAAAAAAAAAAAAAAAAAGTATTTTTCATTTAGTTGGAAATTTAAAAATATTAAATTAATGATTGTAGTTTTGCATACATTACATTTATATTAACTAATTATGAAATTTAGTTATGAAAATTAAATACTAAATCATAATTATTGAATATAAAGCATTGATTAACCAGAAGCTTTTAAACATTATAAAAGTAAGTAACCTTACTTAAGCTTCTGTTGTTTCGTCAAAGCGAGCCACACAAGCCAGCCACTGAAGATGAGAGTGAAGAGGCCCTCGAAAGAACTTTGGCGAAACAACAGAAGCTTAAGTAAGGTTACTTATTTTTATATTGTTATAATACATAATTATTGAATTTTATAGATCGTATAGTGTGAAATTTTAGAGAAACCTTACATTGCTAATGATGATCTGATCGAAAGGAAATCGTAAGTAATCAAATTTCAGGCTTGAGCTAAAAAGAATATAAATAAATAATACATAAACAAAATAAATAACTCACCAAAACTTGAATGAAGATTCCAATATTTGCACTAAATGATTTTATACTATCTACCAATAAGCATTTGGACACTTTTGAATTTAAATGTTTTGTCGAATATCTAGAAAAATTGTTTAGTAATTACCTTGAAACTTTGGGAGTATAAAGAAAATATTATACCTCATATATTTCAGCAAATGTTTTGTCCTGAAGAGGAAAAGAAAACCAGTAAAAAATTAAACAAGATTCAAAATATTTTGGATCACCCTGTGATAAGTAATGCTTTAAATGAGTTTTGGCTGTAGCAAGCAATTATGAGAATTTTCCTAATTATGCATGTAAATTTTGATGACGTTGCCACATACACTCCGCGACAAAAAGATAGGAATAGTGCATTATCAAACAAATCTTATACCATAAACGTTTAATTTAAATCATATGTTTAGTATGCATTTTAAGGATAAAACTGATTTATAAAAATAGCAAATTAGTGTATTTCCCTCGTTTCATAGTAGTTTATTCCTGCAATGTCATTAATTATGCATGACAAAAAGATAGGGACAACAACTTTCCTGCAGACGAAAGCATTTGATTGGTTAGAATTCTTATCTCAGTTGCTTGTTTTTGGCATAAATGAAGTTATTCTCAAAACCGGTTTGTCTCATTCTTTTCCGACATCAGATGTTAAGAATGGGACGCAGTAAATGTTTGAGTGCAGTTGAACAAGGAAAAATTACCATTTTGCGTAACGAAGGTTTAACCTATTGACAGATTGCTTCAAAAATAGGTCGAAGCATTAGTGTTATATGTAATTTATAAAAAAAACTGCAAATTATGAGAAAAAGAAGTCTCCTGGACAACCTTCCTTATTGAACGCACATACGAAAAGAGTCATTTTGAGAGTTGCTTCAAATTCTGCATTGTCTGCTCGAGTTATAGCTGAAGAAGTCAATGTTAAAATGAATGTGCGTAATGTTCAAAGACATTTAAAGAGTTGTCCAACCATTAAATATAAGAAAATAAAGTGGAAGCCGCCTTTAACTGAAATGCACTAGAAAGCCAGACTAGATTTTGCAAGAAAACATATGTCGTGGACTAACGAATGGAAAAGGGTTATTTTCTCTGACGAAAAAAATTTAACTTGGATGGGTCAGACAGCTGGGATTACTATTTTCACGATTTACGTAAAGAGCAATGTATTCTTTCATGACAACAACGACAACTTTCACGACTCATGGCTGGTGGCTCTGTAATGATCTGGGCAGCAATTGGTATCAATGGGAAAACTGATATAATTGTCCTTCCGAGCAAATTAAATGCGAAAACATATCTTGATCTTTTATGAAGACATTTATTACTGAAGGCTCCCATTATAGCTTCCTGTAATTTTATTTTTCAACAGGACAACACCGCTGTTCACACGGCCAATACTGTAAAAACATTGTTTTCTAAAAAGAAAATTACAATTCTTGACTGGCCAGTTAGAACTCCTGACCTAAATATAATTGAAAATCTTTGGGGCTACCTCGCAAGAGAAGTCTATAAAAACTGTCAACAATTTTCTGCAACAGCAGAACTTAAACAAGCCATTACAGAAGAATGGGAGAAAATTCCTCATTATATAAAAAAATTTTTTGACAGTTTACTTGATAGAATTTTTGAGGTTATCAATGTAGTATTTTTAAGAAAAGTTATTGAAAGACAATCAATTAATTACACTATTTCTAATCATTAATTATTATAACTTCAAATACTGCTTCAGCAGCACACACATAACAAATTACAAGCATGATACAATCTTAGTTGTTGCCAATCTGCATTTCTTAATGACATGTTGCCATTACATTTTAAATTAAATACAAATATGCAACAATCAAGGTGAATGGAAAATGCACACATTTTTAATTTTTCTAATTTAAGACTAATTAGAATGTAATTTCCTGTGTTCCTATCTTTTGTCGCTCATGAAAAACCCAAGACTGGTAAGATTTATTATAAGATTTATTTATTTATGAAGTAAAAATTGTTATCATATCTTCTATAAATATTTAGTATGTTTTTGATAATAATAAATGATCAGCGCAATTTAGATAATATTACTTTATGAAAAATTTAAAAAAAAACTTTTGTACCTATCTTTTTGTCGCAGAGTGTATATTTATGGAGATATAATGGTTTCTTTAAAAAACTGCAACATATGAGGCTAGTGGAAGTTGTACTTTGCACATATTATTATTATTATGCTAAATTAGAAATCTTTTATATCAGCAGCCTTCCTAAGTGATGATGCAAAACTTATATTGTAAGCTGCACCATTCTCTGATTGTACTAGAAGTAGCTGATCTCCAAACCTACTGATAATATTTTAGAAAGGTTGGCGTGTAATGTTGATTTTTTTTTTTTAATACCAACTACGGGGAAAATGCCAGAGCCAGAAATCGAACCCAGGCCCTCTGTTTAACGTGCGGATGCTCTGCCACTGAACCACCCTGGCTGATAACCAACTCAGCATTTCTCATATTATGTCCATTTGCAAGTTCACTGTGTCTGCAAACGCAAATATAACAGGTGAGAACCTTAATCATGGCACAACTCCAATAGATCATGAAATTTCTATTTAGAAACTTTAATCAATAATTCATCAACCATGAAAATTCATTTTAGAAAGGTTGGAGTGTAAGGTTGATTTTTTTTTTTTTAATACCAACAATGTGAAAAATACCAGAGCTGGGAATCAAACCCGGGCCCTCCGCTTAATATGCAGATGTTTTGCCATTGAGCCATCCTGGCTGATAACCAGGTTAGGTTATGAACTGAGTATTGATAGGATATGGAAAGGTTGTCTGTAATTGACTAACACCACACGTCATCACTGGAGTTCAACATATTTTTATGGAGGGAACGGCAATTGACATATAAAGTTTTCTTTTTTTTTTTTTTTTGCCGCTCAAGTGTAAAGATTTTTTTTGTCGGCACTGTTCACTAAGAAAGTTCTAGAAAGATTTAGTATGAATGATTGCAAACCTGTGTCTACACAAAGGGTTCAAAAGAAGGTTCTCAACCAGGGAAAGAAATAACACTGAGAGATCTTTTCCTTATGGACAAGCCGTTGGAGCCTCAATGTTTATCATGACAGGAAATCGACTTGATATTACAGCATATGCAATAGGAATAGTATCTAGATGTCTAGAAAATCAGTGAGATTACAAATCAGAAATCAGTACCAGAATTACAAGTCAACAATAAGGCAGTTGTCAGATTGTCGCAAAATGAAGATTATCATCATAAACGGGCATTTTTTAAATTTATTTTATTTTTTCGAGGCAAAACTTTTTTAAATATTTCATGGGAGGGCTGTCACATTAATGTCACCACTGCTGACACTGTAGCTAGCTATATTTAATTGTGGTATAACTGTGCAAGATTTCATCTGAGGTTTGTTTTGAGGTTTTAAAAAAAAGTAGGCTAGGTCATTATAATACATATTTCATATTGTTTTTATTACAGTCTAAGATTTATTCTCTAAGATTCTTTTTCCGTTGAATTTACTGCATTTTGCAGACATTATATATTTACTGTTTTCTAATTAATTTTGTGTGTAAAAACATATTAATTTTGTATCTCAGTATTATTCTAAGTATTTGTTAAATGTTGTAACAATTTTTTATTTTATTTAATTTTGACTGTTGTTTATTAAATTTTTCATGTCGTCTGATTGACTGTTATTGGTATTTATGTTTACTTTCAATACTGATGCATTAATAGTATTTGGTAAAATGAATATGATTTTTTTTTTTTTTTTTTAGAAGACAGCTCAAAAAGCAGAAGGAGATCTTCCACCTGTTAAAGAAGTAAATATGCATCAGACAGCTCAAGATCCAAAAAACAATAGTGGCTGTTTGTTACAATAGTTATTAAGTAATGACAGGCATTCATAATATATTTTTTTAATGCTGTGCATATAGTGTTTAATTGTATTTAAAATTTATGAAGTCAGATGTAGTCACACTTTTATTGTTATTATTATTTTATGTATCCCAAATTTTATTTCTGATTTTCAGTTTTATGATATTTTTAGTTTATGCGCAAACATATTTTATATATCAATGTACATAAAATTACATGTATAAAGCTAGAAACAATAAAGTTTGTATTTTATAGATGATAATTCACTGACATTTGAAAGTTTGCTGAAAAGTCTTTTGACACAGGCTTATATTATGCCTTTAATAAAAATTTAATTTTTTAACTAGCATCTTAAATGTTGATTTTTATAACTGATGTACAAAAAACTTTCTTATAAATATATATTTTCTGGACAGCTCATATTTAAACTTTAATTAGTAATATAATACAGGTTATATTTAATGCTTCCATTATTTTATGATTATATATTTACATATATATATATATATATATAAAACTCAGAATTATTTTTGTTTGATAAAGCTAGCTTACATCTATATATACTGTATTGTTTCCTTTATGTATTAATGTAAATTCTATGAAGATTTTAATCATATTTTGTGTTTAATATATAAGTTAAGCATTAATTAAAATTTTTTTGACAATCTGTGTCTTATTTACATATATATTAACTTTAAAAAGAGTTTTTACTTTCTTGCAAAAAATTTAACCATGTGTGTAGAATTTTAATTTATTTTGTGTAGCAGATAATAAAATGAAGTTATCTAACTTCATATCAAGGCATATACTATACCTTTGTTTCATAAATTCAGATGCTATTTCTTTCTAGCCCAAGTTCATTATTAAATGTAACAATGACACTCATTTTATCTCGCCCTTATATTAAAATTTGTAATTCAGTATTTATAACTAAAATAATTTTGAAACATTAGTTATTATAACTAATTTTATCACGTGATTTTATTTATAATTTTATTATATGTGTATATTTTGCATTCTGTAAAATGTCACACCTGTCACAAAAAAAAAAAAAAATAAAATATTAGAAAATTAAATAGTAGAATTATTTTGCTATTGGTTTTGAATATAACTAGCAAAGCAGTTCTAATATTTAATCTTTAAAAAAATTAATTTTTTTTTCTTTTCATTAATCTTCGTAATGGGTATAACAATGATATATGCTCGTATATTATTTTCTGACTACCTGAATTTGGATATTACTGTATCAATAGGCATATACACCATGTTTTTCTCTATATTTTGTATAGAGAAATGTTCATAAAGATATTAATTTATTTTAACCTACCATTTTAAGCAAATCAGAGATTTGCACAAATAATATATAAAATAATATAACATCCTTATGAACATATCTCTATACAAAAATTAATAACTGCTTTTTATTCTTTTTAGTAGCATTTTTTTCCCCCTTTAAGCTTGATTTATTTATTATACTTGTTTATTCCTCTTCAATGTTCTGTTTATTGTTGCTAATAAATATTCATAGGAAATTGTTTCACAGCTCTGTAACATGGTGTAATTGAACTTGAGCATATTTAGTCATTATTGAAATGCAGCTCTCAGTACTTTCATGGGAATTGCAGCATTAATCTATGACTGTTGTTTACAAATCTGAAGTTTTCTGTTATATATATACTAATAAATAAAAATGAAAACCACTATACTAGAGTATGCAGTCAAGCGTAAATGTTTTATTATTAAAATATTAAGTTTCACCAACTTTGTGAACAACTATTGTTCACAAAGCTGAAGTGATCTACTATATATATATATATTATAAATAAAAATAAAAACTAATATACTAAAATAGGCAGTCAAGCATAAATGCTTTATTAATAAAATATTAATTTTTTTTAAATGCATAAAATGTTGTTTTATGTATTTTATTCAGTAAATAAGACGAACTTCTGATAATTTAAACATGTAAAGATAGTTGAGTAGAGTACTGTATGTACGTAGGTATAAGTCAACTTTCTAATTTGAGAGAAAAACTTCTTTTGCACCAATATTTTCAGGGTTGCCACAGGCTACTAAAAGGCAACTATTTGTGACTATTTTCAGTCTGGGGAGACTATGGCAACTTTTTTGGTCTAAAAAACTTGAAAAAGCAACTATTTTTAGAAAAAGGCAACTATTGGGAGACTATTTTTCACATTTTGCAAAATTCTTGTTCCAAAAAAATCAGGAAAATCTTTCGGAAAGAAATATTTTCTATTCATTTTATAAACAATCCCTTTTCACCTTTTTATTTTACCACTTTAAAGTATGGCATATCCCTGATGTTTACCTTGAAGCAGGTGAAATATCCAATGAGAATGTAGAAATTTCACCCGGCGTGACATATGTACCTATTAAGCTAGCCATTTTGCTTCGGAGTCTCTATCTCTGACTACTAGTACACTCCTGTGACCTGTTATGTCCTTTCTCACCTTGATTTCATGTAAGCAAAAGTAACAAAATTATAAAAGAAAGTTCTTTTAGTATATCAGAAAAGGCAGAATACAAAAAAGGAAACATAAGCTCTTTAGAGTGGACAATACTTAGTCTTTTTGACAACCAAAGCCCATGTTATTCCATTGGAAAAAAAAATTCCACAATGACTCATTGGAAAATGAATTTAGTTCCCCATCATACTATAGGTATGGGGAACTTAGGTAATTGTGAAAATTTTTGACCCTTTTTTTTTTTTTTTTTTTACTTTTTTACACGTTTTCAGGTGTGAGGATTCCAAGAATGACAAAATTTGTATGGTGTCTATCTGTAGGGTGTCTGTTAGTTTGCTAGTTTGTGTACACGATATCTCAAGAACAAATAGTTGCAGAGAAGTCAGATCAGTTTTAAAATATTACTTTCAAAACTGCAAGAACCCTATTCATTTACAATATTCGAATTAAAAAACTTCGTTAGTTATTAGAAATTTACGATTTTCTTAACATGGGAGAATACGGCAAAATTTCACTTAAATGTGCAATTAAATGAAAAATTTTTACTATAAAAATATCAGACAAGTTTTAAAATATCAGTTTTGATGCCAGAATGAACACCATTAACTATAAACATGCTAATTTGAAAATTTCGCAAATTATTGGAAATTTATGAATTTCTTAACATGGCAGAATAGAGCAAAATTTCACATAAACGTCAATCTTGAGGGATATTTTCATTGTAAAGATGTCAGAACACTTTTGAAATATTATTTAGGATACTGGCATGAATATCATAGACTATGAATTTTCCAATTTAAAAAATTCGTAAGTTATTTGGAATTTACGATTCACTTAAAATGGCAGAATAGGACAAAATTGAGTATAAACGTACATTTCGAGGATCATAAATATATCAGACAACTTTAGAATAACATTTATGATACTTGTTTGAACATGATTGACTACAAATATTCTAATAGAAAAATTCCGTAAGTTATTCATAATTTAAGATTTTATTAACATAGCAAAATTGAAAAATTTCCATAAAAATATGCATTTTGAATATTGTTGCATTGGAAATATTAGCATGAAAACTAAACTATGAAATTGACTCGAATAAAATAAATTAATAGATTAGAATAAGATAATTGAAGTTAATGGTGGATAGCCTATTAGGCGGGAATTTCATTCTGTCACTGTGTCAAGCATTTGGTCAAATTCATTTCTCTTAACATGATAATCATATATATCATGATAATCATATCCTGTACTAAAAATTTATGAGAACATATATATGATGGGTAACTGAGCAGAGTCCACCTATGCCAACTAGTTTTTTTAATTCAGTTTTCACATTCAGAAAATTCACGATCGTTAAATTAAAACTTGTTTTTGAAAAATTGATTTTTCATTTTTAATAATTTATTTTCTGGCTAAAAAATGCACTTAGTTATTTGTTTGCTTTTTAAACTCATAAATAAAATTTAATAAACGAGTACTAATTAAACGATTGTAAATTTTCTAAATGTGAAAATGGAATCTTAAAAAAAAAACTAGGTGGTGAGTAATTGTAGAAACAGATTTTCCTATAAAGTAACATGAGCCTTGCTGTCGGCGAGATTAGGTATTTTTCGCTTTTAAAGCTAGTGATATATAGAGTATTAGATTACATGAAAGCATGTTTAAAAAGCCTTCAGCAGAGGTGAAAAAAAAAAAAAATAATAATAATAATAATAATAATAATGAACAAAAAAAAACAATTAAAAACTTTCATGTCCAAAAAGCCTAAAAGTATGTTTTTAAATAAATTTAATAAAATACTCTTTATAAGATTATGTGACAGTTTTCTTACTAATTTAAATCTCACAGTTTTAGACAGATTTTTCAGTAATTAGTGTTTTTAACATAAGATACTTATTTATGGTTATTATTCACATTTTTATACATTTGAAATAGAAAAAAAAGAAAAAGGTAGCTCGTTTTATCTTTTTTTTTTTTTCTGATTATTTTTTCTATTACCTCTTTTGGAATGAAGTAATATTATATGTAGTATATCAAAAATTATTTGGTATTTCATGAATTAATTCAACTTTAATTGTCTAGGGTGAGCATTTTCTTTCGCTGAAATTTTTAATGACTGTTTGCCTCTCCATTTCTATCTGGTCTTTTAAAAATTTCAATAAATAACAATGTTTGAAAATTTTATTTTGGAAAATCATTTTGATAGTGTTTTTTAATGAATGTTTCTTTTCTCTTTGATATATATTTTTTATTTAAAAAATATTTATCATTTGCAATTTTTCTTCTACCACTTTAATGTGTATTATTTTTCTACATTGTTGCAGTGGCGGATCCAAAACTTGACTTTTGGGGGGGGGGGCTAAGATTTTTCAAAGTGTTATTCTAAACCAATAAAAAATTTACAATTGCAATATTCAATTGTGAATGTCAGTGTTTTTTTTTTTTTGGGGGGGGGGGGCTTCAGCCCCCTAGCCCCCCCCCCCTTAAATCCGCCACTGCATTGTTGCTTTCTAAGTATTACAGTAAACTCACAAAGATTGACAGCCAATAATGTTTGTCCATATTAATGAGACTCTGTTATAACTGGAAATCACAAATCTAGAGTTTTACATGACAATATGAAATATATACTTGTATTATGTACACCACACATACATATTAATATGAACTAGTATCGCCCAGTGGTCGAAACTCGACCATTTTTTTTTGCAAAGCGAGGCAAAGCAAAGTTATTGCCTTGTCCTAAACGGAATGCAATTGCAACACAGCTGCGGCAATTGTTTGCTGATATTCACTTAACTGAATCAGCAGAGTTTTACTTAATATAACTATTTCTCTATGTAGATGTTAGCCTTTCCTCAAATGAGAGAAAATCGCAACGTGAAAATGCCCCTTGTTGTGTGATGCAGCCCAGAAGCTAATAGGTACCATGTCAAACCAAGGCCCAACCAAGTATCAAATTCTGTTAAATTAATTCGATTGGTTCATAAAGTACAGTGTTTGAACAAAAAAAAAAAAAAAAAGATATTTTTCAATAATGGTCAAATTGAGTTCAGGAAATTTCAAAACGTGTAACTTTATCGAAAACCGAAAATCTAAAACTTTTCTGAATCTTATATTTTCTACTTATATATGCAGAGGAAAGAAAAATAAATCCACTTTTTAAAAAATAAAAATAAGTAGTCAATTTCACTTAATTAAAATGCAAGGAAATCTCAAAACGTGTAAATTCATCGAAAACCAGAAATCAAAAGTTTTTATGTATTTTCTACTTGCTTCTTCTACCCACAAAAGCTAGTAATAAAGACACTTTTTTAAAAAATAAGTAGCCAATTTCAGTAAAGAAAGCTCAAAACATGTAAATTCAGCAAAAAACAGAAATCGGAATTTTTTCCGTATCGTCTACTTATACATGCAGCAGTTAGTAACAAATCCATTTTCCTTTTAATTAGTATATTAGTTGAATATTTATTGTTTAAATATCACCCTTTGAAATGAAATGTTTATGTTTACATTCGAAACTGGAAGTTTGCCATTTTTTTTTTTCTGGAGTTTTATAATTTTAAATTAAATTTTATCAATTTTACAGAAAAAATAACTCAATCAAACACAAGTAGACAGTAACTTATATATAACTATACCCAAATATCGGAATTAAAATCGGCAGATAATTTCCGTTATTTTTTTAATTTTTTACAAAAAATCCAATGGACAATTAACGTAGAAAATCTTTTTGATGGCTCCATGGACAGACAGTGACGTCATCACTTCGCTTGCGTATAGTGATGCTACATTATACAAATTACTGTGTCTATGGTTTTATTTGAGCTTTATGAAATTGCCAGATTTAACAACTTTCTACTTTTAAGTATTTTTTAATGTAAAGGAATACATGTATAAAAGGGAAAAATGGGGGAAAATGCATAAAAAATAAATGTATTTTTAAATACCTTCTTGACATCGTAAGAAAATAATATTTGTATTCGCACCTTTCGAATGATACCATTTTCAACCCTCTACTCCCATAATTAATATGTTAAAAAGGGACAACAAATTTTATGCTTGCCTATTAATATATAGATGAATATTTTCTCAAACCCTTTTATGTTACTTCATTAAAAATTATAACTTGGAAAAAACGATATGTGAGGACAATTAAATAATGAATATATATACCTGTTCTAATTGTACTACTTGCTTACAATATTACTTGTGTTCATATACAACTTTATGCAATATAAGTAGGGGAAAGTGACGGAAACTAATAATTTTTAGTCTGTCTAAAAAAAAGAAAGTATTCTCCTCAATAGAAATGGAGGTAGAAGCAAATTAATGACCCACAGTTCAGCCTTGTTGCTTGCTTCTCTTCCAGGGTAATAGGTAAAGAATCAGCACTGTTATTTCCTGTAGTGTAATTTTTAATTACTGCACTTCATGTTTAAAAAAAAAAAAATAAGTAAAAATTTTGGGAGTTTATTTTTCTGAGAAAAGTAGGCCCCTCCTACCCCTTTGAATAAAAAAAGTCCATCTTAACAAACTACACATAAAGTGAGGATTATTACATGTAATTTCTATACACCTTAATTTGGGAATCTGATTTTATACATAATAATGAAGAATCAATTTTAAATGAGGCCATTTTAATGAAAATTCATTATATAATATTTTTCGATGTTTATGAATTACTTAGAAAATCTAATATTTGAATACATTTCTATTATTTAAAACTATTTTATTTTGAAGATTTTTTTTTTTAATGGTATACTTAAATTGAATAGTAAGAAAATGCATATGGTTTTTATCCTTTAATATTCATTAGCAAATGATATTTAAGCTAGTATTTCAGTCACTAGGCTACTATTTAGACAACTATTTTAATGCTTCTAGGCTACTAAAGCAACTATTTTCATTCCATTTCTTTTGTGGCAACCCTGTATTTTAAACATGTTTTCTTCACCTTGTATAATAACAAAATTAATTGTGATAAAATAAGGAAAAGAAAAGTGGTCGAAAATACTAGTATTGCCCGCCTCCCTTTTTTTTTTTTTTTTTTCAAATTTAGGTTTGGACTTATACATGAGCATATACGGAGTATCGTGTCATAACATCGGCGGATAAACATTGCGTGTTAAAACATAGACGTAAAAAAAATTGCTGCGAAAACATCGCTGTGCCAAAAACATCGCTGACAGAAACATCGCCAATGAATAACTTTTATCTCTACATATAATAAAAAGCGTCTTTATTTTGTGTGTGTATGTTGGTCGCTTTGCAAACCAACGGATGCCAGCAAAAATATACATTTTTTTAATTACACAGACGTCTGTTTTGACCCCTCATGATGCATCTCAAAGCTTGATTTTCGAATTTTTTATTATAGTTATAAAAATTATTAAGATATGAAATTTGACTTTGTTTTATGTATTTCCGGTGATGTTATAACGCAGTACCTCTTACCAATACTCTCTCGCAGACGATTTTCTTTCAATAACAGGCATTTTGTCTGGAATAAAAGATAATTACATTTTATTCTTTAAGGTATTGGGGTAAAATTAAGAATGCTGTAAACAGCATAGGATTGTTCTCACTTTTTGAAGAATTTGTAAATCTGGCTATCTCTATGAATTGACCAAATGCTGTAAAAATCAAGTTTCTAAGTTAAAAATTGCAGATATTACAATTTAAATATTTAATTTTAAAGTTTTTTCGTAGCCATTCTTTCCAAGTACCAGTCATTAAATCGAAATTTTACATTACTAAACTTAACATTAACTTAAAAAAGAAAATATATATATAGAGAGAGAAATGAAAACTATGATTTATTTATTTTGTAATTTTGTTTTTATGGTTGTCACTTATAATTTGCTGTCAAATTTTTTATTTAAAGCATAATGCTTTACAGTTAACTGTAATTGACTTCTTATTTTTGAATTTTTACTTTTATCTCCATACATAAGAAGAAAGTATAGGATTGGTAAGGACTTTCAATTTCTGATTTTCGATGAATTTACATGTTTTGAGAAATCAAGAGCAAGATTCGGCTAAATATAGAAAATATGTGTCTGTATGTTTTATCTAAACATTGTGGATACTGTTTCTGCCAAACCAATGGTCAGAATTTAACCAAATTTAACATTTGGTTGGAAGTTAAATTGGCACTGATTTGTTCAAATGTATCATGCAACAGGTGGCATAAACATGTTAGGGAAAAACAATAGCTCAGCTTCTATAGTGTACCAAGCTTAGTGAATGAATTGCATATTGTGTAAGACTGTTGATTTGAATTGGGGGCATATTGATTGACAGGTGGCGCTGATATGCTACAGTCTAATCCCGTTTCAAGGAAATCGTATTAAAATGGTATATCTCAACTTCTATAGTGGATAAATACACAACACTTGATATTTGAGATGAATGTTATGTAAAACTATACTGATTCAGTTTGGCTGCATAATGGACGATAGATGATACGGCTGTGCTGTAATATTTCTTGTTTATGAGAAAACAATAATTCTGCTTCTATGATATATAAACGTGACAAACTTAGATATATATTATGAAAAAACATGCGCTCTGGATTTTGGTATATATCGGTCGGAAGGTGGTGCTACTATCAATTTCTGCAGTTTCTCAGTGTCCTATATATCTCAGCATCTATTGGTGAAAATTGTACCAAATTGTTTATGTAAAATGTTAATTGTGAGAAACTGTATGCTGATTAAATCTTTATGAATGTTAAATGTAATTGACACTTTTATATAAAATGGTACAGAATAAGTTTTGAGATGGATATACTTACTTTCTTATATATATACACATATATATAGATAGATAGATAGATTTTGTTCATAGAAATTCTTGTATTCTAGTTTTTGATAATTTTACACGTTTTGAAATGTTCTGAAAATGATTCACTCATTTTTAGATATCTGTCTGTTGAGTTTATAATATGATAGCAAACTTTGTATCTCCAGAATTAATGCCCCTCTTCACTTGCCGGAAGCCCGAGCCAATGTTATTCTATGGGGAAATTTTCTTTACAAATAACTTATTAACTAATACATATTTTTAAATTTGGTTTTCACATTCAGAAAAGTCCCAACTGTTGAATTTGCACACCTTTTTTAAAAATATATTTTTTTAATTTTTAATATTTTATTTTGAAATTGCAGAATGAAAAATATTCACATATTGAAAATTCATATTTTGCAGCTTCAAAAAAAAAAAAAAAAAAAAATTTTGTTTTTTAAAAAAGATGCGTAAATTTAACAGCTGGGAATTTTTAGAATGTGAAAACATAATTTAAAAATATGTATTAGTTAATAAGTTATTTGTAAAGAAAAATTTCCCATAGAATAACATTAGCTTTGGCTTTCGGCGGCGGTGAGTGAAGAGGGCCCTTAAAACACGAAATTTTAATGAAGCTTGGGATTTGGTTGGACCATGACATAATTGTTGCTGATTGGCTTTGAGATATATCGCCTTATAGGTAGTGCTGTTTGGCTGCCATTTTTTCATTTAAAGGAAGGCTGTATCTCAGCTTTTATGGTATACAAACGCAACAAACTTAGTATATAAGATAAATATTATGTAAAACTATATTGATTCAATTTCTGTGCATATCGGCCGTCAGAAGGCGACGCTTTACTGCAATTTAATTCCGTTTATGAGAAGGCAATATGTCATTTTCTATAATATTTAAATGCACTAATTTTCGTATGGGTGGCAAATTATACGAAAAACTATACTTATTCAGAATAAGTGCTTATCGCTGCAGGTGGCGCCGCTACGCTTCAGTTTAATTTGATTACAGAAAGGCTATATCTCAGTTTCTATATTATATAAATGCACGAAATTGGTAGGTGATAAATAAATTATTCAAATTTGACCATTCATTTTGAGTATATATCGCCCGACAGCTGATCTAACTTTTAATTTCTGCAAATTTTTAAATGGTTGTAACTTGGCAACTGTTTGTAAAAATTGCATAAAATTTCACAGGCAAAATGTTAATAGAAAGAAAAGTAACAACAGCGCCACCTTTTGACCGACATGCACCAAGAATTCAATCAGCGTAATTTTTCGTAATATATATCTCACATACCACATTTTGTTCTTTTTTTACATAAATTATAATTGAATAGAAAACAATGCAGCATATCAGCACCATCTGATGACCGATGTGCACCCAAATTCAATCAGTTTAGTTTTGCATATACATCTTGCATACCAAGTTTGGTGCATTTATATATCATAGGAGTCTAGATACTGCCTTCTCATAAAAGGTACTAAGTTTCAACATAGAAGCACCACTTATCGGCCAATATGTATACAAATTTAATTTGTATAGTTTTACACAACATCCATACTACATATCAAATTTAATGCATTTATATGCTCTATAAGCTGAAATGTACATTTTTTAAAGTAAGGAAATCGTAACTTAACAGTGACACCTTTTGGGCGATATACCCTAAATGTTAATCAGCATCAACTTAAGACAAGGGTTTTACTAAATTCCGTCCACTAATTCATGCGATACAGCGTCTATAAAATTTTGGTAACACAGACACACATGAATTTTTTTAAATGGTCAAAACATGTTCAGGATATCTAAAAACGTATAAAGCCAATGAAAAACGAACATCGAAAATTTTCACAAATCGAATATTTTCTTTTTCAGCGTATTGAAGATACTAATGAAAAATGTGTTAGAAGTAGTTTTGGCATGATATCAAATTATCACACATTAATTTTCAACCTTTAGATTCATGTTGGGGAAAAAAAAAAATAGTTTAGAAAATATCTATTCTAATGTCAAATCAGTATAAAAATGTTTGCTTTACTACGTTTTTTGCGGGTGATGTTATTGTCATGGCGATGTTTTGACGTAGACCCATATACAATAGTTAATCTCCCCATTAGTTACTTTATATAGCAAATTGGAACTCCTCACAATCAACATCATCTCCATTTGGAAACAACAGGTATCCCCAGCAGCAAAAGCCAACCAATGTTATAACTAATGTTTCATTAATAATTCACGTATGTAATATCACAATACTTCTTAATCAATTATTTGATTTTAATACATCTTTATCAGTTGCACTCATGCAAATAGAAAAGATGTACACTTTTAAACTTGGGTTGTTCAGATGAAAACTTGCTAATCTTACTAATAAATAAATTTATTATTTATCAAAACTTTTTATTTATCAAAAGTATATGTTAAGAATTCTTTTTTCTTTTGCAAGAGACATTTGAAAAATAAATGATAAAAATTTAAGTTCAAGGCATAATTTAAAATCTCACTTTTGAAAGTTTTTATTTGTAATATGAAATAACAAATGTTAATGCAACTGAATGTATAATTCTTCAAATGATGCAATATAATATTTAATTAATTGAAAAACAGTTTATGCAAGTTTATTTCTGTTCAGAAAATGTTATTGCATTTTTTTTTTTTTATGATCTGTTTTCATGCTACTCACTATTCATAGTAATTCCCAAGAATAAATCTTATGTATGTTAAATATAGTAAAAAAAATATGTATATATATTAAATCTTTTTTTTTTTTTTTTAATGGTTTGTAAGTCAAGTTATAAATTTTATATTGTTTTGTGTAATGACTTATTTATTATTATTATTTTATAATTATTTATTTTTATTTTTTTCATACAAATATATCATAGTATATTTTAATTTCCTGTGATTAAAATGGTTTTTAGAACTTTAAATATTTTGTATTGTTTTCATTTCATATTATCTAAAAGTTTTAATTTATCAGACAATAAGAACTCAAGATTTATTCTCTTATGAAAGTCCTGCTTAAATAAAACTTATTTTACTCTAAGTTTTTTACATAATGATGAAAAGTATAGTGATATGTCATATCAGATAGAATAAAGCATTTCCTATTATTCTGAAAAAGAAAAGTTACCTAATAATTTATTGACTTATATTTTTACTCATTACATCATCCACAATAATTGCACCTTTCACTTTACATTCCAGATGAATTTTTATTATATCTTATATACTAGATTATTATATTTTATTTTCATAGTGAGTAGTTACATCTTAAAATGGAGTATTTCATTGCTGTAGAGTAGCTACAAGTAAAAAAGAAAAAAAATGTTTTAATCACTTTTAGTCCAAAATAAGTAGTAAAATTTTTGCTTTGAAACAAATTATAAAAATCATATCTTCGATAAAATTTCTCTTCAAAAGCATAATCTTCTTCCCCCCCCCCCTTTCTTTTGCCATCACAATTTGTTTTGTTTTTTGTATAAAGATCATTTTGAGAAATTTTTTTATATGTATATATGTTGAAAATTGATCGAGAAAATGCATTAGCTATTTATATATTTATTATGTATTCTTGTTAGATTGTATATTAAGAAGTTTATGATAATTAGTGTATACTTTTTTTCTGTTTATCAATAACTATTTTAATTGCATGTTTTCTGCAGCAGCCTGGTGATTGTAATTTTCAGCATTTAAAAATTTGCCTACTATATGCATTGAAATTGACTCATACATATTTTTAGTGTAATATAATCTTATTTTTATGCTCCAAATTTCTTCTCTTTTCATTTTGTTTTTTTAATTACACTTTCTTTTTATGATTAAAATAAAATAAAATTGAGCATTATAATTAAAAAATAAATTAATTAAAATCAGCATTTAGAGTAAAGTGTCAATATTTTTATTATTATTGGTATATGACTGGTAATTGTCATCCTTGACAAATAGTTTATGTACATTAACTGTTGTCTTCTGATTTTTTCTAAATAAAGTATACAGAGAAAATATTTAGATTTTTTTTTTTTCTTTTCAGTGTGGTTGTATTTTATTTTACTCAAAAGGATAAATTTCTGCTTTAAAAAAAAATTAGAAAATAGCAGCATTGACATTACTTGCCTTTTTTTCTTTCTCCCTTCACTACAAAAACTTATGAATATAGTGTATATTATTAAATACACTTTTATTTTATAACATTTTTTGCTTAGGAATGTAAAACAGTGTAATAATCAAATATTTTGTAAAGAAAAACATTTAGAATGAATTTTTGTTTTAAAGTAAATAAAAATATTTTATATTAATTTATCATATTACTAAAGTCATGTTGAGTAATAATATATACAGTAAATCACCGTTTATACGTCTCTCGTTTATACGTACGTATTTAACATTTATACGTCCTTTTAGTGAAGTCCCGATTCATTCCTATTCCTTTTAATGCAAAAATTCTTCATTTATACAGCACTAATATAGGTCATACGTCTTTTCCACTTTACTAAAATTCGCAAAATTTCTCAACCTGTCATTATTTTCCATTCTAAATAAGATGAATTTTTCTTAGAAAGTACCTTAAATGGTGGAACACAGTAAAGATCGAAGAATACTGATCAAAGAATCAATTGAATTCACAGTAGAAATTTTAATACTCATAGAGAAGCAGCAAATCAGACGAATATTAAAGATTTTTAATGTTATTAAATGACTATTTGTATGGTCATAAATCTAGAGCTACCAATAATTACGGATTGTCCGTAATTATTACGGATTTGTGGTTTGTTTTACAGCTTTACGGATGATGCCGAAAATATTACGGAAAAAACCTATTGAACGGATCAAAGTTTTATTTTTATTTTAAATGAATAGTTCACAGACAGGCGGATTTCAGGCTTGAAAATTATCATTCTTGGGATCGATGCAAATCCGCATTAAAATTTTTTGGTCGTGTGTAAAGGGGGGGTTGATCAGTCCGAATTTATGCAATATATTATCAGCGAACACCGATATTTTGCGCTACTAAAAAGGCAAACGGAACTGCTCTTTTCTTCTCGCTCATTCCAAAGTCCGAAGTCTGTGCTTTCGCAGCCGGTGCCGGCTGCTGTAGGAAAGGAGGGGGGAGGACGAAACGAAAAGCTTACTCTTCTTCAATGACGGGACGGGTAGTTTTTAATCGGCGCTCGGTATCTGTCGCGTCGTGCTTGGAGGCGATAGAAGTATTTTGAATGGAAAAAGTCAGAGGGAGGAGAGGGGGAATCATTAGCGGAGCATAGAAAAAAAAGTTATTAAACGGCGCGCGGCGTGGGACTCTGGAGAGAAGGAGAAGATTCTGTGCTCTTTGTTTAGGCTGTGAGTTACACTTGCGCATCGAAAAGAACGATTTTTTTTTTTTTTTTTTAATGTAGCTTTTTTAAAAAATGTTTTATTTGTTATCTCATTTATTTTAAATCCCATTTAGGGAATAATTTTGTTAGAATGGCGAACATAGTTTCCGATAGTGCTAGATTCCGCGATGTTGATAAAGATGAAAAAAAAAAAATTTCTCTTTGGATTTCTCTTCTAGATTTCCCCTCTCTCTCTCTAATCTAACTCCCTCCCCCCTCCCCTTTGAAAGACAAAGAGAGAGAAATGTAAATCTCTCTCTCTTGCGCTAACGGTATGCATGTGTTCTTGTTCTTGGTTTGTTTAGAACCTATTGGATCTGATGATAAAAGATACTCTTCCGTTATTTATTGTTAAACGAAATGGAGAAAAAGAAGATTAAAATTACACAGCGTTACAAAGAAGAATATACAAATGAGTGGCCATGCTTAAAAAAATCTTTGATTTCTGAAAGTTACGTTTTCTGTGAAATTTGTGTATGCGATTTTACTATTACGCATGGTGGCAGAGATGATTGTCGTTGTCATATTGAGACAAAAAAACATAAAGAAAACTTTCAAAGGAGATCATCTATGAAGTCAATGTCTACATTTTTCTCCAAAAATCCTGGAAATGAAGTTTTGAATGCAGAATTGTTATTTTCATCATTCCTCATAGAGCACAACATTCCTCTATCCTGTGCTGATCATGCAGGTCCTTTGTTCCGCCGCATGTTTCCGGATTCGACGATCGCTAAGCGATATGGATGTGCCAGAACAAAAACAAATTCATTAGTCCAATATATGGCTCGTCAAACAGAAAAAGAAATCACAGAAATTTTTAAAAAAATGCCTTTTGCTTTAGCGACCGATGGAAGTAATGACGTTAATGACGTAAAACTGTACCCCATTGTTGTTTCTTTTTACAATGGCAATAAGATTGAAACCATTTTACTGTCAATATGCGAATCTTCGGATAATACCGGTGAAGGAATTTTTACAGTGATAAACAGCGAATTAGAGAAGAAAAAAATTCCTTGGAAAAACTGTATTTCTTTTTCTTCAGATAATGCTAATACAATGATAGGATCTAATAAAGGCGTGGTATCATTCATTAGAGAAGTTCAGCCTTCAATTATAATGATTGGCTGCTCATGCCATTTAATTAATTTGGCTGCAGCTCTGAAACAAATAAATATAGAACAATTTTTGATCAAAATTTATTATTATTTGGACAAAAGTTCTAAAAGAAAAAATTCTTTGAAGCTGTGTCAAACAGTATGTGGTGTAAAGCCTCATAAAATTTTAAAGTACGTGAGTACTCGCTGGTTGTCCTTATTAGAAACAATAAATAGAGTTTTAGAGCAGTGGACTGCACTAGAAAAAATTTTTGTTGAAGAAAATGATGGAAACTGTGAAATTGCATCATATTTTAGCAAACCACTTTATAAATTATATTGTATGTTTCTGAGTAATATACTCCCTGTTTTTAATGATGTTAACATATTTCTATTGCAGGAAAGTCCTCAAATTCATTGTTTACGTAGAAAATTATCAGAATTATACACTAATTTAAGAGTGAGATTTGTCAAATCAACAGCATTAAATGACAATGCGATGTCAGTCACTGAAATAGATTTTAAAAAGAAAAGAAATCGGAAAGAGGATATGGATTTGGTTATTGGTTCAAATGCTAAATCATATATCAGGGAAATAAATTTCACTGAAAAGCAAATGAACACATTTTATTGTGAGGTTAGGAATTTTTATTCCTCTGCTTGTGAATATATTTTGAAAAAATTTCCATTAAATATGGAATTGCTACAACATGCAGAAGTGGCTGATATTGCTCTACGAAAAACTTCTTCATATGATTCCATTGAATTTTTAACATCTGCTCTCCCTAATGTCCTAACAGAAGAAGAAAAAAAACTTTTAGATGTGGAATTTGCTTTATATCAGTTTGAGGAAATCGATGAAACATTTCCATCAATGGATATATATTGGCAAAAAATATCAACCATTAAAGATGTGATGGGTAAGCCAAAGTATTTAGCATTGCCTAAGTTAATGCTAAGTGTTCTGATGATTCCTCACAGCAATGCTCCCACAGAGAGGATTTTTAGTATAGTGCGCAAAAATCAGACAGAGTTCCGTGCAAGTATGAACACAAGTACCCTCAATGCTTTATTAATTGAGAAAGTTAAATTTCTCTCAAGAGGTGAAGTTTGTCACCAGAAAAAGTTTTCTGAAAGTATGCTGGCTTCTGCAAAGCAAGCTACAACAGAATTTGTTGGGAAGTGTTCATAAACTCTTTTTACCCATCCAAGTTTATATAAAACTTACTAATAATATTTTTCAGGAGACACGTGTTTATCATAACAAATATATCTCCTAAAAAGTATTAGTAGTTTTCTAATATTTAGTTTTAGTAGTTTTCTAATATTAATTAGTAGTTTTCTAATATAGTTTTATATTGTATGTTTCTGAGTAATATACTCCCTGTTTTTAATGATGTTAACATATTTCTATTGCAGGAAAGTCCTCAAATTCATTGTTTACGTAGAAAATTATCAGAATTATACACTAATTTAAGAGTGAGATTTGTCAAATCAACAGCATTAAATGACAATGCGATGTCAGTCACTGAAATAGATTTTAAAAAGAAAAGAAATCGGAAAGAGGATATGGATTTGGTTATTGGTTCAAATGCTAAATCATATATCAGGGAAATAAATTTCACTGAAAAGCAAATGAACACATTTTATTGTGAGGTTAGGAATTTTTATTCCTCTGCTTGTGAATATATTTTGAAAAAATTTCCATTAAATATGGAATTGCTACAACATGCAGAAGTGGCTGATATTGCTCTACGAAAAACTTCTTCATATGATTCCATTGAATTTTTAACATCTGCTCTCCCTAATGTCCTAACAGAAGAAGAAAAAAAACTTTTAGGTGTGGAATTTGCTTTATATCAGTTTGAGGAAATCGATGAAACATTTCCATCAATGGATATATATTGGCAAAAAATATCAACCATTAAAGATGTGATGGGTAAGCCAAAGTATTTAGCATTGCCTAAGTTAATGCTAAGTGTTCTGATGATTCCTCACAGCAATGCTCCCACAGAGAGGATTTTTAGTATAGTGCGCAAAAATCAGACAGAGTTCCGTGCAAGTATGAACACAAGTACCCTCAATGCTTTATTAATTGAGAAAGTTAAATTTCTCTCAAGAGGTGAAGTTTGTCACCAGAAAAAGTTTTCTGAAAGTATGCTGGCTTCTGCAAAGCAAGCTACAACAGAATTTGTTGGGAAGTGTTCATAAACTCTTTTTACCCATCCAAGTTTATATAAAACTTACTAATAATATTTTTCAGGAGACACGTGTTTATCATAACAAATATATCTCCTAAAAAGTATTAGTAGTTTTCTAATCTTAAATTTTTAAGTTATTGAAAAGGTAATTTTTTTTTTCCTAATTCAAAATATTTTAGGCATATGTATATATATAAATATTATCTGTTTTTTAAAATTATGCCCATTATTTTATACTTTATACATACATATATGTATATTAAATATTATTATATACTGTATTTTATATATATATATATATATATATATAGTAAATAGTGCGGTACGGCGTGTCAGTTTCTGATGACAGAACCATTACTGATAACAGTTTTGAGAAATTGGCAGCTCTATAAATCGTATGTTTATTATACACTATATGTAATTGATAATCAAAATGTGTTCATATAGTTCTTTAGAAATGTAATATAATACTCAGTATATGATATATGCAATTAGTACCCAGTCGTGCATTAATGGTATGATTTTTCTCACTTTTTATAATAAATCATTTTTCTTTCTTTCTTTCTTTTTTTTTAAATTAATTATTGTCTTTAAATAAAGTATAATGTACATTTACTAACTTAAAAAACTCTTTTAATTAGTATTTTCATATAAATTTTACTTAAGTGTTATTATTAAAATTTTGATTATACGTCTTTTCATTTATACATCCTTTTAAGTCAGTCCCTTGAAAGATGTATAAACGGTACTTTACTGTATTATAATACTTTAATTTTGAGGTCTTTGTCGGCGTATAATGGAAAATTAGTCTTATCTTGATGTTTTTTCACTAAAACACTAAATGTCCTCAAATGAGGATAGGCTTTAAATTTAAAACTATCAGAAGAACTGTTTAATTTAATATATTATTGTCAGTTGTCTATATTAATTTAGAATTGAAATATTCATCAAAATATATTTTGCAGAATTAATTCAGACGTTAATGGGTAAATATAAAATAGTCTGATAGAATTTTGTTAAAAATATAAGGTAACTGTTAAATATTACTTTTATAATTCAGATTGAATGCATTTTAAACTTGCTATTTCATTCCTCATGTAGTGTCTTGCATATGCCAAAAGTTCATCAAGTATGGTGGATTCAGATTGAACACATTTTAAACTAGCTATTTCATTCCTCATATAGTTATATCTTGCATATGCCAAAAGTTCATCAAGTATAATGGATTAAAAAAAAAAAAAAGTGTTTTACCACAACTTTGTAGCAATGGATATACAGTATAACACCTTAAAACCAGAATCATTGTCAATTTCGAATTATAGATCTTTCAGAACTTGGATGCATTTAAGTAAGTAAAATGTAATATATTGCAAGGAATGCTTGCTAGGAATGTGAAGCATCCCTTGCAAAATAAGGATATGTGATTAAATGATTCACATTGTAAATTGTTAAGAAAGCAGGGATTGAAGGTTAGTTTTCATACAACATAGATTTAAGTAGAAATAAAATCATAAGATTAGTTAAGCTGGAATAAAAAATTGTAATTGTTAGTCCGAAAAAACATGTGATCGAGGGAAATCAAAGTTTATGGATGATTTAGAGTCATGACCGATCTAGAATTCCAAAATGCTAAAATTATGGGTTTTATGATAAAGAGTATTTGATGTCTTAAAGTTCAGGTTTTATCAAGACAACACTAGAAAAAGTTAACACAATCAGTCAGATATATATAGTGAAGAAAACAGAACGGGATATAATTTAATTGTCCCTGTATTTCTCTTTCTGTGTACGGACCAAAGAAAATAATGACTCAACGGGAGTGGGGTAAGTACATTGATTCCACTTAACATTTTGAAGAAGTATAATAAAATTTTAGAATAGGAATTTTATAATTTAAATATATATATGAAATATAAGAGATAAAAAGAAGTAATAATTAAATTAACATTTTCATAGTTTCAGGGTATTCTGTTTATATTTCAAAGTAATATTGCAAAATAAATTAAAGGAGATTTCATATTAGGCTGTAAGATTAAAAGCATAAAAAATAACGAACGGAAATTGCTACGTGATCATTTGAAATAAACAAGTTAATCATTTTAAGTACTTTGATAACTGGAAATAGCCTATAAATAATATTTAATGAGCAATTTAAAAATATCTGGGCGCCAAAATGATTCAATTTAAAAGAATAAAAGATTTATGATTCTTAATTAAGGTTTGATTATTTTATGTTAAAATAGAGCAATAAATAAATGTTTTAATGACTTGGCGAAGTGGCAACTTTGGCGATTTAAGGCTCCAGACCGTCTGGGAAAAACAAAAGTACAGCCAATAAGAGTTGTTATTATTAAAAGGATAGCCAATTATAGAAAAGGGGTTGGAATTAGAACTACGCCAAATTACACCAAGATTACAGGTATAAAAGCCCAAACGTTAAACAAACGGAGCGATTTGACACGATTTTGACTCATTAAACCTTTGAAATTAACGTAAATCTTAAAATTATTCCCCAATGGATTCGGCGGCCCGAGGCCCAGGTGCAGTGCGGATCGGTAGAGCATCGGCTTCAGACTCCATTCGCTTTGCACTGTCCCAACTGTGAAATATGGAAGCAATAAAGATGTTTTAAAACAGGAATAAACTACTACGTCAGAAACGCCAAAGAAAAATTATTGAGGTGCATACAGCTGTTTCGGTAGCCTAAAGCGTACCGTCATCAGTGCAAAAAAATAATATGAATTATTTTTTTGCACTGATGACGGTACGCTTTAGGCTACCGAAACAGCTGTATGCACCTCAATAATTTTTCTTTGGCGTTTCTGACGTAGTAGTTTATTCCTGTTTTAATATTCCAACGCCAAGTCTCCTGCTATAATAAAGATGTTTGCCTGAAAGAAAGCCTCGACTTCATTGTGTGCTGCACCTGTCATCTCTCTTTCATCAAGCAATTAAATACGTTACATCGTAAAGCCGGGTAGGATCTATGCTATGCTGGGAAAAAACTGATATTTGTAGGATTGCGTTAAGGGCCCTCTTCACTCACCGCCGCCGGAAGCCGAAACTAATGCTATTCTATGGGAAATTTTTCTTTACAAATAACTTGTTAACTAATACATATTTTTAAATTCTGTTTTCACATTCTGAAAGTTCTCGGCTGTAAAATTGACGCACCTTTTCTAAAAAATTATTTTTTTATTTTTTTATATTTTATTTTGAAGCTGCAAAGTACGAATTTTCAATATGTGAATTTTTTTCATTTTGCAACTTCGAAATAAAATATTAAAAATAAAAAAAATACATTTTTAAAAAAGGTCCGTCAATTTAACAGTTGGGAATTTTCTGAATGTGAAAACAGAATTTAAAAATATGTATTAGTTAATAAGTTATTTGTAAAGAAAAATTTCCCATAGAATAGCATTAGTTTCGGCTTCCGGCGGCGGTGAGTGAAGAGGGCCCTTAAGAGTAGGAGGAAGGGAGTAAAAATATTAACGGCCTCAAAACAGAATTAGGCTAAAGAAAAAACTTTTAAATCTTAAAAGAATAGAAATGAATTTATAAATCAAGCATCAAGGAAATCAGCTTAATAATCAAATTACCGCAACTTCCGAACATTCTACAACAGAACTATGATGAACGGATGAGCCTTTCAACTTAGAGACAGTTTAATGTTTTCTTCTCTTTGCGCTTGTTTATCATCGACGTTTAGAAATAAAACTCCCTCTTTTAAAGAGCGCCTGCAGATGGAAATAGCATTTTTTCTCTTCTCTTCTCCGGAGCCAGCTTATTGATTGATGACTGTCAGCTCGGAGCCTTCAGATGTGACATAGACCAAAAGGTCAATATTTTAATAAATCTTATTATGCAGACAGCATACAGTGGAAAACTAATTAATTTTTAATTTTTTAAGGGTTTCAATAATAGTGACTTGACCAGTGTTTAAATGTCATAACTCATTGAATACAAAAGTTTTAACAAGAACAGTTTTATTCAGTAAAGCATAAATATATATTAGTAAAACACTTTCAGAATATGACAAAAATTAAAGTTACCTTTTTAGGTGCTGAACAAAAAAAACGAGGTGGGGTATACAACATAAAAAAACTGTTGAGATATAATATGATTCACATCTTGTTAACATTATGGATACACAACATCCTGTGGTCGCCATGTTGACCAACGGGGAAAAAGGAGGAATACACTTTTGCATCCCGTGGTCGCCATGTTGACCAACGAGAAAAGAAATAAAATATATCGTTGAATATTGAAGATTACTGTAGGTGCACTATTAATTTTATGATTTAATTCGAAAAAGGTTTCAATTTTAAATTACTCAATCTATAAAACTTAACATAGAGGCTAAAATGCCATTAAACATTCTTAACATAATTTAAAAACAAACTTGAACAGATCGATACAACTATCAATTATCACTGTAATTTTTAGATTTCGAACATTCGCGAATGACGAAAACATATGAGATTAAACTCATCTTTTTAATGAAAAACTTAACAGTCAAATTTAACGATTTGTAAAAATTTAACAACGGCAGCCATCAAGGTAAAAAACACAACAGCCACAAAAAAACATGCTCAGCTGTAAAAAGCTAAAAGCACACCTCCCCTAAGTGCTTAGCTCACCAACAGCTTAAAGCTGCTCTATTACCTAAAGCGATTGACGCTTCATCGCTAGTTGAAGGCTGGCTGACAACTGCCACCAACACATTCGCCACGAGCTTTTTATACTAACTAAAATGTCAAATCTGCATATAAACAAAACATCGCTATTGCCACTCAACGGCCAAAGCCAAAATATAATTTATAATAATCATTTTAGCAGCAGTGGCAACAGCAAGAAATAGAAAAATTATGCAGATTCAAAGTGTCAACGGCAAAGATGTAAACAAACATCGATCGTTAATACGTGATGCATGAAGAGCTGCAAACTGGATTTTAAATAAAGAAAACAAGTAGATATTTAATAAGTTTGAAAAGAAAAGGTAAGTTAAAAAGTTATTTCTTGAAAAATAAACATTTATATCTATAAAAATTAACAATTTTTTATATGTGAGGACATTGATAGTTATCAATGCCGTCCACCGCAGCATATAAAAAACAGCATATAAATTAGTTAACAAAACACCATCATGAGAATTCCAAAGTTCATGAAAAATGTATCACTAAACGATACAAAAAAAACTAGTTAATAAAAATACGAAGCGTACCATTGACAGTTTTTTTTTACACATCCAAATTCCAAGTGATGAAATACAATCCTCCACCATGCAGATATACTAAAGAAAAGGTGATATGAAACATATATACATTATATACAATGTAGATTATGCAATTCAATTTATATACAAGAATAAATATGATGAATATATATACAATATGGAGAACAATTATGAAAAGTGAAATATATATATATATATATATATATACAAATGTAAATGTACACACGGCGTCTTGCGAATTTCTCACACAGATTCACACCATGAAAACATAAATTATGAAAAACATCTGCAAAGTGAAGAAAAAAACAATTTAAACACCAGAATTTTATATAAAGATTACTTTTATGAATTTTAATAAATCATTTTTTGTCAACGGCTTCGTAAACGGGTCGGCAAGATTTAATTTAGAGGAAATATATTCGATAGTAAATTTGCCCTCATCAAACCAATCCCTTATGAAAAAAAGCTTAATATTAACATGAGGCGTATGGAAATTCTCAATCCTGGACTTTGTGAAACATATGGCAGCCTGATTATCAGCATATAAGGTAGGTATATCAAAATTGTTATCTATAAGATTTAAACTAGAACACTAACATAGAATATTATAAAACCAGTCCTGCTCACGAATACAATCACACATGGAAACAAATTCTGACTCCATGGTTGAAATGGTAATTCCTTTTTGTTTATTAGTACGCCAAGAAACAGCAGCACTATCCAAAAGAATCAACTGGCCACCCATAGAAACTTAATCGTCCCTATTTGCAGCAAAATCAGCATCAGAATAAGAAATCAATTTAATTTGTGTGCATTTAAGATGGAGCTTATATTGACTGGTGAATTTTATATATCCTAGAAGTTTAAGTAAACCCTGCCAATGTTTAATACCTGAATTTTGCTGGAACTGAGAGAAAATGTTAGTGGCATGTGCAATATCAGGTCTTGTACGATTTGAAATGAATGAAATACAACCTAAAAGATTTCTGTAAGGCAAATGAGAAGCTTCATCGATGTCTGCTTGAATAACAGGACAATCACTCTTCGAAAATTGAATTCCTTTAACAATAGACAAGGAGGAGATAGGTACACGGTGATTTTGAAACCTTTTACTGACTTCATCAATATATTGATTTTGGTGGATCAAAACTCCTGTATCTGTATACTTGAACTCCACACCTAACAATTTACGAGTGATACCCAAGATTTTCAAATCAAACTTTGATTTCAATAAACTTAAAATATCATTAGCTTGGGATTCAGTCCTGGCAAAAACGACGATATCATCCACGTAAACCAGTAAAACAGAAAAATCTTGATATGAATATGCACAGTTACAATTTTCAAATTTATTAAAACCAAGTTCCAACAATACTTTATTTAACTAATAAAACCATAATCTGCCTGATTGATGTAACCCGTACAGTGCTCTATCTAGTTTACAGACCCAGTCCTCTCTACCTTTTTCAGCAAAGTCAACTGTTTGCCTCATGTAAATCTCATCCTTTAAGGGAGCATACAGATAGGCACACTTAACATTGCACTGTACATTAAATCAACTGCAGTATGAGACTAAAAGACAGAAAAAGAATCTAACAACAGAAAAGTTTATCACTGGCGAGAAGGTCTCATCATAGGATTCACCCTGGACCTGGTTGAAACCTTGCGCGACTAATCTAGCCTTGTACCTGACAATGTTACCAGACTCGTCATGCTTTACTGTGTAAACCCAGCGGTTTCCCAACGCAGTTTTATTCTCAGGGAGTTTCACAAGATGCCAGACTCCTCTCGTGGCCATACATTCCAATTCCTCCAACATAGCCCCATGCCACTCTTCAGACTGTGCAGATTTTAGAGCCTGTTTATACGTTCTCGGGATCACCACATCTAGTCAACTAGTCGTGCTGGATGCGAAAGGTATAACACTAGGATTAACGACACCAGAAAAATGATTAAACTTAGAAAAATCAAAATCAGCAGGGTTAAAATTAATACTGTTTGCGTTACAGAATTTTTCGACATCATTAGGTGACCTCTGACAACATTTCTTACCCTCCCCATCAGGATAATAGTAAATATCAACTTTTTTTTCCCTGAGGCACAACCTTCCGGTACCAAACGGGATTGGTCATCCAGTTACGAGAAGTATGAGGAGTAGTTTGAGGGGCAGGAGTAACAGGAGAGACAGCTGGGATGACACCTTCAGTCTCGCTGGGCAAGATACCAGAGGTACCAAGCTCCGGACCAGGATGATGGTACTGGTCAACGGGCCGTGGTTGTTCCTCTGGAACAAGCACCAACTCAAAAGAAGAGTCGCCCATCACCGCTCCACTGCGTGAAACATCACTGCTTTCCACAAAAGATACATTTATAGTTTCCACAACTTTCTTCTCATCTTCCAACCAGACTCTTTTACCACGGGTACGCAAAGCATAACCAACAAGGACTGCACGCTTTCATTTGGGGTCTAACTTGTGTTTGCGCCTGACCTTTGGGACACCGACATAAGTTAAAGTACCAAATGGCCTTAAATGCCGGACAGAAGGCTTATTTCATGAATAGAGTTCAAATGGAGTTTTAGTGTTCCCACCGTGACAAATCCTGTTCCATGTATAATTAAAGTGTAAACATGCTTCAGGAAAAAAATCATCAGACAAAACACTGGATTTTAACATTGCCCGAACACAATTCATGATTGTCTGGTTGAACCTCTCACAAAATCCATTTTCTTCTGGCGTGTAAAAGTTAGTCAGTTCATGATTTATACCATTTTCTCTACAAAAAACCCTAAAAGAATCATTGTCAAACTCCTTACCATTATCAGTTCTTATCGACTTCAACTTGGTTCCCAAAAATCTCTCAGCTCTTAACACATGTCTTTTAAAGACTTCAAAACACATAGACTTTTCCTGGATAGAGTAAACTGATGATCTACCAGAAAAATCATCTATTATAGATAAAAAGAGCCGTTCACCTTTTTTACCAGGAATTTTAATTGGACCCCAAGTATCCATGAAAAGTCGATCTAAAGGTTTTTTGAAAGAAGAATGACTCAAAAGTTTGAAAGAAACACGGTTTTTCTTACTCACATGACAGGGATCACAAAAGAAATTATCAACTGATTTTAAGTTGGGCAAGCCTTTAACAGCAGAATTATGGATAGTATTAAAAATTAAATCAGGGGTAATATGATCAAAACGTAAATGCCAGGTATCAAAGCTCTTTACATTAACAGACCTTATTACAGGCGAAGCTGAAATTTCAGCATTAACATTTACATTGGAATTCTGCCCCCCATTCAATTTAACACCATGCTTGCTTTTAATTACTTTAAGAAAGGTATAGTAAATCCAGTCATGGAGTTTAGCTGAGAAAAGGAAGTCACCATACTTGTCGACCACGTTTAGTTTACCAGCCTCACCAATAAATTTAGCACCACCCTGGTCGAATCTTGAACCACTCAAAAGATTTTTTCTCAAGTTAGGAGAGTACAAAACATTCAAAAGTTTAACAACATTCCCATTGAAATCCAACTCAACCTCGCTTTTGCCAGTAATGGGAAAAGTAACTCCGTCAACAGCCACGTGTAACTCGTCACCAAAAATTTCAGAAAAACTACAGAAAAAAGATTTATCCTTGCAGAAGTGGTGAGAGGCCGCTGTATCGAATGCCCAGCTTCCCTCTCTCTCAAAACCACTTAAATTAGCTTCTGCAATAAAATTTTGAGCTTTACGGGTAGGAGTTCTATCACGTTTTGACTGCTGACCGGAGCCACCCTTCTTAGAAAAGTTACTTTTGAGTGGTTTTTCTTTTTCTTTTGCAGCTAGATCAGAATTTAATTAAACTCTACAATCCTTAATCACATGGCCTTTTTTTCCACATCTCCAACAGGCAAAAACAGGCCTCTTTTTAAATTTTACATTTTGGGCCTCAATAGGACATTCTATTCGACTCTTATCAAAATTCCTAAGTTGGAGACGTGTTTCTTCAGCACAAAGTTCTACAATAATTTTCTTAAAGTTAAAGTCCTTATCAGGCCAACGAAGAATTTGCTGAACAACCTGATCAAATTTATCGGGTAAGTATCGCAGCACTCCATAATGTGTCTTTGATGGTGAAATTTTTCTGGAAATCTTTTACACCCATTCCTTTGTTGCATTCTGTAAGCATTTTCATAGTGAGTCTTAAGTGACCTCAGAATTCCTTGGTCTAACGTAGAGGTGGGAAACCTTTTTACCATTGGAGGCCACATTTAGATTAGGTGGTAATAAAGGAGGCTGCAGAAGTTGATATATCCATACATGTGATTTTTGTGAAATTATTATATCTTCTGTATTTTTATCAATTTTATCATTATGTAGAAATAACAACATCTAAAAAAAGTAAATTATTTATTATTTAACATAAAAAGTTACAATATAAAATATACATGTATTCTTATAAGGGTAATTAATAACTTGTTATAACTTCAATGTTGGGATGAATTTAGCTATTTTAACTTAAAACAAAGTGAAGCAAAAATTCAGCCCCACCAGATATCATTGCGTTGTTATAATTTGCATAATTATGCTAAATAGCTAGTGATAAAATGACAAAAGGCCCAGATTCGTGATATTTTTTAACACCCTTTCTGAACTTTCAATAACAACCCAAATCCTAACACAATTTTATAGCAGTACTGTTTATCAAGTATTAAAGTTATTACTATTATTTTGACACTATTGCAAATGCTTCTATTAATCTACCTTTAAAAACAGACCTATTTTCTCCCAAAATATATAGTAACTTAATCTTGCTCTCAAAAAAATATCTAAAATCATTATTACATAAAATAAATCACTAGAAGAGCAAAATAAAACAGATACTTTAAACAGTAAAAAAATATTTATTTAGGTTTTGATCCTTTGCTGTAACAAGATAGACAATTTTACTAGTTTAAATATTAAATTATTGAGCATGGATATTTTTTTTTTTTTTTTACATAACATAAATATAATATTAGAATAGCTTTTGATAACAATATTCATAGCGATGTGATACCATTTTTTTTTTATGATATAGTCCCTACGTATGTCTTCTTGACATCTTAAAAGTCTTTATTATTATTTGATTTTGTAGTCATGCTCTAGAAGAAATAAGAAAATTATATTACTTGCAAAGGGGGAGAGAGAAGTATGGAGAATATCTCCATTCCAATTGTTCTGCCAGCGCTGATAGTCGGCCGGAGATAGATCTCGGAGAAAACGCAGCTAGGTTTCATCGAAGAGATCTGCTTCTTCAGGTTCGGTGTCAGGCTCCAGGGAGAGTCAGGGAAGCAAAAAGCCCCAGTCCTTATCATCTTGGCTCCTTCTTCATTTTTTGTATTAGCATATGCTAATTCTTTGTTACTGGGAGTGTTCAAAGACACCTTTTCCATTGGCAGTTGGTTCCCCCTCACTTTATTATGCACTTATTTCTCATTGGTCGTTCTGCTCCATTATTCCTTTTCATAGAATCCTTGCTTTTTATTTTTGGTTATTTATTTATTTTCCATTTCTGTTTGTTTTATTATACATTTATTTTCAATGTGATTAATTTTTGTGTAATTCATCACAACATTCAATATTTATCATTATTTTTTACTAAACACCTAGATATTTACATACCATTTCAAAATAATAATAATAATTAATTTTCAGATAAATTTATTACATGATAAAGAATCTCAATAGTGAAATAATATTATTAAATGGAAAATCATTAATAGAAATAGTTTTAAATAAATTTATTAAGTTTATTAAGCTATGTAGAGGGGTAAACAGTAGGTACTGCCTGTTAAAAACATGGTCCATTAAAAACATGTTTTTGCACATATGTTAGGTCTGATTCGATTTAATCAAATTTTTAATGGGAGAGATAGTGAAGAATTTATATTTATTTTGCATTAGAGTTGGTTTGTCTATTGTTTTTACTTAATTTTTATTATTATTTTTTACTCTCTTACTTTCTTTTTATAAAAATATGAAATTTTGCTTTTAATAGCAAATAATTGCTATTACATTTTTATTATTATTGGAGGCCACACAAGAAGCTCACAAGGGCCGCAGGTTCCCCACCTATGGTCTAACGGCTGGATCAGACTTCTGCAGTTCGGAGGTAAAATAGCTGCAGACATTTAAAATCCTATTTTAAAAGTGATTTAAAAAATCACTTGTGCATACTTGTGGTAGTGCTTTTAGCTGCTATGCTGCAGCCTTCTTCAGGCACACTGAGAGAACACTTTGTCGGGTGGTTTCATTGCTTGCTTCCTTCTCTCCTGCTCCTCTGGCATTTCACTGATTCAGTACTGCAAGAATCGCTATTCACCAGAATTTCTACAGAATAGTTTTTATATTGGGCCAATTTTGAAATTTTTTAAAAATCGATTTTTATATTTTCTTTTTGATTTACTTTGGTTAAGGCAGTGGTTATTATATCATTTTTATGTTCTTTTATACACATTTTTATTTTTCGTTTTGTCATTCCAATGTAACATCCCTTTTTTTCTTCTTCATTTGTGAAATTTATTTTATATATTCCTGCAATTTCTGAAAAATGGATTTTTTCTTTATCATTTCTAATTCTTTGGGTTTTATTGGGATGTTTATGTTTAATTTGACTGCTTCTGTCTTTATCTTATTTGAACCTTTGTTATATGGAATGGGGGTTGTATATTTCGGTTTTGTGCATTGTTTATACCGTTCAGTTTTTTTAGTCTATTTTTATAAAGTTTATTTATCAAATTCTTTTTGTATCCTGCATTTTGACATATTTCTATAATTTTTTCGAATTCTTATTTTAATAAGGTTTAATTGGAACATACTGTAACCCCTATAGGGTGCGTCCCCAGGTGGCGGATAGGGGATCGCCTCCAATGGGTGGTAGAGAGGAAATAAAATACTCTCCGCGGACCAACAGGCAGAAGTCCAACCTCTTCTGAGGCTCTGGCAACCCTTTTTCATGCATAGAACGGAGGAGCTGGTGTCAACTTTACTTTCCCACAGAGTGGAAGCACAAAGCAATTTAAGATCGGAGGAGGCAAAATAGCTTCAAACTACACTTGTGAACTCATTGCCATCCAAAAAGCCCTAGATGAGTATATCAATCTTGAAGAAAATGAAAAAGCCAAAAGGCTAATCATCTTCAGTGACTGCAAAGCTGCTCTTCAAGCAATTCAAAGGGGTTCTTCAGGGCTAATCATAAATATACACCATACACTTTGTAAGATTTTTCCATTTGAAGAAACAGTGCACCATGCAGTGGATTCCCGCACATGTTGACATAACTGAGAACGAGAGGGCTGATGCCTTGGCAAAAGAAGCAAGACAATTAAACTCCAGCAGGGTTACTCATGTCACTCTCAGTGATATCAATTCAGTTGCTAAGGCAAAACTCAATGATAGGAATCAAAATCATAGGTAGGATCAATGATAGGATCAAAATCAAACACCAAGTCCCTGAAATCAGTACCAATAGAACTCTCACCAGCACTCTAACAAGACTCCAGACAGGACACTTTAGGGGGATGAAGATCCATAAAGATGGGACAAGGACTTACTGCCTCTGCAAAATCTGCCCAGACATAGAACTAACCCCCCAAACATCTTTTCAATTGTCCCGCTATTCTGGCACAATTGCAGCAAATAAGTGACAATCTGTGGGCGGACTTATATGATGAAAATTTCCTTTCAAATCGCAGATGCTGTATATAGAACCTTTGGTCCCATTTAAAATTATTTTCTATCTATGACACGACATCAACCAACCATTGGAACATATATTTATTGCACGATTTATGTAATATTGTATGGCTGCTATTTTATATCTATAGAGGGTTTTACATTTGGCATTTATAATTTCAGTTACTATTATTTTGTTTCTGATAGACTGTAGTTTCAAAGGTTAGGTTAGGTGTTTTGGTTATAGCAACATCTAAAAAGTTTAATATGCTTTCTTTTTCAATCTCCAGTGTGAATTTAATATCTGTGTTAATTTCATTTAATTTATCAAGTATTCCTTTGGGAGGAAGGGTATTATCTATTATAGCAAATACATCATCAACATATATATACCAGTATTTTATTTCTTTAAAATTGTTTAGAATATTTTCGTTTTCAATTAATTTTAATTTTAGTTCTGCTAAAGTTCCTGAAATTGGTGATCCAATTCCCTTTAGTTTGTTGATAACATTTATCATTAAATTTGAAATAGCTTTCATTTACTATTAAATTGCTGGCTGAAATTAGGGCTAAAATTACCCTAATCACTGGATAAATTTTTACACCTTTTAATGGGCGAGGATTTTTACTTTTCCTAATCAGCAATAACTTTGTTTTATGTGTACCTGCAGCATTGAAGCAAGCAAGGACAGTTAACTTTCTTTTGAGTCTTTAAACCCTGTTGGTGCAGATTCATCTGCTGTCACAGCAGTTTGCCTAGGCAGATATCTCCAATACAATGATGTTTCATCAGCATTATAGATTTGTTCTGCTGATAATTGTTCTTTTAGAAGATTGCTGAAATTTTCTGAAAATCTTTCTGCAGCATCATAATCCACAGAGGATTCTTAATCCATTCCTCTTTTTAAATTTACCATACCATCAAGAAGTGTAATCACATTTTGTTTGGATATTTAATTTTTATGAAAAATTTTAGCTTGTGCTATTATCAATGAAGGTGTTAGAGGAAACTTTTCACTTTGACGCTGCCTTATTCACTCTATAAGCATCTTGTCAACAGTCTCATTTTGATATTGATGAAGTGTCTTCCGTGACTCCATTAATTTGGGAGAATCACTGTCTCCACTGCAGCAATTTTTCCTTTTGCTTTTTAAGGTCATAAGTGGTTGAAAGATCAATACCATATTTATCACCAAGCAACTTTGTAGTACCTTAATCTAATCTTTTTAACAATGTCACTTTATCTGTAATACTAAGTGCAACTCTCTTTCTTTTAGACTTTGAACCAACAGATGATCGTTTAGACATTATTTAATGTAAAACATAAAATGTTTAACAGTGATTAATTAAAAATTCATTAAATATAAAAGATTAAAAAATTAAGTGAATTTAAAGTAAATCACAACAAAAAACATGATATGCACATTGTAATCCTCCATAAAATAAATAATGCACAGTGTTGCCAAATCTCCAGGAAAAATATTTGCCAAGTGGTTAAAATAGCTTTATAAATGTTTTAAATATTTTCAGCACGTAATTCTAAATATTTTGTGAAATGAATTCTAAAAATAATGGAAACTAATAAAAAAATATTTAAAATTTTTATAACAATCAGACTTATCAGGCCCTGGATTTGAGGATAAAAAAAGGCTAAGTTACTTTCGACACTCACTCACACTGATTCATACTCCAACTGTTGGATCTAGTTTAGCTTTGGTTAAAATCAATGCAGAATCTGGCAACATTCCGTAACCTGTTGTTTGTTGACGCAGCACTGATCACAATCCGTTGTGGAAGTGGTGGCTACCATTACAAGAGATACAATCTCAGGCGGGCTGTCCCCTCTCGTACATTATTCGTCTGTGCTGGCCTCCCCCCCATGCTGTGCCCAGTTTCGGGTGATTTCGAACGGTCTTGATTTTCAGTCCCCGGACTTCCCTGCTCTTACTAAAGTTCACGCCTGGCATCAATGGTTTTCCTCCCTCCCCCCCTGCTTTTTCGCTGCCACCGACGCATCGAAAGACGGTGCTAAAACCGCCATCGCTGCTATAGATCCTATCAGCAACACTTCTGTCGCAACCTTGGTCCCGCATGACAACTCGGTTTTCACTGCCGAGGCTCTTGCGTTATGTCTTGCTCTCTCTGCTCTCCCCTTATCTCATCCGAATATTCTCATCCTGTCTGATAGTCTGTCGGTGCTTCGTGCCCTTGAGGACTGGTCTTTTCGTTCGCCGAATGTGATCCTACTGCTGATATCCCACATCCAGAAGCTTAATGCTCGCGGCTTCCATATCACTTTTGTCTGGTGCCCCGGTCATTGTGGTATTCCCCCCAACGAACTTGCAGACTCCCTTGCCAAAAATGGGCCATATCTCTGCGCCCCTTTCCTTCGTATAGCTCCAGAAGATCTCCGATCTCAGGTCCGGAAGACCTGGAGGGTTGAACAAGAATATGCTTGGATTAACTGCGACTACGCGATCTCTCTCCCTTTCCTTCTTCCTGACAGGTCTTTCCCCAACTGGGTCCCGTCTCGCAAAATGGATGTTCTGATGGCTCGTTGGAGGTCCAAAACTATTCTTACCAATCAACGTCTATATAGGATGAACCTCACCTTTTCCCCTCTCTGTAACTTCTGCTACGACTTGGAAACTCCAGAACACATCTTGCTCCGCTGCTCCAAGCTCTCTACCCCTCGCCGTAATTTGTTCAATGCCCTTCAGTTGGGCCCTAACCCGTCGTATGGCGACGTTATCTTGGCTGCTTTCGGCTCGAAATGGTCCTTAGCGCATCTGATTATATTCTCACGACTAGCTTTCTCGTCCTAACCTAACTCTCTGTTTGGTTTGCATTTTTGGATTTTCCGAGATGAAGCTGTCCCTTGGGAAATAGCACAAATCTCAGTATCCCCCCTACCTACCTACCTACCTACCTACCATCACAATGGCAGATTCGCCAATTTCTAATGTTGGAAGAAGTTTTCGATTTTTTCTATGCTCAGTTTTACAAAAGAAAGGGAAGATATTGTGTATTTGTTACTGTAAATTGATAAAATATGGATCAATCGAGACAAAAGTCTCAAAGCTGTTAAATAAATACAAAAGAGAAAGAACGATAATGGGTAATTTTCTGCTCATTATTATTCTTTGGAATAACACAATTACCTTAAACAACATTTAATTTTTATTTTTATTTTTTAATGTAAAGCTTGTAACAATAAAATTTATATACAAATACAAGTTTTACTCAAAAATAGGTTGCAAAAATATAATTCTGACCGCTGCTATTGTATATCTTTTCACTTGTAGATTTTGCTATCATTAAAAAGTTTTGTTTAGCATTTTGCATTCCGGTTTTCGGAGCATTCCAGACACCAGATAATGGCATTAACTGTATTAACTTTTAACTAATTAAAATATAGTTCCTTCTAAAAATTTAATGGAAAGCAATGAATTCTTTAATGAATAAAATACAAGATAATTTTAATAAGGCAAGAATATTATTTCCTCTAAACAGCTTCATAAGCAACGAATGACAGTGAGTGGTTGTCCAAAATTAATAGCATCATCTTTAAAATGACAGTTTATTAAAAAATATCCATGATGAAGAATTATGTTCAAGATGAAATATGTACAAAAATACAGCTATTTAACAATTGTGTTTTTCTGTAGATCAATTTACAACCCATTACATAATTTCTAGTTAAAATTCACTTCAAAAAGATGGAGTACATAATTCTAGAAAAAATCTATGAGTCACCTTTCTATATCATGCTTAGGTGCTCACCGTTATCTCAAATGGGCCAAAAAAGGTCCTGAGAGCAACTTACTATGTCTTTATTTGTTGCTCTCCACACTATAACTGACTGCTACTAGAAATTAAACTAAACTAAGTCCCAAGAGAAAACAGAAAATGTTTCTCTTCAAATCAACAGGACCTCTGGTGCCCTCTAGTGAGGTAAAATTACCACTATAGCTAATACCTAACAGCACCTATGGAGACGAGGACAATATACACTCATGTCCATAAATTAAGGATAATTCAGATTCACACTGAAATCGAACTTTAATGCAAAAATTTCACCTGTAGAAATACCCACACATATCTTTAAGAATAATATGCAAATTATAGGAAGCCATCAGATGTCGCCGATATGATTTTACAATGACGAAAGTGTAAGAATGGGAGCATAGAAGGAAAATTGTTCACAAGCGTTCTGTGTGCCGCTCACTGCCACAACCGAATGGTTATGACACAGATGACGCATGCAGATAATTTTTTACGTGGTAGAATTATCGGCTGACTAAAATGTGGGCGTACTCAGATAGAAGGATCAGGGGACTTAGAATCGCTCAAAGTGTCATCTTTAGGCTTTGGCAACGATTCCAAAATGATGGAAATGCTAGTCGACGTTACAGTACTGATCGGCCCCGAGTTACAATGCTGAATGCAGCCACGAGTGCCACAGTTTCAAGACAAACCGTGTATAGACGTTTGGGAGATATTGGTCTATATGCTCGCAGGCCTGTTAGATGTGTTCCACTCACGGCAATGCACTCTGCCAGCGGTTAACTTGGAGTAGAGAACATGCAATATGGACAGCGGCACAGTGAGTTTGTGTGATGCTTTCCGATGAGTCCAGGTTTAGCGTGCAGTGTGATTCACGCCAGACTTTCATATTTAGAGCGTCAGGTACCCGTTACTACCAAAACAACATCATTGAACGACACCGTTATTGTGGGGCAGGAGTGCTCGTTTGGGGGAGGGGGATCATACTGGGCACCAGAACAGGTCTACATGTTCAAATCGGAAGAATGATAGGCCAAATTTATCGGAACATCATTCGGGAACAACATGTACATTTGTTTAGGGGTGCCAAGAGCCCAGAATTTATATTTATAGATGACAATGCACGTCCTCACCGTGCAAACGTTGTACACGGATGCCTACAATCTGAAGCTATCACCCGCATGGAATGGCCAGCATTCTCACCTGACTAGAATCCGATAGAGCATGTGTAGGACATGCTTTTCTGACGAGTTGTAATCCGTCAACCATCTCCTACATGTGTACCGGAACTTCGGAGAGCATTGCTTACTGAGTAGAGTAATCTTCCCCAAGATCAGATCAATAATTTAATACTCAGCATTCCTAGGCGTTGTAAGGACTGTATTTCATCATCTGAGAGACACACAATGTATTAACCATCATACCAACCATGTAATGTTAAGTTTTTGTAAGGGAGAAATTTTTTGTAATTACTTCAGGGAGAAAAAATCGTAGTTTTTATAAATGGTATCCTACATAACCACCTTTTTTCGTTCTTGCTCTTTTGTTTAATAAATGGACTTTATGAATAAGTCATGTTTGTTTTGCTTTTGAACCTTTATTTACCTCAGCTAGCATTATCCTTAATTTATGGACATGAGTGTATTTTGATTTGTTACGCTAAGATCATTTTTTGCACACTATAGCTAATTAGACCCCCCATGGAGTGAGAAAATGAAAGAGAGAAACATCTAATTTTGTATTATGTGCTAATATTCATAGTACTAAAGTACTCTTGTGTAGTATTTAAGATCTCAGAGATGTTATCTCTATTGAAGTCCATGCTTAGTCAGTCATTTTGTTAAAGATGACCCACATCGTTTATAGAGACAATCGGCATTTGAAAAAAAAAAAAAAAAAAAAAATGAACATTTGAACTGAGTTCTCATAGTAAAAACCCGTTCTAGCATTGTCATAAATGCTTAATTACAAAAAGTTTCAGTAGATAGCAGGCTTGTTCCGAAGCTCTGCATATCACATTATGCCACTTGTTTCAGTATGTAGGTGTTTCCTAGGCACGTGTGTGCTCAGTGGATTATAAATATAGCTCACAGAAGCATGCTCTTTCACCTCTTTACTTTTTACATATATCTGTTTTATGTTTTGCAGTTCATCGGCAGATAAGCAGTATAGTTTGATTATAATGCTATCTTGTTCAATGAAAAATGACATCACTGCTTATTGATAACAGTTTATTTTTGCTGGTGGGTTTTTAACATTATTTTAAGCATAGACTAATAAACAAGGAAGATGGTGTGTCTCAATACTCAAATACTTATATTCCCCGTGTAGCGAATTGCCAGTGCTTGCAACACAATACCTTGAAGTAGAATATTCATCCATGATGCATTTATTGCTATTTGTTATGGCTGTTCACTCATTGACTGGCTGACAAACTGACGAGATGATTCAAAAATTGCACCAGCTAATCAGATTGCAGCATTGTTACAGCCTTATACGCATGGGCATAGCTAAAAAAAATTTCTAGGGGGCTATAGTCCCAGTACATTTGAAGCCTGTTATCGAATTAGAAAATTATTTTCATGCCGTCAGTAAAGAATAATTTTTTTCTCCTCAAAAAATTGCCATACAAAGACCTCAGGGCCCTGGGGCCCTTCAATTATTGTTTATCAAGGTCAAATCTTGCCAGTGAATTTTAACTCACTTTCTGTCATCCAACTGAGCTGAAATTGTGCATACATATATAAGTCTGATCCGATGACAAAACATGCTTAAACACTGATACATTTAATTCAGAAGAGAGACGTGGTAGCTTAGGGTACCAAATTTAATAATAAATTTCATTTTTAATTTTATAAAATTATAAATTATATATTACTTCACTGCACTGCTCACACGTGATGTATAAATCGAAATGATGACAGAAGTGGGTAATAATGTAGCGGAGTAGCGAAAACAAGTGACAATGGCTCCCACATACACACAAATATTGTATGTGAGGAATGCCAAATGAGAAGAGAAACAAATCACGTGCGACTTGACTGTTGCCCAGGCCTGATAGGACCAATAAATTTCATGTTATGCGATTAATTGTTAAACCATTCTATGAGTCAAATTGGCTCACAACCGTGAAAATAGGTATACCACATTCGATAATGCGAAATGAAGGGGTCTGCGGAGAAGAGGAATGAACGTTTACATATATTTCCTTACTTAACTAAAAGCCAACGTATGTTTTTAAAAAGTAATATTAAAGTTTTACATGTATATAGTGTTCAAATTTTTAATGAGTCAAATTGGCTCGGTCCGTAAATCTAGTGTTAAATAAACAGATAAAAAGCAAAAAAATAAAAAAAAGTAGTTTCCAGTGCTAAAAAATATACATAATACTCTAAAACTCATACAAAGTTGTAAACTTTACATATAGGGAAAAAATAAGGCAAAAAAATGTATATGCACCTTATTATGTTTGAAAATAAGAAATTATAAACTTTTTAAGGTCTTGATATTATAGGTTGCATTTCTTCAATTTCTGTAACTAACTGCACTTATCTGTACAATTATTAAAATACTTTGATTTATATTAAATTATGAAAAATAATTTAATGGAAACTTAATCAAGTGTGATAGACAAATATTCACAAGTTTTATCTATTATTATATTTTTTTACAAATTACACAATATGTCTCAAATAACTCACAAGTTGTGTACGAAAGCAATTTATGCTGCATACTAATTAATCAAAATTCCTTAATTGGCACTGGATTACAACTAAAAAAGAAGATTTAAGTAGATTTTTTCATGTTGCATAATTTTGCAAGCAGGAGAAGATTAATCAGAATTTGAATGAAATTGTGTCCTGCACTTTGTCGTTTTTCCAAAATAATGCTTTACCTAAAAAATAATTTTGCATATTTGTGTTTAACACTGTATTTACTTATCACCATAAATTTATTCCATCCACTGTTAAGTCAATATTTAAATGATAAAAGTACGAATATGTAAAATCTTTCGGCTATAAAACATAATGTTTTGAACAGATAAAAGGGAGCTTACTCTTCAAAATAGGGAAAATCTGCTGATCGTAAAGAATTAATATACATGCATCAATGGTTGTGTTAGCTATTTCTTTTCTTTTTCAGTGATTCATGCTCAAAGTGTAAGGGGAGACGTAAAATTTCAAATGAATTTTATTTTGCATAAAAACTTTATTTTAAGGTATTGCGAATATTTAGCATTACACACAAACGTTTTTGAAAGAATTTTTTTAATTCAAACTCATTGTAGAAATTACCTTTGTTGATATAGTCAATTAATTGTTCCTATTGTCTGTCAGTTGTTAAAAAGTTTTGTAAACCAGTTTATATGAAGTTTATTTGAAAAAAAGGCTATTAATTGGATCTATACAGAGCTATGCTTGCAGTATGCTTTGTTGTACAGGATAATAACTTGAAATCTCAATGCATTTTATTGTGTTCTAAAATTTATTATAATTTCTAAAAAGTGAAATCTTTACATCTATTTATTTTCACTTCTTCATTTGTAAACATGCTGTTTTTAAAGTGATTTTCACTGTGATATATTAAAGCAAAATATAATGTAAAAAAAAAAAAAAAAAAAAAAAAAAAGAGCTTAAATTTTGGTAGTAAGATATGAACTAAATATAACTTAATATAAAGTTGGGATAATAAGAAAGCACCACAGAACTAGCGTTTTCAAGTATTATGTACAAGACTTTGAATAAACATATTGTACACACATTTATTGCATTTTATGCCCTTTATTCAAAGTTTTATATGCAATAAAGTTGGGATGCTGCAATTTGACCTCCACTGGTATATGATCTGAGTTATTTTGAGTTTTTTCTCTGATATCCTAATTATTTTTCATGTTATCTTCTTATATGGTCAATTAGAAATATTGTTCTTCTAAACAATATGCAGAAACTACAACATAACAAATTTTGGTTTATCAGTACTGACATCAAGCAATGCAAACAACAGTTCCTTATCCATTTAAGAGTGTGTGCACTATGGCTGAGCCATTGTAGCACTAAACCTACACTGAGTCACCTCAAACACTAAGCCTAGCAAAGCATGCTCGACAGATAGATTTGCCATTAGCTGTATAGGCATCTTTCAATTTTAGTTTTCCTGTCACCTGCTTATGGGAGCACTGATTTTTTCTTGGGCGAGAGTTTCGAAAATTTTTTCAAATTAGCGATTAAGAGTTATTTTTCTTTTTTCCCTACTTCAATGTTTGAGAGAGAAAATTCATGAAGCCGTGCTGGATTTATTTGCGAAATATGATTCTTTGAACACAATTCACTTGTGAGGAAGGATGTGTGTGTGTGGGCGGGGAGAGGGGGGGGGGATTTTTTGTTTGTCACATCTCAAAAACGAAAAAAAGTAAAAACAACAGAATTTTATAATGAACACAAGTTAGGTGTACAGATATGTTTACGAAATTTTCGTAAAAAATTGTAAAATTGTAAATAAGTTTGCATTTTATTTGAATTCATATCTCAAAAACTATTTTAACGATTTTACTTAAATTCCCCACATATACCATCTTGCAGATGCTTTTTTGTATGTATTTATTGGTTATTTGCATGAAAATTGTTATAATGTTTTGATTTAGATTTCGGAGTCCAATTATAAGTCTGTATTCGATTTCTAAAAAAAAAAAAAAATAAATAAAATAAAAGGTTTTACAGGTTTTTTACAAAATCACCATTTTATCTACCTTTCAAATAGCCTATCGTATGTATTAGTTGATTTTCAGTGTTCAGATGTGTTTGCAAAGTTTTGACAAAATTGGATGGGGTACCAACATCGATTTTGATATCTAAAAAAAGCGCTGATTTTCATTAATTTTGTCTCTGTCTAAATATCTTTTTGTCTGAATTAATTGGCAAGCAGAGAAAAGTTTATATGTTTCTGATTATTTAGATCCGTTTTTATATATTTCTCAAATGAGTGTCTCAAAAAACAGCTAACTTTTTTTTTTTTTTTAATTTGCTGTTTAAAGTCTTTTGATGTCATATTAATGATATGCATTTCAATACATTTTACTGTGTCGACACAGTACGTCGGTGCAGTGGCGGATCCAGAACTTGACTTTTGGGGGGAGGGGGCTAAGATTTTTCAAAGTGTTATTCCAAGCCAATAAAAAATTTACAATTGCAATATTCAATTGTGAATGTCAGTGTTTTGGGGGGGGAGGGCTTCAGCCCCCTAGCCTCCCCCCCCCTTAAATCCGCCACTGCGTCGGTGTATAGATTGGTGTATCTGCTCACTATTAAATATGCATGCAAGAAGCAGTTTTCAGGGTTTTTACATATTTGTTAGTTTCACCCCTGGTTTACAGTATGCTTAATAGAGCATAATGAAATTCATATGGTTGTTACATATCAGATTTTTTTAATATAAATATTTCATAAATGTTCAACTTATTTTTCTTTAATTAAATAATACAAAGTATGTTATAATTATATTCAAAAGAGTGACTGTGTTGAATTCTGTCATAGAGCGATAACTCCATAAAAACAACAACACACCCATTCTATGTTTCATTTAAAGAAGTAGGTTTAAAACAGTGGTTCAATCGCTTTTAAATGTTATTAAGCTGTCAAATTTTGATGGGTACCAACTAGGGAGATATTATGTTGATTCAATTTGGATCCATATCGACCGATAGGTGGTGTTACTACTATATTGCAAATTTTTCTGAGAATGGGAAGACTATATCTTAACTTACATGGCATGTAACTATACGGAACTTGATATATGAGATAAGTATAAGGAAAATGCATCTTTAAGATGTTAATTATAAAAATAAAACTGTGTTCCTTTGGATATTTAGTGTTAGTTTTCTCTAAGATGAAAATCTCCTGCATTAATCACGGTAGTTGATTTTATTAGTTTTAATAAATTATTTATATTGAGTGAATTATTATAGGAAAATATAGAAGACAGTCTTGTGGTGGCCACAACATACTAGTTCAGTTTTCTCACGTACCTTCTATGGGGTTTTCTAATACGACGTTATGGATTTTGGTGACTATTTTTCCAGTCATTACCTCAAATTGATGATTACGGGCTATAACAAAGGGCGCCTGTATGTCCGTCTAAATTTTCCATTTCCTGGTATGTAGTGAATCAAAAAATCACAAAGTCAAATATAAAACGTAATAATATACTTTAATTGAAACTCAATTTAAAGGGAGGATGGTACTACTTTTACTAATGACTTCTGAAACAAATATTCTGCCCTCTTAATGTAAATAAAAATGCTAGATATATTCAATAGCTTAATAAAAATAAGTGGCCTAATAATTTCACTATAAAACAATAATTTAAACTATATTACCTGTATGACAAAACTGAAGGCAAGTTTGCTGATCTTTGAAACTAGATGCCTTTAACTATGAAACATACCCTCCAGACTCTTGCTGCTGTATCACAGTGCTAGAGCCGGGCTCAATTAGCAATAAAGGCAGCACCTAAGCCACCTAAACTATACATGAGCACAATTTCAATATTCCTTTTATACGTTAACTCATTTACATTTTCCCTTTAACTCTGTTTTCAACAAACCTACACTGAAGCCAATTTATTTGTTGATTCTCACAAAATACGGAGCTTCCCTTTTCGGTTTGCAACTTCTATCTATCTTTTGTAAAGTGCTTTAGTAAGCAGAGTAAAAAGTAATGATCCAACTCGACAACCTCACAAATTTTACTTTGCAAGCTTGCACACAAAACATTAAAAAATGCTAACAGTAATATTTCATATAAACATATACAAAGTAGTAAAAAGGTTAAAATTCTAACAGTAACATTTCATATAAATGTACACAAAACCGTAAAAAGGTTAAAATGTTAACAGAAACACTAAAAAAAATATCCATCAATACTATTACAATACTGTAGAATTCATGACAGTATAAACTTTAAGTAAAAGAAATAAGATTTAAAAAAAAAAAAAAATGCATTCACACCTTGTTCTTAAAAACAGAAAATTATGAACTTTTAATCCACTATTTACAAAAATTGAAGCATTCACATCACTGTAAGCCACAATCTCAAGAAAATCCAAAGGCATGGGCCAAATTCATATTCTGATTGGTTCAGGTTTCAGAGCTTGTTCACATTTTGGTCTCCCAGGTTATTGGTTACGTCTAACGAAAGGAACAGCCTTCAGCACATGTCCAGATCGTGCCATTTTGGTCTTAAAGAAAGTCACCTGTGCTTTATAATATTAGATAATGGCCTTCACAAATATCATGTTTTGTTTGATTATATGTATGCAATAGAATCTGAGATATAATTTTCCCTTAAATTGTGAAGATCACAGTGCCATCTGTTGATCGATTGACACCAAAAGTTTATAGGCACTAATTTTTGTCAAGGTGCTTCTATATATAAATTTATATGCTATTTTATGCTGTAGTTCCTGATATATAGCCTTCCTAAAAATTGTGAAAATTGCTGTATAGCAGCGCCACTTGTTGAGCAATTGACACCAAAAGTTGACAAACACTAATTTAAGTCAAGGTGCATCCACATATAAATTTTAATACAATTTTCTGCAATAGCTTCTGAGATGCAGTCAACACAAAATTTTTCATCTCTCTCTCACACACACACAAACATTTTCTGAAAATGGTCAAATCATTTTCTGGATGCCTCAAAACGTGTACATCCATCGAAAACCGTCAGTTGAAAATTTTTACGAATTCAGTACTTTCTTATGTTGAATATAGAAGAAAGTAAAAACTGAACATGTCAAGTAAACATATATTCAATATCCTGTGTTAACATTTGTGTATGAAAATTACAACAATGAGATGTATGCTGTAATTATTTCCAGACCACCCCTAGAGGTGAGTCCCAGACTGTCATCAATAGTCCATTGTGCAGCTCTAATGCAACGTAAAACCTACTCATGGGGACCATTATCTATTAGGGTTCACCAGGACATTAACGACTATTAGAGCTCACCACTATTAAATATTATTATTATTTTGAAAACAAGCTCACTGTACACGCTAATAAAAATAATCTATAGATTTACCCTCTATTCCCACCCAGTGGTTGGAAAAACTACTTTTTTTTGTAGTGAACTACAACTACAACTACTTTTTCACAAAATTTAGTTAACTACAACTACTTTTAAAAAGTAGTGACTACAAACTACTTTTTTAACTATTTTTCTCTCCCCCCCCCCCCCCAAAAAAAAAAAAAAAATTGAAAATTAACATTCATTGCAATTTTGGTTATGTTACTACAATATTTTAAATTTTAATTAGTTTTTAACCACCAAATGTAAATAATCACTTCTTTTCAATTTATGTGCTTTATTATGCATTAGTTCAAAATTTAAATGCATGTTGAATACTTTCTCTTAAACGGTTTTATATAGTATTTCTACATATTTTTATTCATTTTTAATAAGAGCTGCATCTCAAAATTTTCATCAGTTAGGCAGGATCTTTTGCAGCTAAGCACTTCAGATGCATGAGAGAAAAGTCTCTCAACTGAAGCACTTGATGGAACACCAGTATTTGTTTTTAAATATGCTTGCTTCAAAAATTTCGAACTGCACAGTGATCAGGTTTCAGCGGCTCGCACAAAAATTCACAGTTCATCTTGAAAATTTTCCTCATTTTTCAGTATGGAAAAATTAAAAAATCCGAAATAGTCATCCAAAGGCTGGATTTCAGAAACACTACTGCAATTTGAGGGGAACATACTTTTTAGATACTCTTCTATCCATAATTTTGCCTCTGTTTTTTTTTTTTTTTTTGCTGATTCTCAATCCAAAGAAGCTTGAATCTGGGGTTGCAGCAAGCTGAAAGGACCATTTCTTTGTCCCACAGCAAATGGGCAAACCGCTTTTCAACCCGATACTACAGCTTCCACTAAAGGCTTGCAAAATTGTGTTATTTATACTAAGATCGCAGGTTACTGTAAAATTCCCGTTGGCTTGCTTCCCGATCTAAGTAAAGTACTTATTGTAGGCCAGCCATGGCAGCTCATCTTCTTCAGAAATGGCACTAGCTGACATTTTAAGCGAAGAATAAAACACATATACGTTATACGATGAACAACTAAATATATTAGTTAAAACAAGAAAAAGAAATCGTGCACGTGTACTAGTTCAATGAATGATTATAATAAACAAGGTGGTCGTCAATCGCTATGGAAAGATGAACTCAACTCGATCGAATTCGAATCGAAGGAGGATTATTTTCGAATACCAGAAACCAGTAGCAGGTGATTGTATGAGATACTAGTTAAAAGAGCATTCGTATGTCATGCGCAGAGCTACGAATTTCGCACAAAGGAAAAAAAATATGATCACGTGGTTCACAAATAGCGGCTTGTTGGTAAACAAAAGTAACGTTAAAAGTAGCGTTGAAAATCGCTAGAAACTATGTTTTTTTTTAACGCGCTACTCGTTACACTACATTTTTTAGAAAGTAGCGTGTTACTTCCGACCACTGTTCCTACCCACTTCCATTATGTTACGTTTAGAAATTTAAAATATTTGCATGTGTTCTTGACACTCAATGTTTTATTCAGTTTCACTCCCTCTTTAGTTTAACTATTTTTCCTTTTTTATTAAAACCGATGGTTATTAAAATCTAAGTAATTTATTTTCTATTTACTTTTATAATTTTAAGGTAATAAATATTTAAAAACTCATAGTTTATTTAAAATTCATTTTAGCATAAAATATTATCTTAATACGTTAGCCGAAGCTATCCATATGCAAATGACATAAGTCTACGTCATCTACTTGAATTGAATAAGTAGCGTAGCAGAAAAGCAATTGGGTGGCTTTTTCGGTGTTAGTGCCTGGGTGAATTCCGGTAATAAAGAAGCTGGCATGAAACACAGTTTGTATATTTCAGTTTAAGTTTCCTTGATAACCTCGACAGTATTAAAGCTCGAGTAGAAAGCTGTTGTTTTTCAGATGAGGTTTAAGTAAATATTTTTAGATTAATTCGAGGATAATAGTCATTTTAAAACTACAAACTATTAAGCTACATTCAGTAATAGTATACGCTTCAGTAACTACTCTGTATTAATCTATCTGCCCTGAAGAATATTAAACGAATCGTCTAAATGTGCGATAATTTTTATTTTCGTTTGCCATATTTTTATTTCACTGGATAAATCAATCTAGTTTTTAAATAAATGATTTTATTTAAAAGAAAAACTTGTCATATTTCTTTTTACCTGCTCAATACAGTTTTCACTGGACTCTGTTATTTCAACTCTGCTTAACTTTGAAGCTTTAAGATAATCATGTCTGGTTTATAATTATAAACCTGACACATTATATTTCTAATAGTATCAAGATTTCAAATTTCAGTAGCATCGAAAGATTCACACTTTGAAATCTGGAAAATCATAAGCTAAAACCTTCTACTCTAAAAATTTGTCTTTTTTTTTAAACAGTACCTCTCTGTAAAAAGCAGTTCTGTAATAGTTATGAAATCCTGAGTTTAGTTAAATGCATTATAAGAAAGGTAATCTACTCTCCCTCTTAATCCATCTAAGTCTTCCTCAACTCTATTCCCCGTCATATAAAAATGGTCTTACGAATATTCCCTCTCTCCCAGAAACACACACATACATACACACAAATAAGGTAGTAAATGCAGCATTTATTGTTTAATATGCACAAAAGTTTAATAATAGCAGTGTTACCTGTCAGTTGATAAACAACCAAATTGAATCAGCGTAATGTTTCATAATAGCCCTTTCATACATCAACTTTTGTGCCATTACATACAATCAAATCTGAGATATGATATTCCTATTCACAAGGTAAATTGCAGCACAACAGTGTCACCTGTTAACTGATATACACCTAAATTGAATCAGCATATTGTTTTATAATAGCCCAAGAGTTATGAAATTATATATAATAGAATCTGAGATATAGGATTCTAATTTACGGGATAAATTGCAGCACAGCAGTACCACCTTTCGGCTGATATACACCCAAAATGAATCAGCATAGTGTTCCTGATGATCTTTTGATATACAGTGGAGCACCTTATATACATTTTTTAACTTTGGTCTCAAATCATTCCATCGCATTATAATGTTAAAATATTTTATTTATACAACACGAGTAAATTCTTAATTTCACTTATACGTTTGATTCCCCTTGTAGAATCCCAATTTTGAGTTTCATTTCAGAATTAAAAAAAAATAAAAAAAGTATGCTTTCTCTATATTTTTTTTTAAAATCTTTTTTGAGTATTTTTTCTTAGAACTATAGTACATATGAAGTGTGATCTGCATCAAAAGCCTGTGGGAAGGATGGGGGGGGGGGGGGGGGGGGGTAAGAGAAATTTTTAGAAACAAGCAGTTTGGGACTGGGTTGATTGGTAGATATATAAGTAGTCAGGATTCCTAAAAGTGACCACTTGTAGACCTCCCACTCTCACTTTTAAATGATTCCAGCCATGGGGTGTAAAAGGAAAAAACCCCACAACTTTAGGCATTTTGTAAACTTGAAGATTTTCTTCTTTCTTATAGTGTTTATTTAACATGACAGTTGGAGAGACAAGGTTTTTTTTTTTCCCTTTTAATCGTTTGCAAAAATGTCTCATTTAGAGAACGAACAGCTTTTCTTTAAAGGTTAAAATCGAAATCTTGAGGAATTTTTCTGAATTTCTATATTTTTAATTATTTAATTTTTATCCTACCTTTTAAAAATATTTTGAATTTAATTAAAAATACACTAAGTGACAAAAAAAAAAAAAAAAAAAAAAAAAAGCAGCACTTGGATATTTTCCTTTTTGCCTTCTACAACTGCCAATTTTATCGTTTAAAAAGCAAATTTTTGAACAGATTTTATTATGTTGTCTTCCACATACACTTTAGCATTGAGTCCAGTGTTAAACACAAAATTCAATTGCCAGGAAAATTATAATTTTAGAAATTATTTCAAAAATGGTAAGAATAAGGCAGTTAACAATGCCACAAAAAGTATTAATTTTTGAATGAAAATCAAAAAATATTTTAATATGTGAGATGGAAAAATAATTAAATGTTATCGAAATATTGGTAAAAGGATTTTTAGCAAGATATAAAAATTTTTGGCCGTTAAAACTGGAAATTTGGTATTAGGCGGCCATGTTGCTCAGCCAAGCGAGATGACCATAAGTTAAATAGCTTCTTATAAAATCGGTCTGTATTACATTTAGAACATAAAAGAGGTCCAGAAAAAGTGTTTAGCAGCATAATTTCTTTAACTACAGTACAGCAACTATTAAACAAAGTAGGTTTAAATGACAGAAAATTTGAAAAAATTCCATTCTTAGTGAAGAGAATTAGGAAAGCAAGACCTGAGATGGCTAAAAAAATTTAAAAAATGATTAGTTAATTATTGGGATAAACTGTTTCTCTTTGATGAGTCAAGTTTCACTTATTTCAAGCTAAAGAAAACAAGCAGGTCTGAGAACGAAAATATGACCGACAATGAAAATCACACTTTTAAAACAGTGACACATTCTCCATACATTATGGTACGGACGTACATAACTTTTCAAACAGTCAGGCAAATTTTTATGCTCAAGGGATCAATGAACTCAAAATAAAACACTATCTTCATAAAAGTGGTGCCTGACCGACTATTTTGGAGGTATCTTGGACATTTCCGGAAGCAGCATTTCAAGATGGTAATGCACCTTACTACACCTTACTACGGCGTCTGTGGTAAGTTTATTCACTTTAAATTGTCAAAATTTCCTATCCATTCCCAGGAGAACCTATAATTCTGAAAGTAATATCTTTTTTCACTTTAAGTGAAATCCCACAAAGGATATAGTAGAATTTCTTCTTTACCAGACATGGAAATAGTCCTAATCGCGATCCGCTCGAAAATGTTTTGTCTATAAAAAGGTGGGGAGAGGATTCGAAATTTGGAGCCTATAACTCTGCCAGAACTAGAAAAAATTATTTGTGGTATTTGGCACATTGAAATTTCTGAGATTTATATTAAAACACTGTATAAAACTATGCCATTGCGCATTAAAGCAGTAAATCCATATAAAGGTGGAATTAATCCAATGCAGAATACATATTTATAAGAAAAAATTGCTTAGATCTAACAAATAGTTTTATTTTATATATTAAAATATAACTTGTTTATTTCATATAATAAATCATAATAGAATACAAAGTGTATGGTTATTGCATTATGTTCAAAAAGAAAGTTTCATGCAGGATTTTTAAAAAGTACTTTGTAGAGTGCAATAAAGCAGGGGCAGACCCGGCTACCCGGCGATCGCCGGATGGGCCAACTGCCAAAAATGGGCCAAATTATTTTCTTTCATTGTCGTCATTCAATTTCAATTGATAAGATAAAAATGGTGTTTTTCCCCCTCCTGTTTCAGGAATGTGACTAGATACTAGGGAAGCTAGTGGCCAGATCCACAACACCTCCTGCGTATAGATGACTTCTAGGGCAAATGCTGTCTTTCCCTTTTTAAAAACTGAAGGGAAATTTGCCTCGATTTTGGAATAAAATTTTTACTTTGCGAGCATATACTTACTGTACTATAAGAGTATTATAATCTTCAAAAAATTCCACCATGAGAGTTTGGTGTATTGGTCTCAAGAGTTTCTGTTTTAATGTGATGTATGTATGGTGTATGTACGTTATGTATGTTTGCATATGTTGAATGAACACGATAATGTTTAAACGCTTAATTTAATTGAACACACTGTTGGTAGGCATGTTTAGTTCATTGTCGTACAGTCTGTATCGGTTTTGATGAGCGTAGGACTCATGATTATTTACAGGTACTTGAAGAAATTTATCACCATGGCACTCGGAATCAAATTATTTAAAGTGTGATAACACCTGAATACTTTATCCAAAGGCATTAATACTTGTTCAGTATATTTTAGGTTACCAACATATGACCTGTATAGATTTTAATGAGAGTATGACTTACAATTCTTTACAAAGACACGAAGCAAAGAACTTTTACATTATGGCCTGTAGGCTCAAATTATTTCAAGTGCTTAGTGTCAAATTCAACATTTGATTTTTTTTTTTTTTTTCCAGAATACAAAATAAAATTTTTAAACATTGCAACCCGTGCGTTGCCGCTTTGTTTGCAGCATTCTCGCCTACTTTATTTGCCTGATGAAGGATCGTGTCATCTTTCGACCCAAAACAATTGTGGTAAATTCTTACATTTTGTGGTGTTTATTCAAAGTTTTGTATGTATTATGAAATAATTTACCTATTTTGCATCGCACTGGGTTAATTATAGGAAATTCATTAAATTATTTTAAAGACACCACAACTTTTGTGGTTTATCCGCGATTTGCATCATCCGTGAAAACAGTGTCCATCAATTCCGCGAATAATAAAAAATATAGTGTACTGTGCTTTTCAATTTTTAATAATTACTTTGCATAATTCAATGATTAATACTTGATAAGTACTAAGCTTTTGGAATGTTGAGTGGAGCCACTTTTATTTTTAGAGAATTTTGGAGATTATTTTTAAAGGATGTGGTTACATTTTAAAACAACTGAAGTCGGCATGGTAGCACAGTCGGCAGGGAGCTGCCTTCTGGAGCTTCACAGAACGGGTTAGAATCCCGATTCAAACATGAATATCTGTGGTGTCCTTATGTGTGAAACATATAAGATACTAGCAGACTTTGCCTATTTCACTGGGCACTATACTTAAATGAGTTGTCAAAATCACATATCATTATTAATAACCTAAGTTAAAGTTTCCAATGTGTTCGGTAGAGGTTATTCCTGCTCTCAATGTGAGACGTCCGAGTCCACACTGCCCTTGGCATCAACTTACCAGCTTCTTACTTCTCCTTCCCCAGCGAGTAGGTTCGAAGTTTTGTGAACTCGCACCAAAGTACATAATGTGTACACTTAATCAACATCCTTTCATCCAAATACGCCATTCTAAGATAATTTAAAGCGAATTCAAACAGGAAAACATGATTTTGCACGTGTTTATTGCTCCCAATCCCTGCGGGAGGGGAGGAAGGGGGAATTGCATACAATCCCGTTACAATAAGTGTTGGATACATATCAAAAATTTATGCACTAAATTTCGTGACCGCTAATCCCACAGATTTTCCAAAACAATTTAACGCTAAAAAAGGGGGCCTCGGTTTTACTCCTTCATAATGACCCCCCTCCCCCCCCCAAAAAAAAACGAAAATGTGTTTTTGTAAATATCCTAAAGAAGACACACACAGCTGATTTTATACCTTTGTACCATTTTTAGAAGAGCTCTACTAAAAAATCTGAAATTGCTGAAATTTCCCCCCAAAAAATGATTTAACCCTCCCTCCTGTAAGAATCAAGAATTCCAAACTAATACAGTCGGTAACAAAAGTATCCGAACACTAGCAAAAATTCCTACATAAAAAAAGTTCAGTTAATAATGTTTTGTTAAATAAATCTTTGTCGAATCATATTCTTAGACTATGAACATGATTCAACAAAGATTTATTTAACAAAACAGTATTAACTGAACTTTTTTTATATAGGAATTTTGCTAGTGTTCGGATACTTTTGTTACCAACTGTACATAATGTTTTATTTATACTCAAATCTTGTCTCTTCATGAGCAATTTCTTTATCAAGAAGTAATTTGGGGTCGAGTTATGCTTTCAAACTTTTTTTATCTTCCTGTCCTCCAGAGGGAAAGGGGAGAAATTTCAATAAATCCTGTTACTTAATTGGTCAGGTACTTCTAAACAACCAAGCACCAAATTTTGTGACCGCAGCTCTCATAAATTTCCCAGGAGAAATTTAGCGGCAAAAGGGGTGTCTCGAATTTGCCCTTTGTAACACATACCCCCTCCACACCCCCCAGAAAAAAAATAGCAGATCATAAAAAATCAAAAATATGTTTTGAAAATATCCTGAAGAAGACACATGGCTGTTTTCAACATCTTATTTCCATTTTTGGTCAAGTTCTACTGAAAAATTCAAAATTTGCAAAATTTCCCACCAAAAATTGATTTTCCTTCTCCCTCCCCTTAAAAATTGTAATTTCCTAAATCGCAGATAGATAATGTTTTATTTATACTCATGTGTAGTCTCCCCACGTGCAATTTCTTCACTGTGAAGTAATTTGGAGCCGTGTTATGCTTGTAAAATTGTTTTTGACTTTTGCCTCCCAGAGGGAGAATGGAGGGGAATTTTGCGAAAGTTGATACATATAATTTTAAGTTGGGTAAAGAACTAAATTTCTGCCAAGTGCCGTTGAATTCTGTCCAGGCATTCTCACGTTCACCAGACAAAGATAGCGATATAGACATACAGCCACAAAGACATACACACACACAAACAGATAAAATTTTCTAAAGTCATTTTCGGCTTTCAGGGTGTGTGAAACGTGAAGATATCAGAAATATTTTTGATTCTGACAAATTTCTGATTTAATTAATATAGATAATAAATTGTTATTGGGAAACTATATAACACAGATCATTCGAGACAAAAGTCATTGTAACTGTACTTTATAGGCCTCAAAGCTGTGAAATAAATACCCAAATACTCAAAACATTCAAAAATAGTAAATTCAATCTCGGTGAAATATAAAGTAATTGAAAAGGTAACAAATGGTTCAAATATCGTTGAAAAGTTTTATTTGATTATCATTTGCTCATTTTGCACATGTACAACAAAATGATAAATTTTAACTATAACTTAACTGCCCCCTTAATTCATATTTATTTTGTAAAAAAGTAATGACTTTTCAATGTATTTCAATGAATCACCTATTCACAGTATTTGTAGGTGGAGCCTAATTTCTCTATCAGACATTCTGGTCCTTTGAAATTCCGGTTGAGAACAAAAGTGAATAATTCCTACCAATCATTAAGGTTATTTACAGCGAGCAGCAGATGAACCCGAAGTTCTCCCAACCAGCACGACATAATCAATTTGTTAATTTGTTTTTTTAGAAAACAAGGTGAATAAAGACTATTCCGTGTCCCTAAATGCAGAAAGAAATGAATTCACCTACAAATCTCTGTTGGTGAAACTCAATGCTTAAAATAAATAAAGGTACAGTCGGTAACAAAAGTGTCCGAACACTAGCAAAAATTCCTATGTAAAAAAGTACACTTCATACGGTTTTGTTAAATAAATCCTTATAGAATCATGTTCTTACACTGACTAAGAACAGGATTCGACAAGGATTTATTTAACAAAACCGTATGAAGTGTTCTTTTTTTACATAGGAATTTTTGCTAGTGTTTGGACACTTTTGTTACCGACTGTACGGTGATAAACGGGCAAATGATCTTTGGGTATAACTTCAAAGCGATAGTATCAATAGGTTGAGAAGTAGATACGGTGAATGAAATATACAAAACAGTTGCTTAAAAGATGGGATTACTATAATAAAACACGGAAAGGAAATATTGAAATAATAATGCCAGTAGAATGAAAGATAGGCACAGGGTATCAAGGCCGTAGGCAAGGGGGGGGCCCGACGGGCCCAAGCCCCCCCCTCCCCTGAAATAAATGATAAAAGACCAATTTCGTGTAGTATGTATCAGGCAAACATTGCTGTCTTGAAAAAAAAAAGTATTTAAAAATAATTTAATAAAACCTATTAATTTCATTAAATTTCCCATTACGTTCTTTCTTTTCTATATTTAAGCTCTAGAGCGCCGTAAAACCCATTCAACCTTAATTTCGCTATATTTATTCGCTTAATTTCATCCACCTTCTTGTCAAAGCTATAATGGACTGTCCTACGTCATGAATTCAATCTTTTTACTTTCTTATGTATTCAATAGAAGAAAGTATTGGATTCGAAAAAAAAATTTTGATTTCCGGTTTTCGATGGATTTACATGTTTTGAGAGTTCCAGAACACGATTTGACCATTTTTAGAAAATGTCTGTCTGTGTGTTACAAATATTCTGTTCCAATTGTATCTCAGGAATTACTGAACTGCACAGAATTACATATACATTTATATGCAGCTGCACCATGACATAAATTAGTGTCTAACACTTTTTGGTGACAATTCTCCAACATGTGGCGTAGCCATCTGAATTTTTCTCAGTTTTTAACTTGGCGGTATAGTACAAAATTTCTTATAAATGTACACAATAAGAATTATTTATAATAGTAATAATCAAGTAGGCACACATAGGAAGGGTGAAGTCCCCCCCCCCCACCCGGAGGGGGACAGTTACTCGATATGACTATCTTTTAAAAGAACTCGTCAGTATTTGTAAGACTAACAGTTGAACTATTAATGTATGATAATTTGAAAGTTTTCCTTTATTTTTTTCCCCTCATTTTTAACAAAACGAAAAAGTGCAAAAAACATTTTTAAAGATATTGTTAGTGAACATAAAATTGACTTTCTTTGGACATTAAGTGTTACATTTCTATTAGAAACAAATCATCTGCATTCATCATGGAAATTAATTTTAATAAATAAAAGTTTTAATAAAATGATTGGTATTGAGTGAATTTGTATAGGAAAATATAGACGAAAGATTTGTGTGCAAGGCCTGATTAAAGCAGGGGGCATGTAAGACATGTGACCCGAATAGCAGGGGCCATATAATTCGCCCTGAAAATGCCATTTAGCCTTTGATGATCTAAAAATGGTATCATATAGTGCAAATTCTGACATATTACTCCCATAAACAGGTGTATATGTACCTCTGTTTATTGGTGCATAATGGGAGGAGGAGGCGGGCTCACGAAACTATGTGTGCCCCGGGTCTCACATGAAGTTAATCAGGGTCTTTTTGTGTTTTTGTGTAGGGTCTGATTAACTTTGTGTGAGGCCCAGGGTAAACACACTTTTGTGGGCTCCCCCCCCCCCCATTCGTACTTTGCAGGAATCAGCAAAAGTACATATATATACCTGTATATGAAAATAAAATAACAAAATTTTGCATTTTATGATACCACTTTTGTCATTTTTAGAAGCAAAAGGGCATTTTCAGGGCCAGTTTTAGGGCTCTTTGCTACTCAGGGCCCGGGGCACCATGTGCCCCTGTGTTAATCAGGCCCTTGATTGTGTGTACGTATGTTTTTTCATTGGGTATGCGTATTAGTATATCATTTTTGATGACCTTGTATTAGAAATGTGATGGGCCCCTCCCAAAAAAAAATCCTGGCTATGGCCTTACAGGGTATAAAAGAAACACATTAGCAGATTGAAAGAATTCGTTTTATAAAAGCATTTATAACCCCTAACTTTCTATTGGCCATATCGAGGATTTCAAAAATTTTAAATCTTTCATGGACAGTGCGGATCACTTGCCGGAAAAATTTGCGTAAATTGATATAATCGTATTTTAGTTTATAACAAACATGCATACAAATCTAGACTTTTGTGATCATTTTAAAGTTATTATGAAGTTTTGTCAGAATTTTTTAGCCCATGCAAGTTTAATTTTACATTTTTTTTTTTTTTTTTTTTTTTTTTTTTTTTTTTGATGTTGTACAGTCGGCAACAAAAGTATCTGAGCACTAAAAAAAATTCCTATATAAGAATGTACACTTAATAAAGTTTTGTTAAATAAATCCTTGTCGAATCCTGTTCTTAGTCTAAGAACACGATTCAACAAGGATTTAACAAAAAAGTATTAAGTGTACTTTTTTTACATAGGAATTTTTGCTATTGCTTGGATGCTTTTGCTGCCGACTGTATATAAAACAAGGACTGTCGAAGTCAAAGGCAGTTCACAAAATATTACTGAATTACAAGGCTTAGTGTAGCTAGACTGTTTTTTTCTCTTCTTTCTGTATATCAATGCAAAGTTTTAAGACGTAGTATACTATTACTGTCATGCTTATGTGTTGTTGCTGATAATGTGACTGTATGTCAAACCATATTAAACACCCCAAGCATTAGAAGCGAATACCACTCCATAATGTATAATGATCCTCCTTGCAAATTTTAAGGCATAACAATTTTGTCCTTGGAATATATTCTACTACCAGACGAGTTCATACAGACTTGCAGGCAAGCCTGAGGAAACGTCGCTTTAGAGGGAAGAGGATGTGATGATAGGAGTTAAATTTTAAGTTATTGTTCTATTATTTTAAACTAATATTGTATGATAATCTAAAAAAACCTCATTCAAAATTCGTAACTTGAAAATAATTCTAAAGTTTCCCCTGTAAAGTGTGTTCCTCTGTAAGACAATTCCATCACGCAAAATTGAGAAAATTGAACAACTTTTAGAATAAAAGTTGCTGACTAGTATGTAATTCTCATCTTTTTGTGGTAAAATAATGTGTATTAAATAATCTTGAATTTCTGGGACCTACTTTAAACAATACTAATCCATGAAGCAACTTAATTTAGAATTGATTTAAAAATACAACCTTTTACTTTCTTCATGTTCTTCTTTCTTGGTAGACTAGTTTCGTCTGGGGCGCCCCAGCTTGGTCACTACCTTCTTGGTGTTCGAAACTGAAGTTTTCACGCCTTCTTCCTCTAAGAGGAAGAAGGCGTGAAAGAAGAAGGCGTACTTTGCGTGAAAACTTCAGTTTCGAACACCAAGAAGGTAGTGACCAAGCTGGGGTGCCCCAGACGACACTAGTCTACCAAGAAAGAAGAACATGAAGAAAGTGAAAGGTTGTATTTTTAAATCAATTCTAAATTCTGGGACCTAGTTAAACTGCCAATCATAAAGTTAATAACCAATGCGTGTACGCTCTTGCTAAAGTCAAATTCCACCCCGGGACCGAGATCGACATTCAGGGTGCTTTATCAGTCTGACTGTTTCAAATAAACTGTAACATGTTTCAAAGAACATGCAATAAACTAATTTCATTAATCCTTTGGACTTTTTGTTTAAAAGACAATACTACGGATACACGTGGTGATTAACATACACACACACACCTGCAAAATTGTGACTTTAAAATATCTTGGGTTTATGGAGACCATCCTGGGAGGGTTCCTTAGACTCCGTAAAGTGCGAGTGGGCCAAAATCTTTTGTAGCCAGGTGGGCCAAATTGAGCCAGTCCGCCCCTGCAATAAAACAAATTATGAAATCGAAAATGTACATAGGTATCATTTCATCCCTTTGGTATTATGCAAACAAGACAGTTTTATTTGTTTCAAACATTAATTTTAAAGTTATTACAAATAAAAAAGGTATAAGACATCGAATAACTGTAAAGGAAATCATGAAAATTTATTTGACTTTTATTATTAATATGACACTTTATTGTGTATTAATGTTGAAACAAATTTTCAGTTGAACGTTTTTTTCAGTTATATGTTTTATAGGAACAGACCCTTGAAAAATGCATAAACAGTGCTCCAATGTACTATATTTTGTGCAATTATATACAAAAGAATCTGAGTCGCAGCTTTCTCATTCCCAGGTAAAATAAAGCATAGCAGCACCACCTATCGGCCGATGCACCCAAATAAATAAATGCCCTTAAATAAATAAATCAATATTAGTTTTCTTTTTATTCTGACAAGTGTAATAAATAACTTAATAAATAATTATGAAATTTATGTACTTTTCTTCAACTGTGTGGTCAACTACTGTTTAGAAGTTGTTTTACGAAAGTTGACAAAATAACATATTTCAGAAATAAATTTAGTTTCATGCTGCCATATGTCGGTATCTTTTTAAAGCCAATTTATTCAGCTTTTTATAAGTTTAGTCAAACCATTAAAACATTAAATGATACAGATTTTATAAAGAAAAGAATAGAGGTCCACATATGTGGACCTCTGGAGCGAAGAGGTTAAAAGATAATTATACTGTAAATATAAAAGATTATACCCTATATAAAGATTATAGTCATTCTTTAGTTTAAAAAAACTCTATGCTATTTGTTTACATCTTGTTGACGTAAATTTTCAATTTCTGTCACCAGACTGTCACTTAAAAAAAAAAAATTCAGATCCATGGCAGATGATAGCATTAAAAAAAATGTTAAAGTTTTTAACAGATAATCCACGGATTATATGCAGGAAAATATGGTAACCACACATGCCTGTGTCAAAAATGGTAGCACTGGGGAGCAAATCTCGTAATTTTTTGTCAGCAGGTAAGGGGTTAATGAAATAAGAGAAAACAAATTTATAGGAAGTAAGGGAATGCTGAAATAGTTATCAGTATATCAAAAAATTTGCCAAAATGGACAAAATAGTCAATATATGAAGGCTTTTTACAAAAAAGTTCTCTAAGGCTCTTCTCAAAAAAGTTCTCTAAAGTACTTACTTAACAAGTCACTTTTCAATATCCCCAGACAAGCCTAAAATGACAAATTTTATATTTTCTTTTACAGCAAATTAATGTAAATTTGCTAAACTGCAAATGGCAGGAAATGGAGGTAAGATGAAAATTTGAAATGGAAACTTAAAATGGAGAGAAATACACAAGAACAAAAGCCATTAATAATTTTTTAAAAAAATTTTAATATTTTTCGTTTACAAGAAAGTTTATATCAGTTTAAATAACCATCTTTCAACAGTTTGTGTAATATATTATCTGTGTGCCTCCTTTTCATACACACTCTCAACAGCTGATGAACTGAGAAAACTTGAGGCACCTCAGGTACAATGACCTGATATTTTAACCATAAATATATACATTATTTTACCTTTTTACAAAGAAATAAACAATACTAGCAATAATGAATTTATACATCTTTTGTGCACAGCACATGAAATAATGTTTATGGGAGATGTTATGCTTGTTATGACTGCCAAAAAAGGATTCTTACTGGATTATATACAAAAACAATGTTAGGATTTCGCATAACCACATAAAATCAATGCAATTACACTGAACTTGTGTGGATAAGGGAAAAATGTGCTAAGACTTTTCAGGAATAGGAATGGTTTGTCTGTAGCACCATGGGGAAGTGGGGGGGAGGTGCTTTAGAGCTAAACAGCAATGATTAAACAAAAGTTATTGCTGAAATTTCAGAGTCCAAGAGCCAGCAATTTAGACTAGTTAATACATGAATACATACAATAATTACAAAGGAGCTAAGCACTGGGGTTTATGGTTCAAAACAAGAAAATGCAGTAATACACAGACTGAAACTTTTACCACAATGGACTTAATTACAATATTAATGAAAGTAACAATTTTATGCTAATGAGCATGTAAAACAAAATGCGTCTTTTCACTTTTTGAGCAAGCATTACATTTCATCCACGTTTCAGCTATAACAGTTTTGTCTCAATACATTCACACAATGGAAGACAAATGGTATCTATCTGAAACTCATGTAAAAATAAAATATTACTACATGCCACATTTATAAAAGGATGAAGGAACATTTTTCTACAGTGCAATACAGCATTTATTTAATTTTATGGCATGGCACTGAGTCTACTTGACACTCTGCTTATCACTGACTGGGGAGTTTTTATTGCAGTAACAGACTGCAAACAGCAAAGAAATAATTTTGGCATAGTTTCAGACTGGATTGGAAGGATTAAATATGCTATTTTATACATATGTAATTTTGCAATTTTTCCCCTTACGTATATCATAAAACTGATACCCGTATGCAGTATTTGTAGATGTACAAAGGAGTGTGACTGGAAATAGATGGATAGGGTAAAGATATCACATGCTCAAATAAATATTGTCACATCTCAAAGGTACACTGTATATCTGATGCAATTAATTTAAGTAGGCTTAGAATGCTAAAATATATCAGTCTAAAAAACCACAATGCAAATATACTTTTACAAATTTTAGCACAGGATAAAACTTCAAAATTTAACATAATTTTGTGTGTCTGACTTATGACTTGAACTAGAACTCCTACATTGATAGGCTGATACATCCGCCATTTTCTAGCCCACAAGACTGGTGATTTTTTGGCAATAAATTGCATGAATAACTCCAGAAAAGGGCACCGCCTGTTTATATTTTCTTCTAATCCAGAAAGAAGAAGAAAGTGGATTATAAATTGCAGATGTAACTCGTGGATATCCGGAGCAGGAGCACAACTTTGTAGAGCAAGATTTCCCTTATTTTCAACTTATTTAATTTTATTTTCAAAGTTCTTTGACAAATTTGCTAGGAATGTACTGTTTTTTTTAAGTTATTGTTTTTAAATTCTGTTAAAATTAACTTTAAAATTACATTTCTTTTAACGTGAAGGGTTGCAGTTTTAAGAATGTTGGTGATGTTCTTAAAATTGCAAACTTGTTTGTTTTGTGATAAGAAGTTCTAGCTCACATGTCACATGATCTGTGTAGAAGTTTAAAGGTGATAACAATGCTAATCAGGTAACCTAGCTTTTTCTACTGCAAACATTTTCCAGATGGGCTAGAAAATGGCGGACACTGTGCCAGCTCATATCATATAGGACCCTTAACTTGAACTTTTGACAATTTCTTTAAATTAAATAAGTTGTATAAGATGTTCAATTTGAATATGTTAGAAATTGAAAAGATAATAGTTTAGAAAAAGAAAAAAATGAAAATAACTTATTAACAGACTTCAATAAATATTTTTATATACATTAACACACATTGAAAAATACAGTGATCATCCAAGAAAACATTTAGTAAGATCTGATATTTATTTATATAAACATAATTTTTAGAATTTATTAAAATTATTAAAAAAAAAAAAAAAAAAAAAAAAATCAATTAACAACAATGGTGGCTAAGAAGGCAACAATTGATAGATATTTGTTTGGGAAAAAATTACATTATGACAAATTCTTTTACAGGGGTGATTGTGACTCAAAGGTAAAACCCCTGAAAATTAGACCCTCAAATTAGAAAAAAACCAAAATATCAAATAATACTCAAACTATTTAGGCCAGAAGCCCTCAATTCTTTTACATTTCATTCACATATCATCTGGATAACAAATGAACAACCAATGAAAGCAATGAATAACTTTATAGGAAATATGAAAATACAGATTGTTAGAGTAAAAACCCTGAACACAAACACCCCTGTATTAGATATATGAAAACTTTCAGATTCTAGATATGTATAAAGGAGGCTTTATTATTATTAAAATCCACTTTCTTTTTTTTATTTGATTGAACCCTATTTTTTACGATGCACCAAATGCACCAAAACTTGGTGAAACATATACAGGTCATGAAAATATGGCAACTATATTAACTTTTTTTTTTTTTTTTTTTTTTTTTTTTTTAACCACCATTAAAAAAAAAAAAAAAAAAATCACATTAAAGACTACATAGGTAATGTCGAAAGAAAAATGACTGCAATTCAAGCAACACTTTTAAATATTTCTTTTAATAAGATTTAATTCACATAACTATTATAATGAGAAGTTACTTTAAAACATATGCAATTAATAAATAACATAACTGATGTCTTGTAATTACTTACTTAAAAGATAGTTACAAACAAGTTTTTGTACATATTTTAGAAATATTATTCAAAATATCACATTCTACTGGGTTAATTTATTTTCAATAACGTTGTATTTTAAAGCTGATAGTTCTAAACCGTTTCAAATTTCAGATACCTTACAACAAATGATGACAGATTCATTATGAATAACAAATATATGTATAGCTGCAGCACACAAATATAGAAACTTAACAAAACGTAAAATTGATAATATACATTTTAAATGAAACAATAACTTAATAATGGAAAAATAAAATGATTTTCAAAAATTTTTATAGTTATATTGCACAAATTAAGAACCTTAGAAAAAATTAAATCCTAAGAGTTCAATTACACAAAAACTTAAGTTTATAATTTTAAAGAGTACATTTTCGATACATTACATATGGAAAGGAGGAATGCAAAATTTTATGAGAAATTTAAAATTAACAATGGTAGATCTCTGTGAGAAGAAGGGTGGTACACTTTATCTGCTAAATCATGACATTCTATGGGAAAACATATTTTGTTTCATTAAAAATGCATTAAATTTAAAACTTTCTTTAACAAGATAACCTTTTTCCAACACTAAAACTGGATTAACTTTTAGATAGAGACTTGTGCTTTTTATTTTATTCTTTGGCTACACAGCATCAGTGGTACAGAGAATTTTAGGTATCTATTTTTGTCAAGCACTATTTTCAACTTATTAACATATTGTTACATGAATGTAAGTTTTAAACTAAAATAATAGAAGTAAAACATGAATATCATATTTTATGCATCAAATATACTATTGTTTCATAAATAAATAGAAACTTTTGATTTCAGATGTTTTGTTATCTATCTAGAAAAATTTTAGGTGAATTATCCTGCAACATTGTATGTACAAAAAACATGTTATGCCTAACATTTGGTTGTAGAATGTGATTATGGGGCTTGCACATATATGTTATAATAAATCACTTATATTATAACATTCAAGACATTAATCCCGATGCAGGACCATTTTTTTTTCAGGAAAGTACTAATAGCCAAATGTACCGAGTTACATATGAAAATCCTAATTAAATATTGTGAAAATTCAAAAGTCAACAGAATAACTAAATTTTAATTCCTATCTCTCCCCTCCAAATATATATATATTGGATTTTATCAAATTTTATTTTGATTCAATTAATAGTAATATAGTGTTCTCCGACTGCAAACAAGACTGTAGCCAGAAAAAAATCTGTGTGGGTTCAAACTTTAGTGCATAATGTTGAATGCTAAAAATGAAATATATAATTCAAAAAATTTGAACAAATCTGAAAAATTTTGGGAGCATTTAAGCTTTTAACTCATACGTTCTTGATTGTAAATAAATACTAATACCCCCCCCTACTCCCCCTAATCATTTTTCTTTTTGTAGAGTAACTGAAATTCAGTTTATTCTATCAATGATAACTTTTCAAATTTTCACAATATTTGCTTGGTATGTAAGTAGCAGTTAATACATTTGGCTAATAAATTATGCAAATAAAATTTTGTTAAGGCTTAGGCATGCATAATTAAAAATTTAGTAAACATGCTCTTATTTCATTACCTATTTGATATTTTTATATTCTGATTACAGTATGTTGTGTCTAATGTAGTAAGTCAAGTTTCTTAAAAAAAAGTTTAATATACTGCATGCTATACCTCTATAAATCTATGAGCTTGTTGCATACAACTGAATACAGATAGATAAAAGAAGCCTTGTAATTACATGCTATACTTAGAACCACAGACTTAGATAACAAGGACCTGTTTCTCCAACGGTGGCCGTCCCTCAAAAATGGCCCCGAGATGGTTGCTATTATTCATTCGCCGCTAGGGGTCGTATGTGTTCTCTGACTGTCCACTAACGGCGTAGAATAACATTGTGAGCAGACGAAATTTTAGTTTTATTTTTAATTTATTTTTAATATTATATATTTTTTATTATGTCACACTTACGCACCGGGTTGCACCTCTGGATATCGAAGTGTTCGAAAAAAAACCCCAAGGAAATAGGTGAAAAGAACCTAAGTTTATTTCGTCCACCTAATGTAAGCTATTGATTTTAATGTTTTATTGAATGATAAAATTGTTGTCTTATAAATATTCTATTACTATACAAATCTGTTATAATAGCTTTTATCTGAAAAAAATGGACAGAAAATATTTAATGTAATTTGTAATTAAACGTTATTCAGTGGTGGCGTCAGAAATTCCCTGACAGGGAGGGGGGCCACTATATGTAGAAACATTTTTACAGGCATATTTAACACCATGTACCTTCCTGTCAGTGTCTATTCGCTATGTCAAATATACAATGCTATTTTTTTTCCCGTTTTTTTTTTTAAAGTGCTTCCGTATTATTTTTAACACCGACTAAGATAAGAAAGAGGAGGGGGTTATGATAAGTTTGAAGCCTTTGTGTGTTCGTGGCACTGTAACGTCCAAATGAATAGACCAACTTTAATGCAGTTTTCCCTTTAAAAAAAAAAAAAAAAAAAAAAAGGCTGATTTAATTGGGATGGTTCTTAGTAAAATTCTGTTTGATTTTTTTTTTTTGTAAATTAATTATAATGTAATTTTTCAGGTCACTTTGGATTAAGATTTTAAAATTTGCGTTCTAGCAGTATTCTTTTTTTTATATTATTCGGCTAAGACATGCGAGCTTGCAATCTTCCGAATTTAAATCATGTTAAATTATAAATTACGTTTTTTTTTTTTTTAATTGGAGCTTAAAAACAAGTATTTTAAAAATCTTGAATTGTAAACCGATTTTGGCAAGAGTTAAAAATTGGTTAAAAATGATATGAGTTCACAGTCAAACTTTTTTCAATTCATTTCAAAATTACTGAGTTTTAAGATATTTTAAAAATAAATTAAAATGCAATTTTTTTTTTTTTTTCAGGCCACTTTGCATTGAGTAAGGTAAGTTGTTTTTATAAAGTTAGCTTATCACTTAATCGCCATGTCATCTCGTCGGTGTATCGAGCTATTCCCTACCCTCCTAAAATAATATATATGTAATATGTATATTAAAAAAAAAAAGTAAATCATGCATATTATAGCATGAGCATAGTTGTGAAAAAATAGATAGAGTAAAAGACATCCAACAAATGTCAGATAAAACTTCCTTCTTAATATGGTATACATTTCATTTGTAACCAAGTATATACATATTACATTTCTCTTAAATGTTAAAATTTTACTTACAATATTCTGATTTAAATATGCACTTAAGGTATAATTTTCTCATAATCATAAAACATAAATATAAAAAATTACGTTATTTAATCTTCATAATGTTAAATACTTCATGAACAAATGCATGACTTCCAGAAATCCGCATGTTGTAACCAAAGTAACTATCAAACCGACAGTAAAATTTTTAATATGAAAAGTTCAAGATAGCACTGATATTAACCCCTTAACGAGCGCTGTCCTCACTGCGAGGATGCAAAATTTAAGATCCAGCTGCAAAAATTCATCCCGGAAATTTTTTATAAAAAATTTACGTTTATAAATTAGCAGAAAAGGCCATTTTTCTAACCTTAAAATTTCTTTTAGTTTAATTTAGTTCATAAATTCCAGTGGCAGTATAATTTAAATGATCGAAATTGTCTTGTGCCACAAAGGGTTAACAATGATTCATTAGAAACTGAATCTCACGAAACACAGAAAGTCAATTTTATGCAGATTACTTTCTGTTGATGATAAATTTTAAATGCATTAATGCTATAGAAATAATAATTGTTCATAAATAATAATAAATAAATAAAAAACGATTTTTACCTATATTTTAAAAAAAGTAATAAAAGGTAATATACTTGTAATAGAAGCTTATATTGTATCACATGTTGTGTAAAATTTTGTATCTTACTTTGTTAGATACATTTTAATTTCTTAATTGAAGAAAAATTATACTTCATTATATGCATATATTTTACTGAGTTGCTTATTCTCTATTTAATTTTTTCTTTTCATTTTTAATTATTTTCCAAGCATACTTATTTCTATTTTTCTTCATTTTTTACGCATTACAGTATCAAAATCTCGTTTCATAAATGCTAATTTTCACAAAATTCCAAAATACACATAATTTTTGTTCCAATTTGTGTGGATTTCTGGGAATCTCCTGCATACACATTAAATTTAAATTAAAAAAAATAAAATCCATTTACGTATTAATGTAACTGAATTCGGCTTTTGGGATAGGTTTTACCAAATATTGTTACTTTTCTTTTTAAATCTAATTTCTTTGATCTTGCACTGTGAATCCCTAAAATCATCAAATTTTGCAACCTGCTTTCTGCACTGTAAGTTCTCAGGTAGTTTTTCACTATTGTAACATTTATAAATTGAACCAACAGATGTTTCAGTCATTGGCTGAATTATTTCATAATTATTAATATATTTTATAGTTGGTTGGTTGGTTTTTAACGTTGCACTAGTGCTGCTCAATAGAACAGAGTATTATTTTACATGCAAGAAACAGTGGTATACTGTTTGTTACAAAGATGGATGTTCCATAGAATTACATTATCCAGTATATTTTTCATAATTCTATTTGCACATTCAGAAATTTCTCGACCATTAAATCTGTTCTACTTCTTCAAAAATTGATTTCTTGATGCTGGTGGACGGGAAGTGTCTGGTTCGATCCTAAATCACGCTTGTCGGTCTAGTTGTTCGGAGTTTTGCACGTTTTTTTCCCCCCTAAAACTTGCGTAATTGTGGACAAAGGCCCTTTAGAAGGACCGCCACGGTGGGCACACCCAGGCCTTGGGCCCTAATGCAGTCAGCTGGCTTTAATCTCCAACACCAACATTGATTTTAAGCTATAAAGTCAAATGAATGACCTAAAAGCAGTTTTCGAATCCTTTAGAAGAAAATATTCAGAATTAAAAAAATTTCCCCATACAGTATTATGGGCTTTGGTTCCAAAAAATAAATAAATAAAATAATTAATAAAAAAATGCTCCTTTAGCTTTTTGAAAGAGAATTCTCATATTATTATGATTGACTCTGCTTTTCATTAAATTGATTTTTATGTCGCGCATATTTAAATATATATATAAGTTAATTTTATTTTTTGAATAAATTATTTGCTTTAAATGAGTAGCAAATAATACAGATTGAAAATCTCTTTAAAGTGCAAATTTTAAAATGAAAAATATTGATAAAAATGAAAAAGTGCTGTATTTCAGTTTATGGATTTATTGAATTTGGGAATAAGGTCGATTGACTACTGTAGGTCCCACGCCTGAAGGGGAGTGCCCTCCGTAGAGAGTCTTTCTAAGGGATTCTAGTCCATATGCACGCAATTTTCAGAGAAAACCACAGAAAACTCAATGACTAAGTAGACAAGAGCGACCTGGAATCGAACCCAGACACTTCCCGTCACTCAGCTTTCAGCGCAGAACCCCTCGACCACCATTGGAGGCTCAGAAGAGGGAAAAGGGCCGCTTTTGTAAAAAAAGTCATAATAAATTTTTAAAATTTTCTTTTTTACATACTTTGTAATTTTTTTTTAAATTGGAAATGCTGGAATAAATTGTGATTTTTGAAATACATTCATTGTTTTAAATTATGAAAATTCATATTTTCATATTTATTTTTTAAATATCATATGTTTTCGTTATACTATTTCGTCTTTTTTTTTTTTTTTTTTTTTCGGGGTGGGGAGCGAATTGTTTATATTTATAGATATATTTACATATAATGAATGTTTTCATTCTTGGATTTTGAAAAAAAAAAAATAAATAAATAAATTTTTTCATAGCTATATTTTTTATTTCTGTGAAATATCTGAATAGGTTTTTCACATACATATATATATATATATGTATATTGGATTAGTTTATTTATTGATATTATTATTATTTTAACTTATTCACAGGGAAATTTGCTTTATTTATCTATCAAATTGAAGAATTTTTCTAGTTTCTTGAATCTAGTTGCTTGCTATTAATGGTTAAAAAGTAAGAAAATTTAAAGTATTTTATTTTATACGGTGTGTGAGAATGTAAAAAAAAAAAAAAAAAAAAAAAAAAAAAAAAAAAAAAAACTATTTCATTTAGATAGTATGATATACAATTTATATATAAATGTCATTTATTTCTATTAGCTTTATTAAAACTATACACAATCAGGATAAATGTTTTTACAATTTTTCATATTTTTAAAACCTTATACAAAATAATCTTACAGAATGTGTGATTATTTAATAACATGTGGTATTCTAGTGTTTGTGGGTAATGATGCGAAAAAGAAAAAAAATATATATATGCATCAGTGCTTTTAAAACCGCTAAATATTACATTTAATTCTCACGTTAAAGCGCCCTATCAAGTCTGAAGTGGAAAGGCAGTCGATGCGAGCGCCATCTTCTAAAAGCGACCAAATTGGGGCCATTCTGATAACACAGCGTTGGCGGTCCATAGTGTATACGCCCATGCTTAGAACATGCAGTACACTCTCAAAAATCTGCACAGCTTAAAACGAAGTGTTTTGCGGATTTCTGAATTTTGCCCATTTTAGAGTAGTTTCTTTTATTTACATCTTAGAACCTCACTTGAGTAGCAAATCTTTAAGAAACAATTTATATGTTATACATACAATGCTAAGATAAAGTGTGCCTGATAAAAGTACAAATATTTCATGAAATTTTAATTTAAAGAACAATTTTTATACATCATGTTATAGTTGCAAATTATCTAGAAAAGTCTGGTCAATACTAGTTTAAGTAAGAATATTCATACATACTTATTTTCGTATAACCTGCAAAAAAGTCAGCAATTCTTGGTCAATCACATAAGTTTGTGCTATGAGAAAGTTTGAATATTTATCTTCATGAGAGAAAATCTTTCATGAAAACTGTCTTTCTCCTTCTTCCTCTAAGTTAATATGATTTATTTTTTGATAATTATATATAATTACACTTATTTCCTTCTCTGTAATATGCTAAGTGATTGGTGATTCATCAGTACCAGTTAATAATTGATTTATCTCTTAATACAGCTGAATTTTTTCAATCCACTAATCAATAAATCAGTTGTGACTATGTTTGTTTACATTGCAAATGATATGCGGATTTCAGAGAATTGTGGATTTTTGAGAGTTGACTGTATTTCAGACATTACTTTTTACAGCAATCACAAACACTTTTTTTCTTTAATTTGTTACTAGTGCCTTTCGTCTTCAGGACAAAACTGTTGACAATTTATATGAGATATAACATGTTCTTTTCACACACTCAATTTTTTTAGGATAATTGGTCAAGAATTTTTCTAGATATATTATAAAATGTTTAAAATGGAAAGTGTCCAATTATATATGGAAAGATGGTGTGTGTGTGTGAGAGAGAGAGAGAGAATATATATTTAATTACAATATGAAGTTTGTAGAGTTAAAAATTTTAGAACAAGCATATTAAAAATATAGTAATTTAAACAAAATGTTTTAATACTTAAACATCTTCATAAATGGACCAAACTGAACATTATAGATTCAATTATTGAAAACGATCAACATTACAAAGAATTCTTTACATTCTTCTCAAGTCAATTTCAGGCTATAGCTATAACTTTTCTCTAAATATATATAAAAAACCCTTAAAAATATATTAGAATCTGGCATTGATTGAATTTTCTAGCTTAAAAACAGCATATCATATTTACACTTTACATACTTTTTGATGGAGTCAGTTAAGCACTCTATTTTTCATATAGTTAAATATAAAACTATGATTCAAAATAATAAATTGAATTCAAACAAAAAATGACAGTAAAAACTACAAAAGAACTTAATTTAACCAGCTACTATAATGTGTGGAAGGCTATATCCCCCCCCCCCCCCAAGTTAACTCGGAACAGCCAGTGGAATAATTAAACCATAATGCAAGTTAATTTTATGAAAAGTTTAATGAAACAAGAATGAAATTATTTAACATGCAAAACATTTGAAAATTGCTACATGAATGTAAAATAATGGTGGGAGAGTCTTATGAGATATCTATTACTGAAAGTATTTATTTATATCTATATAAAGTGATATTCAGCAAGTTCTTAATACATGATAAGGTAAATCAAACATTCAAATTAGAAGTTTCTATAAAAATAAAATAATTTAACATAAAATTCAAAGGCAGCAAAAATTTCGAAAATTCTGATTTTAGGGGGTAACTCTTGAAAAGTTTCATCTCTGATAAATATAAATCTCGATAAATTATTAAATGGAGTTGAAACTTTGAGTTCAAAATAAAGAACAAACTTAATGCGTATTCTTTTTCTTCATATATACTTCACCTATAGCTTTACCTTAAAAATTGTGAAAGATATTGAATCTATGTAGTTTAAGATGTTCTGTATCATAAATACAGTGTACAACTATCAATAGATTTTTCTTGATCAACAAGCATAATCAAAGGAATAAATAAAATAATATAAATAAAAGAAATTTACATGTTTAAGGTTTCTCTAGTATTGAAAAAATAATAATAATAATAATAATAGTAATAAAATTTATTTTCTTCAAATATGCATTTTACTTGAATTTATTTTTGATTATATACATGACTGAATTCATACATATATGAAATTTCAATATAAAGGGTATATAAAAGATATCAAAAATTATTTTTAATCAAACATTGCATTAAAATTTGTAAACAAAAAAGCTTTTAACAAACAACTTACATACAAATCAAAAGAGGACACCAAAACTGGATATACATAAATATATATATATCAGATTTGTAAATATAGGATTTTGGGGAAATCTCATCTTTAACAAGTTATTAATATATGTTATACTAATTCAACTAACAGGACATTTAATGCAGTTTGAAAATTTTTTTTATGTATCACTAACACTGACCTGTTTGTTAAGATCATACTCCAAGAAAATATAAAAATTTTCTCTCTCTTTCTCTCTCTCTCACACACACACACAAAAGTTTTATTAAATAAAAATTAAACATTTCTAACTTATACATATTTGTTACAAAATGAAAGTAAAATCTGTGCTTATATATATTACTCAACTATCACAAAATAAATGAGAATTTTAAATTGAACCTTTTTAAAATTTAAACACAAATAAATGCGAGAATTGTTGAAAGAAAAGTTATTGTACAGAAAAGCATAATAAACAATTTAGTAAGAAGAATATTCTTTTTTCACATAGCGAATCAAATAAGTTGTAAAGAATATTTATCATGTTTCATATAATTTATATTTTTGGCTAGGTCACTGTCTCATCATGAAGGAAGGGAAGGGAAAAAAAAAAAAAAAAAAAAAAAACTGAGCAAGCAATTTAAATTTTTAATAATTTTTCATCAGTTGCTAAATAAAACCATTATAAAAAAAGGAAAAATGCAATAAGATATCTTTTTACCTAAAATTACAGATTTGGAAGCTGAAAAACTAAGAACATTTATTTATATGTAACTTATTTGACTGAGTTTAAATAAATAAAAAGGATACATTTTCATTCCAAAGGATTTCCCCAAAACATTAACACATGGTTTAATTCTTTGCCTATTACAGGTATGGGGTATATAAATTACAAAAAAGTTCAAAATAAGGCCACATTAATCAGTGGCATCAATGAAAAGTTTACAATTGTAATATTCAATTGTGAATGTCAGTACTTTGGGGGGGCCCCCCTAGCCCCCCCCCCCGATCCACCACTGACATTAATAAATATTTCTTTTCATTATTACATTTTTATAACTTTACATGAACTCTCTAGACAAATTTGGTCAATTAGAAAATCCTTCTTTTTAATGCACCAACATAAATAAATAATAATAGTAATAAAAAAAATCTTTAAAATCTAATGAGAATTATTTAATTGAAATTTGAATGCGTAACATGGGGACCATAAATAAAAATTGAAAGGTAAATCTGTAATGCATAATGAAAAGATAAAATGCATGAAAATATTCATCTTAAAACCATTTTTGCATGCTTAAGGTATATTCGCAATAAAGTCATGTATTCTTTTGTATTTTATATTAAGAGCGTTATTCTTTCATTTGGAAAAAAAAAAAAAAGTTAAATAATTATATGCAATTTGTATTTTCCAATTTATTATATTTTTTCAAAATTTTGTTCAAAACAAATGAATTCATAATTTTTTTTTTTCTTTTCTGTAAGTGCAATTTAGCCATTTCATATATTTAAATTAATATAACTTGCATAAAAATATCAATTTCAAAAGACTTCAAAATCTTGTTTATGAGAAATGCTAAATTGAAAACAAATTTTAAATTTTTATTGTATTAGATCCTAAAAACAATTGCGAGTTCTCTTTAAAATGTATTTTATAAAACATCCTATCTAAATTAATATTTTTTAAATTACAGTAAACTCCCATAAATCCACACATCACAACCCATGAAATTTATAATAAAGTTTTCAAGGTAAGCAAGGTTCAGGTCTTTGAGATAAAGTACCTAAATTCTTTTAATCCAATAATATTTGTACTTGAACAGAAAGTATTGGGAGAGAGAGAGAGAAAGAGAGAGAAAACACACAAAAATAAATAAAATTATTTGTTTTTACTTGTAATTTTAAACTGTAATAAAAATTGTAAATTTATAAGTTATTACTGTATCAGATGTCTATATACTAAAATGTTTTATTTTGTTTTATGGAACAAATTCTTTATTTGTTAAATGAAAAGAAAAATGCTTATATAAAATTTTATATGTATATCTTTTACTACTTTTATACTGTTTGCTTGCCTTCATTTGTTTATTTTTTCTTTAATATTTCATATATATCTTATATGCTTACTTATGTGTATTCACTATCATTTTTAATGCTTTACAGTATTTAAAATTCTAATTTAAAAATGCCGACAAAAAAATATCTAAAATCTGCAAAATTCTAAAATCCACACAGTTTCAGTTCCCAAGCTGTGTGAATTTCTAGGAGTGTACTTTATATGCCTTAATTGTGAAACCGCATAAAATAAAATGAAGAGCTGCATTTCTGCAACTTGCACAGACAGAGCACTGGTTATCTCCATCTAATAAACACTTTATATGTATATGTATTAGGATATTTTTAAATACATGTTTTCATATCTTATATCTAAAAATTTCCATGATACAGATAAATGCCACAGCTCAACATTTTCTCTGTATCATAATTTAGTTAGTTTTAACAATGCAAATATGCAGTTTTTTTTCTAATGGTCTTGACTAAATTTGTCTAGAAATGTTTAAAAAATTTAAGAGTAAAGTGTTTTTTTTTTTTTTTTTTGGGGGGGGGGGGGAAGGGACAACTTTTTTCCTACCTATTTTAAACATTTTTTTTTTTTTTTTTTTAATTTTGCTGTTTGCTTATTTTTTTTACAGATAATAAATTAAATCACATTTCAACCTTTCTGGGACACCCTGTATAGTTAGAAAAACTTTATGTATTTATATATATTGTGTAACCTCTATAAAAGAGTCACCTACCATGCTATAGAAAATTGGTTCTTTAGAGAGAACAAAATTTTTGGAAAAGTTATCCAAGAAAATGATTCAGGCAAAAAATATTACAAATTACATGGTTTTAATTATTCAAATTCACATTATTTGTCTGTAAAATTTTGTAATACAGTACGAAGCAAAAGTTCAGACAATGAAGAAATTCATGCAGATTTCGAAAAATATTTAATCAATTTTCCTAACATAGCTTGAATGTAATGTGCTGTGCATATAAACAATATTTATAATAATGAGAAGTAGTACTGTACATATTGCAAGTAATTAAATGGTAACAAAAATATAATACTGTCTCAAAAGTTTAGACAAAAATTAAATAAAATCTAAATAAACAATTTTTAAAACCTAATTGTGCATTCGTGCTTCTGTATTACTTCATAAATACAAGATATCATCGATGAAACTAAATTTTGCATAGTTTGGGGACCAATGTCGTACTATGCATCCTCAATAGATGTCTTGAGTTCATGTACAGAAAAGTATTGTCTACCATTGCTATAAACTTTACGAAACATGATGCCCCAAAGACTCTCTGTAGGGTTAAGATGTGTATTACATGCTGGCCAGTCAAGAACTCTTATATTATGAGAATTAAACCAAGATTTTGTATTGTTTGCAGTGTGAATGGAAACATTGTCTTGTTGAAATTGCCACTGAGGGCCACCTAGAAGCTCAGCAAATGGCATTAAGTTCTTTTCTAATGTCTTTGTATAATCCTGTGATATTTGACTACCACTGGTAAAGGTCAGAGATACTTGTCCATTACAGCAAATGGCTGCCCAAATCATCACCGAGCCCCCTCCTTATCTGCAACTGAAAAAACCTAGAGGTTCCTTCCGCAATCATGCCAATATGATGACCAGACATCCGGACAATCTAGATTCTTTTTTTTTTCATCGCTAACTATGACTGATTGCCATTTCTGTCCATATGCCATATGCTTTCGAGCCCACAACATTCTTTATAACTTATGATGCGGCTTCAGAGCTGCTTTCTTTTACATTTTGCTATAAACTTTTGTTCCTTTTTCCACAATTCGTCTACGAATCGTGTCCTTTGATACAGAGTGTCCCGATGACCTTTGAACTCCACGTACACTCATTTGTTGGGTACTCGCTAGTCTTTGTATAAGGTGATCCTTTTTTATATTTTTTACACGTGGACTCCTAGATCTACATTTTGCTTTATATTCACAACCACACGATAAAACCCGATGAATAGATTTCTTAGATCTATTAATAATAGCCAAAATTTTTTAAATGCACTTCCCTTCAGCTTTCAACTGCCAAATCATTAAAACCTCATTTCCTTGAATTTTTTTAGCTCGTGGCATGCCGACTACGAAGCGTTATGGTTTGCAGAACTTAAGTACTCAAAATCTATGACATCATCGATTTTAAATTTGCATATGCCAGCAAATATTCTCAGAAAATCATAATTGTGTCCAAACTTTTGCGACATGCAAATTTTTATTTTTATCAAAAAAATTAAAATTATAGCAAATCAAACGACTGTCTTTTGATTATAGCATTTTAAAATATATTTTAAATATATGTACAGGTTTTTGTAATTCTGACGTCATAATTCTAAATTTTAAAGATGACTAACGTCATTGTCTAAACTTTTGTGTCGTACTATAATTATTAGTAAGTTTTAATTTTAAAAGCCTTTTAGCAATTTTTTTTTTTTAAACGATTCTTTTATGTACCAAAACAAATCATTCAAGTAGAACACCAATCATAACACTTGGGTATTAGGACATGTGGGACTTCATTAAAAAATTGCCAGTAAACAGATAACAAATATATGAAAAATGTAACAGGAATTTTTAAAAAGTTTTATGGAAGTTTTCTGGCAGAAACAAAAATAGGTTTAGGTTTTAAGTTTTATTCTAAACTAGGTTTAACTCTAATTTTGCTATCTAAAATCAATATTACTCACTTAGAAGCCACTGCACGTAAATTTGTTAGCTAAATAATTGTATGGCATGAAATTCACCATTCTAATCGTGAACTTCTCCTCTAAGTATGAACATCCAGAAAAATAAAGCTTTATCATTCACTTCTATACAAGCACATTTATATGAAACACACTGCTATAAATTAAAAAAAGGAGGGGAATCAGCTAGTTCATAGGTTGGAAAATTACTTCAATAATGTAGTGAATAGCGGTCAATTCAATTAAGGGGGAAATTAAAATTGCATGCTTCTGCAAAATGCGAATCCTTAAGAGAGGTATGCAATTATACATGAATCTTTAATGCAGATAAATTAATATTAAATCTTATAGGAAAATTCTGAGACCAAGAATTAGCCCTTAAATAAAGGTGGACTTTTAGGCAGACATCACTGTATATATGTGTAATATAGTTAAGAAAGCAAAATGTTTGGAAAAAAATAATACTTTTTAAATTTTTAACAGTGGAAAATATTAACACATATTCAATGTAAAGCGCCTAGGTAGTAGCACGAAAATACTACTGAAAAATTACTATAAAATATAAAATTAACAGAAGTATCAAATTTATTAAGTGGGAATTCTGAAGGGTATATCTTTTCATTTCAGTTATTCCTCTGAATAAAAAATCAATTTCATTTAACTTTTAAATACTTCATTTTATATATTTAGCATTAACTTCAATAATAAGTTTAAGAATTTTAAAGTTATTTTCGGTCAGGGCCCTAATAATTATAATAATCATAAAGATGCCCTTAAACGATAAACAATTGAAATTCTAACTAATAATTATTGTTACAAGGGAGAAAAAACCTACAGGGAAAATGGATCAATTATGGTGTCAGCTACTTAAGACTAAATTCAAACCAGTAATTTTAAAGAAAACAACCACTGAGAAGCTACAGAAGATGGTTAGGGCTCTCAATGAAAATAACTTTGAAAAAAAAATTTTTTTTGCTAAAGAACTTTAAAATGTAATAATTTTTTTTAAATATCCTATTTTTATATACACACGCACATAATCATGGGTGATTGTGACTTACAGATCGAAACCCCGAATGGCTACTACAAAAGCTTGAAAGTTAACAGTACAAAATAAAATTAAAGAGATGAATTAAATAAGTGTTTTTTTTTTTTTTTTTTTTTTTTTTTTTTTCAAATTTAAGCTAAAAATATACATACAAAACATACAACTAAAAATATACATACAAATTGTAAAAAAATCTTTTCCCTTTGTAAAAATTTAAGTAATATTCATAACACAATACTTATGAATTTTGCTTATACACTCTATAACAACAAAAAAAAAAGGACGCACCAAGAAGAAGTGGGGGCAAAAATTGGTAGATGGGGTGGAATGGGTGGTCCGAATGGGACAAAAATCTGTAGATGTGATGTACATGTGGAGAAAAACAATTTATTACATTTTCAGGAAATTTGAATGATTTAATCAAGAGAAAGGGCCTCACAAAGTAATCAAGCCAATAACGCATTGGTCCACTTCTGGCCCTTATGTACGCAGTTATTCGGCTTGGTATTAATTGATAGAGTTGGCAGATGTGCTCCTGTGAAGTATTGTGCCAAATTCTGTCCAATTGTTGCGTTAGATTGGTAAAATCCCAAGCTGGTTGTACGACCTTTTTTATGATGCTCCAAACATCCTCAGTGAAAGAGAGATCCGGGGACTGAGCTCAACCTCATTTCACTGAGCCACCTATTAAGGGTATTTGAAGTCACTGAAGTACCAGCTGCATGTAGGATCGATGATAATGATGAATTGGTGCTTGATTCCATCAAAACCTGTATGTATGTCAATTTGTGTCCAGTTTACATTCTTTCTTTATATTTACAGATCTGTAAAAATGATTTTGTACAAATACAATTCACAAATACTAGTTTGAATTTGCAATTCTGTTTGCTTATGCTGAACCTTCATTTATTTCAGGATCTACTACATGAAACAGAATTATTTTTTGGCTAGAAAGATATCAACAAATCTCCGATTTTGATATTTGAAAATAATTCTGTCAATGGGAATAAAATTATTATAATCAATTTTTCTTTTTCCTTTGCTGTTGAGATAAATAAGAAGAAAAACTATTATAAATGGAATTTCTATAATACAAGGTTAATTGTAAATTCATAAAAAAAAAATTAAAGAGCAAAGTTTTTGTGCGATGAGAGAACATAAATTATTCTCTTACAAGGAAAGTATGAATCAGTAAAATGTCTGTTGAAACCAAACCAAGCTTAAATTAAAGAGCAAGGTCGAAAACATAGGGTGGAGTGCAAAATTTGTATAACAACACCCCCAATGGATCGAGATATGACCCTATAGAAGTTTCAGCTGTTTTTATGAAAACCAACAAAACACAAACCGTACCAAGAACAGTTAGTGCAGCTGTAGCATGTATGACTAGTGAGTAGAAGGTCCTGAGATCGAGTCCTGGTAAAGGTATTTTATATTTTAATTTTTTATTTCAACCTTTTATTTAAATTAAGTTATTTGAAGAGAAAATATTAATTATATAAAAAGGGGTTATTTTCAGCACAGATAATTTAATATATTTTTTTAATTTTTAACCTTTCTTTTTTAATTAAAAGAAATGAATAATTTTAGGAGAAATACTTTTATATTACGTTTAAATAAAATTGTGTTAATGATTTGTGCAAGTGTTTTATGTAAATTCTTAATTACTATTTTTTTTATCAACATCATAAATAGCAAATGTTGATTGCCTGCTCTTTTAATTGTATTATTATTCATGTAATTTTTTGCATGAAAAATCTTGAATGAACAACAGCTATTACTTAACTATTCAACATCATATTTAACTTTTACTTCAAATATTTTATTAAGCAACTGTCAAATTCGGTGGTGTCAAAGAAACTGACAAAATTGAGCATAACGACAATTTTTCTCAAAATGATCTCACTAATTTATAATTAGTTTACAACACAAAAATTTCAAGATATGAGTCAATATGGCTTTTATGAATTTAGTAATCTCAACGAAAAGCCAAATATTTAACAAAATATTCTTAATGAACAATATTTGAGGGTGAACAAGATTGTTATGCAATAAATTGTGTGAAGTCTTCTTATATTTCTTGTTCTTATTGTGAAAAATGTTTATGCTTTCATCAATTTTCTACTTTTAATCACAGTTATTATAAATTACAAACTATATTTGTAACTTCAAACATGATTTTCTTTTTTTGTAAATAAATATTGTTTAAATTCCTGGTTAATATTTTATTAATTGGTATACTAAAAAAAAAAACTTGTTAATATAATAAGTATTTTCTCTTAAATTGATAATTTAATAAAAAATGTAAAAAAAAAAAAAAAAAAAATCAAAAACACAAAATGTCCTTGCAATTACTCGATCTTAGGACCTTCAACTCCTTAGTCAAGCACACTACTACTGCATCACCTGTTCTTGCTACAGTTTGTGCTTTGTTGGTTTTTATAGAAACAGCTAAAACTTCTAGGGTCATATTTTGATCCATGGGTGGTGGTTGTGCAAATTTTGCACTCTACCCTATGTTTCCAAACATGCTCTTTAATTTAAGCTAGGTTTGGTTTTAATAGGAATTTTACTGATTCATACTTTTCTTGTTAGTGAAAGATATAAATTTTAGTTAGGTTTAGAAGTCACATGAAATTGATATTTTAGTCATTTCATGAATTGAACTATAAGGAAAACAGGAAATTCTTCTGTTAAATGAAATAAATACCTGAATTATACATTATTTGAATACAGTACACCTATTGAAAAAAATTATATAAGAATATCTCTCATTAAAACTTTGTTATATGTTTATACTAAGTTTTCCTATTAGTATTAAATAAGCATTCAGGGTATTTTTAACTCCTTACCCACTGCAGAACACTTTAATACCAGACTACTATAATTTTTACGGAATCAAATGTCTAACATCCTGCCCTTACTTTTTAATTTTTTTTTGCAATTATATTATCTTTTTAACATAGAAAAAATATAAATACAATAAAATATTTTTAATCCTGCGTTGCCAACATGATTCCCTTCCCCCCCCCCATTTGCTAACAACATGCTTGTCAAGTGTGTTAATATTTATCTGGGATGAGATTAGCAAAAAGATATAAAAAAAAAAAAAAAAAAAAAAAAAGCTGAAACTGATCACAAAGGCAAGACACTGAAATACTATAATTTTAATGGCAAAAATTATTATATCAGAGTAACAAGTTTTTTAATCTTGAATCTATTAAAAAAAGAACAAATGATTAGGCTCTAGTATTTAAACATGTTTTATTTTATTGTCTAATTTAACAAATGCATATCAGAAGCACTGAAAAGCTAAATTTACAAAAAAGCTGAAATCAGCTGAAAAATCTCATCCCTGTATTTATGCAGATTGCCAACAACCTACCTCTAACATGTAGTGACTTTTGCAAAAATACTAAATACAGCATTCATATAATTGACAATATTCCGTTAATATATACTATGAATAATTTGGAAGGTAGGGAAGAAAAAATTGTACTGAATGATAAAATCTTATTTCTTAATTAAAATATAGTTTGACAAAGTTGCTATTATAACTGAGACTTTAGATCCCCTTATAGCTATTTGATACTCCCACTTTTATGTGATTTATAATTTTATAATTAAAAATGTAATCATATTATGAACAGATGACTAAACGATATAATTAAATAGTGCCCAATCTTAAATTTGATGAAGCTAATTTATAACAATTTCCGAATGTCACAATCATAGATTGCAAGTTTAATATTTCAATTACACACATATACACAGGGTCCACCAAAAGTCTTACTTCACTCCCTGTATCCTGGGAATGTGCTGGAATTTCTGAAAACAGTAAAACATACGTCCAAATAATTTCAAGAAATACTGGGTTTGTGGGCACAGGGGGCAAACTTTTAAATTTCAAATGAGAAGGGATATCTTTTTATAGCCTGATGGAAAGATTTTTTCAAGACAAACATTGTGGCAGAAAAAAATTCTGTCCTATTATAAGTTTTTAGGAAGTTATGACCGATTAAAGGTTCTGTTTAAAGTTCTTTCCCCTTTTCCACTAAATTTTGAGAAAAACTTTGAAATTCAAAATATTGTCAGAAAATGCTTAATTGATTTAAGACTTTGTTTGGTTTAAAAGAGAGCAGCTGGTGGAAAATAGAAAACATCCAAGAGGTCAATTTTTAAATTTCAAATGGGGAGGAGTTTTTTGTTAATATATTAGAAATGTCTTCTTAAAACCTTTTTTGAAGTATATTTTGTCTTAAAATTTTTTTGTTTTATAATACCTGATTAATTACACTGCAAATAGTCCCCCTCTTATCTGTATTTCGGGATCCCATCAGATTTTTCTAAAAGTATATCTAAGGAGGACTAATTCAAAATTTCAAATGCTAGGAGTTTAGAAGACCTTTCAAAGAGTTGACAAAGACATATGATAATTTCAAAGAAGTTTATGAAGTTTTTTTTTTAAAGGCATGTTGCATATTTTGAAATCACCCCTCCCTTATATGAAATTTCAAATCTCACCCTCTTAAGTTTTCCCATGCCTTCACAGCTACAATTATTTAAAAAATCAAAACTCTCCTTAAGATCAATGGAATAAGTATAATTTTCAGAAATTCTGTTTTGTTCCTGAAATCAGGAGTCGTAATCTGCACCTTTTTTTCAGCCCCCTTTAAGGGATGAGAAATTTCAGTCTCTTTTGCTACCACTATTTTTATACACTAATATCTATCCTATTTAATCATGACACACTGCTATAAAATAAATATTTTTATATGAAAATATTGGTAGCAAAAAAGGTGCAAATTTCTCCTCCCAAAAAGTGTCCTGTAAAATAGGGTAGAGGGTGGGACTATTTGTGAAAAATTTAACTAAATGTTATCTCCTAAAAGGAATTAAAAATAAAATAAAATAAATGTTTGTTTTGAGAACACATTTTTAATGAGCTAATAAAGAACTTCCTGTTTGAAATTTCAAAGACCCTGGATTAGAATATTGCAACGAGGAAATCAACAAATATGTTAACGAATGCAGCACTAAATGTGAATATCTCTCTCCCATGATGCACTACAGAATGTGCACTGAGAGATTAAATAGGTTTTTTTTTGTGAAATGCAGGGATGCCACTCAAAAGTTTACAAAAAAGAGGAAATTGTGCGTGAATTAAAATTTCCGACATTTTTCATATATTTATACACAAATTCTGTAAATTAACCCTTTTGTGGGCCATTTATTTCTCTTTTGAATTTCTCGCAGTTTTTTATGTTTTATTAACAATTAAACAATAGCATTTAACCCTTTCCACTCCAGGCTAGCTGTAGTGTAAATATGTGAAATACCAGATTATAATTTTGAAATAATGCAATACATAACAAAGTAACAATGTGCATTTTGTTGCGAAGTAAATATATTTAATTAATGAAGGTAGTAAATATGAATACATATCAAAGTATTTCAATTATTTATAACAATGACTGCTGTAAGTGGTTCATCATCACTGTCATCGCTTTCGCCGTCTTCACTTGTTGTAAAGTCATCATTAGAATCTTCAAGTTTGTCATAATCGGAGATATAATCGCTATCCGAATCACTAGAATCAGACATTATTCACAGTTCCAAACACCGGCAAAACACACAAAATCGAGGAGCGAAAATTACACACAATCGCAGGCGCAAGAAATCACGAAACAACTGGTGTAGCCAAAACTAATAGGTCACGCAGACTACTAACGGCATCTAGTTGTCAGTAATGAAAATATAATTTCAAAGTACCATATGATAAACAAAATAACTCTATCTGATACCACTACAACGTTGGGCTTATTGTATTGTATACTTTCTTTGGACGTATGCACGTACGTCCATGGTATTAATGGCCATTAACACTAGGATGTACGCCCCTGGAGTGGAAGGGGTTAAGGAAATATATTTTATTTAGATGAATTTTATGTTTACATTTAAATTTTAGGGGTGGGAAGAGTACTTCTCAAGGAACCATTCACTGTCATAAAGAAAATTAAACTTAATGGTGATTATTTGCCATGAAAAGATGAGAAGCATGTTGCAATGCACAAGGGGATATCACATTCTGCACACATGTAGCAAGTCCTCTTTTCTTTTCCCTTTCTGCTACATTTCCTACACAATGTTTTCAAACTTTCAAAACAGAAGTACTAATTCTATTGAATCAATCGAACAATAAATAGCAGCACAAAACTGAAGTGGGAATTAGTTTTCCCATCTTTGTAATAGCAAAGCAAAATATATTATAATGGGTTTTGCGCTTCCCACAGATGTAGATGGGAAGTAATCTTCCCAAGGCCCATGGAAGGGTTAATATATGATAATAATTGATACATAAAGTATAATTTGAATATAATAAATTGAAAATAGTTACTTTGCAACAAAAAAGTTACATTAAGTAAAAAGAATGGGACTTTATCACAAATAAAAAATTATTTCAAAAATTTCAAAATAAACCATAGTCTGTATATATGTGATTATCTGAAGTCTGTACATATGACAGTCAATAATATTATCATAATTTAAAGCAAAATAATTACAAATATAAAGAAATACTTCTACCTATTTGTAAGTTCTAGAATCTAATAAAACAAGTTCACTTATGTTATGGATGGAGAAAGACTGAGAATTGCAGAGTTTTTGCAGGTTGTTTAATGGTTGATCGCTAGTTTTATGCGGGAAGGGGAGGACAATAAAACTATGTATTTGAGAAATATTGAGCAATCTTACTTTCTTAAAGGTTCTAGAATCTGATAAAGCAAGTTTAATACATGTATTGATAGTTATGTTGTGGATGGAGAAAGATTAGAAATTGCATGACTTCAATGGCCTGTCTGATCGTCGATCATTAGTTTGAGGGGAGGGGGAACCGGAAAAATTCATAAAAAGTGGAAATCCACTGTTCAGCGGAAAAGTGGCATCCCTGGAAATGGCAAGATACCTCTTACTGTAATCAAATATTTCAAAATCATTCTGGGCGGAAGCAATCAATTGAGCTGTACACATAAAAATTAGGTTTCCCAAGGGGAGTTAATGGAAGTAATGAATTAACTTCATATGAATTATTTTTTGGCTACAAACCAATCGCCTCTGACTTTTTTTTTTTTTTTTTTTCCTCAGAAAAATTTAAAACTCAGATTTTATGAACATATTTTGTTGGCTATTACTGCCAGGTAATGAAATAGAATTAATTTTCCCACATGAAAATGATAATAATCTCTCTCACGTCCCTCTTCCCACTCAGCATTTCATCCAGGCAACCAATCAGAGCTGTTCTTACTCATCATATGCCCACACATATTCTATTTTTTATGGTTGCTTATTTTGTTTGTGATGTATTAGTTTGTTGATTTTACAGCAATGTGCTTTTATCTAAGGTTTATTATTATTTATTTTGGGATAATAAATGGTGAGCACTGCAAATTGTGGAACTAGGAAAAAACAGACTGGTGGGAAAAGGACAGAAGAAAAAAGAAGCTATATTTCAGCAGATTGTGTATTTGGTCATATAAACATGTAGCAATAACATCAAAGGAAACAATAATATCAAAAGGAAAAAAAAAAAAAAAAAAAATGCCATGAAGTGAACTTTAATTTGAAATTACTAACAGTTTACTTAAAAAAATTACCATTTATACCAGAATTGAAAAGGGTAGTTTTAGAGAAAAAGAGGGAAATTGTCAAGGTCAATCTTCAAAAATTTTAAATATTAAACAGAAGAAAAAACTTCACACTAAAATTATTTTAAAACGTCTTTTTTTTTTTTTCTCTTTATTCCATTTGGCAGAGCGCCCGGCCATCATCAGAAAAAACTAGTCATGTTCTGCCACTGCTTTTCTCTTTCTTCCCTCTTCCGACATGGAGCGTCATCTGTTATCCAGCTGTTCATTTGCTTGACAGTCATTACATGCATGCTCGTTGGCCATTATTTCAACACTTTCATGCATGATGGCAAATTTGTAATTACTGTAGTTAGCTAGTTTCCTGACATTTCGAAAGTCTATATTTATTTTTTGATCACGGTTAGTTTTTGTTAAGTCTGTTGTTATTTTGCCATATTTGATGTCATTTTTACATTCTTTAATTCGATTAGTGATTTTTCTTTTTGTCATTCCGAAGTAATAACCAAAGTCATTATTTTCATTTTTGTATTTTATTTCATAGATACCTGCAGTTTGTAAAGGGTCGATGGGGTTTTTATTGTTATGTATTCGCTGGAAAATATTATTAGGTTTTATGGGTATGTTTATATTAAGATTAGTGGCTTCATTTTTTATTTTAATTGATGAACCTTTATTGCAGGGTACCGCTGATGCATATTTATTAGTTTATTGATCTTTGTTAATTTTATTTAGGCTTTTAATCTTTTTTTCTATAGAATTTAATTATAAGTTTTTTATTATAACCTGCTGTTTTTACGATTTCGTAAAGTTCGTTTTACAGTAAAGTTCTGTTTAACAGACCGTTATGCCTACATATAAGATAAGTGCCTTACAATCATACCGTAAAATTCTGATAGTAACCCCCCCCCCCTCTGAAATTTGACATACTTTACTCTTTCGGAAAATTCTGTTTATAACCCCTCCTTCCTTAACTTTGGTAGCTAAGTTCACCATTCTTTCACTTTTCCCATAAGTGTTGCAAACATACTTTTTTTTTTTTTTTTTTAACTTCTGAAGCTTTATATGTTTATATAAAAACTTTAATTTGCATGTAAACGTATCCAAGTGTTATTTTTATTCATCTTTTAAAAGTAAAATAACTCCAAATTAAAAAATGTGGCGTTGTTTATATTCTTTAAACTCCAAAACGCTAACTGCTATCCGCAAGCAGCCGTGGCTTTCGCAATCTTGCTTATGCAACTCTGTTTTTGCGATCACAACTGTTTTCTAAATTTTAAATTATCTTTCTAATTTTAAATCATTAAATAGTGTAATAACTCCATAATAGTACTTGCATATGTAACTTTAATAGTTATCGTTCACCCTGTTTTGTTCTTTCATATCAGTTAATAGCAGTGCAATTAACTCTTTTTAACTACTAGCAAATCTTCTAGACTGCTTCGCTTCGTGATCTGTTTATCACATGTTCGTGTCTGTTTCTGTTATTCCGAATATGTTTTCCTTTCGTTGTTAAAATAAAAATTTAAACTGATTAATAAGAATTGTTTATTATTAATAAAATTTAATAAATAATAATCAGTATTATTATACTGTTAGAATTTAGTAACCATTAATATATATTATAATATTAATATATTTATAAGATTGTGAAACTTCTGATTATATTCCCCCCCCCCCCTTTTGAAGTCGTCGTACTTTTTCAGAAACTTCGGATTGTAACCCCTCCCCCAGTTTTGACAAATTTCCCCTTGAAAAAAGGAGGGGTTACTACTGGAATTTTATGGTATGTCAATAGAGCCATAATGGTTTGTTCAAACAAAACTTTACTTAAAAACAAACTTTACGAAATTGCGGAAAGAGCAGGTTATAATAAAAAACTTATAAATAAAATCTATAGAAAAAGGATTAAAAGCCTAAATAAAATTAACAACGCACAAAAAACTAATAAAAAATATGCAACAGCGATACCCTAAAATGAAGTTGCTAATCTTAATATAAACATACCCATAAAACCTAATAACAACATTTTCCAGTGAATACTTAACGATAAAGACCCCATGAACCCCTTATAAACTGCAGGTATCTATGAAATAAAATATAAAAATGAAAATAATGACTTTGGATACTACAGCGGAATGACAAAAAGAAAAATCACTAATCAAATTAAAGAACATAAAAACATCAAATACAGCAAAATAACAACAGCCCTAACAAAAACTAACCGTGATCAAAATATAGACTTTCAAAATATCAGAAATCTAGCTAACTACAATAATTATAAATATGCCATCATGCGCGAAAGTGTCGAAATAATGGCCAACGAGCATGCATGTAATGACTGTGAAGCAATTGAACAGCTGGATAACAGATGCTGCTCCATGTTGGAAAAGGGAAGAAAAAGAAAAGCAGTGGCAGAACACGACTAGTTTCTCCTGATGATGGCTGGGTGCTCGGCCAAATGGAACCAAGAGCCAAAAGTAGGCATTTTAAAATAATTTTAATGTAAAGAGATTTATGTTGTTGTTGTAAAAAGAGTTGCCTTACAATCTCTTCCTCTTAGTCATGCTGTCAGTTGGGAAAAAAAAAAGGAGTAACAAAGTTAACATGTTTTTAATGAAGATCATTGGTTTGAAATTGGATGAAGATACTGCTTTAAAAATTTGAAAATTCCCTACAATTTGCAGGACAACTTTTCATGTCTAAATTTTTAACTTTATTTTATAAATAGATAACAAATTTTGTTCTGTTAATAATTAGTTTTATTCCATAAGAAAATGTTATTTTAACAATATGCGAGTTACATTCTTTTCCATTCAAAAAGTGTTTTATCCATACAGAAACATTCAAAACATGTTTCCTCCTCTCAGAGTTGGGTCAAAATGTGATGTCTCCAAATTTCAAGTGCATTTTTCTAAATAATTTTAAGTTCATTAGGTAAAGTATGTCTACATATCTTCCTAGTAACCAGTAATACATATAAACAAATGATACCTAGGATTCAAATTTAGTTGTTTTTTAACTCATTAGTTTTTTGTACTTTCTGAAAAATTGTAACCGAAGGAGAAAACATGGTTTAAATGCTTGCTTCTTATATTTTCATATTACAGTATTATTGTTTATACACAAACTAGTAGTAGTTGCACATATCACACCCCGGCAAGGAAAATGACCACTCAAAACAGCAGTATTTGAGAAAAATAAACTTAATCATAATCATGACTAACACTCGACTAGTTGTAAACTCGCACAACTGCCTCTCAAGTGATTAGTTTTTAAGATAGAGATATAGCATTTTAATGTCAATATTGGCATTTTTTGAGTTATGTCACTTTTCTTGAAAGGTGCAATATGTGCTTTCCATTACAAATATTTTTATTTTCATTTATTTCCATGTTAATTTCAATTAATCAAAATATTCAAAGAACTTTTTGTGTTTGATGCTTAAAATGTATAATCTATACATATAAAAGAGTACTTCCACTCACTCACTCATCAAAGCATAGCAAAATCTACTGGAGCCACTGACTCGAAACTGGGTCAGATTATAGAACATATAGTGTAAGCACCCCCTAAGAAGCGATTTTACGAAATTCACCCCCCAAGGGGGTGCAGGGGGCAAAACGTGATTTCACAAAAACCTTCATATCTCAAAGAAAAAAAACAGATATCCGTAAAATTTTTTCTTTAAAATATAGCTCATTTAATTATCTAAAAATTAATTTCTGGAATTTTAGAAGTTCGGTCCCCAAGGGGGGGAAAGGGGGTAAAACGTGATTTCACATGCACAAAACGTGGTTTCACATACTCCTAGATATCTCAAACAGAAAAACAGATATATGTGAAATTTTTGCTCCAATATATAACTAATAAAAATACCTAAAAACTAATTTCTGGAATTTTCGAAATTCAGCCCCCAAGAGGGGAAGAGAGGGGGCAAAACGTGATTTGAAATAATCCTTTATACTGCAAACAGAAAAAAAAAAATGTGTAAAATATTTTTGCTCTAAAATATAGCTCCCATAAATACATAAAAACTAATTTCTTTAATTTTAGAAATTCGTCCCAGGTGGGGCGGGAAAGGTGGGCTATGGGGTAAAAAAATAGAAATATAGTTAGACCGTCCAAAATTGGTACAGATAGGTTTTAGAGACCTGCAAGTCAAATGAGGATATTTTTGAAAGTGTAAAGTTATTAGGAGGGTCAGAAAGGTGTGTGTGTTGGGGGGAGGGGGACGGAGGGGCAAAAAATAAAAATAGAGTTAGACCGTTCAAAATTAGTACATAAAAGTTTTCGATACTTACAAATCGATTGCGGATATTTTCGAATTTGTAAAGTTATTAAATTGGTACATGGAGGTTTTTGATACCTACAAATCGATTGCGTTTAATTTCGAATTAGTAAAATTATTAGGATAGACGGGAAGGGGAGGTGAAAGGGCAAAAATATATAAATAAGAGTTAGAGCGCTGAAAATTAGTGTTGTTAGGTTTTGAGGCCCGATAAATCGATTGCGGATATTTTCGAAAGTACAGAATTATTACGAAGGGCGGAACAGAATCGGGCGCAGGGGTAAAAATAAAGAAATTCAGATAAAATGTTGGAAATTAGTATTATTAGGTTTAAAAGCCCGAGAGAACGACTGCGAGTATTTTTTAAAGTCTAAGATAATTAGGAGGGGCTGGAACGGTAGGTGAAGGAGCATGTGAGCCTTGCGTGCCTGTATGCGAGGCCCCAGGCAGTGGTGGCCCGAACCGATTATTCCACTGATGGGAGAATTTTTTTTTTTGTGTGTGTGTTTTTCCCTTACGATAATATAGTGATTCATTAAGAGTGTTGAAGATAATTCCACGCGTGCAGCGCACAATTGCCTATGCTGCCAAGGCAGTGGGGACCCGTTGCGACATTTTTTCCAATCACTTTTTTTTTTCCCCCGCATGAAAAAAATTGATGCAATTTTGAAAATTCATTAACTATAGTGATTCATTTAAAAATAGTGACCAGCAAAGCGGGCGTAGCCTGCTAGTTTAACAATATTTTTACAGATTTTCTGTTGCGATTCAGCAACTGAAGTTTTTACCTATAATTTAAGTATGTAAACTATTTATTTATTTATTTATTTTTTTTTTTTTCCAGGAAAATTTATGATTGGCAGTGATTCCTTGTGACAAACACGGCTATTACTTGTATTCCAGGCAAAATTTTAGTATATTTTTTATACTTGGCACTATTTTCTGCAACTCTACAATCACTTTCTAGACTCTTTTTGATCCAATATACGTTCACAACTTTCTAAAAAAAAGAGAGTATTTTTATCTTTTTTTACATGCTCCTTCCCCAGGAACAGATTATACACCTATTTCTGAAGTGTAATTAGCAGTATACGGCCTGTACAATTAATTTGATGGAGTTCTTAAAAGATAGCATTTTAGATAAACACTCAAAATAAATGCCAGTATATCTGTTTTTCTTAAATAGTATACATAGAGACACATCTTAGATATTTTTCTAAATGGATTCAATCAAGAAATTGCGTAAAAACCTATAATAACAATCACTGGGACACACAATCAATCTTCACAAGAATTAGTAAGAAATTTTGTTTATCACTACTGGACAAAGCATATTGATACATGCCATCACTTTATTAGAGAGGTATTTAATAATAGTGAAATTTATGTTAAGCACAAAAAAACAAAAATCTAAGCTGCTGATATGCTAACAAAATCTTTATCATCCAACAAAAATAGTAAATGTTGCATTTTAACTGAACTCAATAATTGAACTAAACCTTTTACATGCTAATTGACATTATCTCTATTAACTATATCTCTCTATTTGTTTACAATTTGTATTTCTATATTAATTTTTATTATTCTCTAATTTTCTTATTCTCGGTAGATTTACAAATACATATATATATAATGTTGAGAATTGTAAATTATAAAATTTAGCATACAAGATATAATATTAATGCCAATTACATTAAAAAATTAGTTTTAAAATTATAAATCAGGGTAAATTTTAGGAAACAGAAGATAAAAGAGAAACATTCTTTCTATAACTTTTTAATTTGTAAATGCTTTATACAATTGTTTACTTAGAGTGCGTTTTGCTCTTGCTCTGTATCAAAACTAGAAGCTGATTTTTCCATGCAGTGCAATGCTGGCTATAATGTAAGCCATGATAACTTTATATGTTATGTTAACTTTATTGATATGTTAACTTTATGTTCATTTTGTCTAATTAAATGTTGTGAATGCTACCAGGTGTTATAGAATTTGTAAGGTAATCAAGATATCTTATTAATAGTCAAAATAATTTTTTTTGAAAAATTAATAATTAAAATGGGAGAAGGGTGCATCAAGATAGTTAAGAAAAAGGATGCTTAAATTAGTTCTAAATGCATAGGGTATATTTCAAAAGTTAACCAAATTATTTTTATATATATTACACATATAAATATATACATTTTCACCATATTTTACATACCCACTTACAATTCATTTTAGAGCATATAAAGGATAGTATCAAAAATACTTAAAATCTACAGCATTTTAAGAGAGATATTGTAGTTTGAAGCAGATTATTTCGATCAATTTTCTTCTTTTTCCTTGGTTATAAATTCTAAAGTAAACAGAAGTATTTACCATTCTCTTCTCCATTACAGTTATGGTATACATATATAATTGTCTAAAAATATAAAAGAGCATGAAAAACATTAATACTGAAAGTATGTAACAACTTTTATAAAAATATAATTATTTTATCATTGTAAATTATTATGTTAATATTAGTTACTTTCAACATATATTAAAATGGAAAAGCATTCAATTCTATTTTTTTTTTTTTTTTTTTTTTTATTACAAATCATTGGTTGTTCTGAGTAATGATAAGTAATAAAAATCTATTCACTGATGTCTATTCATCACTGATAAGTATTTCAGTTAAATCACACATGACCATAAAAATTGATGAATAGAATTATTGATGATGTAATACACACAGCTGGTACGATATACAGTAAAGTCGAAGTGTACTAACAACTACTTGGATTGATATCTATCTGAAATTATAGATTGATATTAAATTATTCAAACATTCTTAAAGTAAATGAAAGGACAAAAAATTTAAGCGAATTACTTTTGAGGAAAAAAAAAGAGGGCACAGACCAATATATCTTTAGATTTATTTGACCAAAGGAAAACTTTAATACAATTTTAGCTGTCATTTATTAAATAATGAAATTATAACACTAGTCATCACTTAACCTCTATTAATATGAATTGCCTTAACAGATTAAACAATTGAGTTAAAAATGCTTATCAGTAAATAAAAAAAATAAATTTATGGTCACAGTTTTTAGTTCAAAAAATATTACAGTTGTAATATATAATAATGTAAAAATATAAAGGGTATGGAAATCATTAATAATACGAGTACATAAATTCTTTTACAAAAATATAAAATAGCTATTTTATCATGCTAAGTTAAAATATTAATTACTTTCAACATATTATAATTGCGATAAAAATTTACTAAAATTTCATCACTGACTGAAACAATTTAAAATTCTCATTTATGTGTTTTTCACATTTAATAAAAACAAGTGTACCAATAAAAATATTATTATTTTAACTTAACCAATAAGTTTTAAAAGAATGTGTTTTCTTTTACTGATGTTTTAAAAAAGTTGTCTAAATAATTAAGCTATATAACGAAGTTTAGAAAGAAAAAAAAAAGTTTCTTTTTTAAATAACTATAAAATTAAAGCTGAAATTAAATAATAAAGCTTACATTCAATATCACATTCTATACTTCTACCCTGTACAAAGATAAGAAACTTTCAATAGAATTATCAGAAAAACTAGAGCTAACCCTTTCTTTATGATGGTAATTTAAAAACTTCCTTGGGATAAGATTTAATGCTCTAGCTGTGGAGATAGACAGTAAAAAGAGAATATGAAAACAACTATTTTTAAAGAATTGACAAAAATAACTTATTCATAAAATAATAACTTTTAAAAATAACAAACATAAGAATTAGTGGTAAAGATTTTGTGAAATTAATCAATATACATATATTCCTTACTAGTTTCATAATTTTTTAAAAAAAAATTATTTTTGTTTGCATCACTGCTGGATTCTTAACCACCTGACTGCTTCTGATGGATATATCCATTCCCTGAGCTGTTCCTTTTTTTTTTTTCTACAGTACATTTATGATTAAAAATTCTAGAATTATAGGAATTTGGTTTGTTTTTAAAGTTTGATGGCCATAAAAAATAGTCATAAGGATTATAACCATATGCACACTTACAATTTTAATCTCAAATTAAAATAAGTATTATTGAACTATATTGAAAAAAATGTGCAGTGAAAACAAACATTACAATTTTGCCCTTTTTAAAAGGCAACCAGAGGCTTAATTATATGTCCAAGTCTTCATCCTTAAATTAGGTTTTTAAAAATAATATAAAGGAAAATTTGCTAAATTAATTTCAAAACTAAAACTTTTTGTCTGACAATAAATGAGACTGTGAGAATACATATTTCATAGAAAATTTTAACCAAAGAAAAAGATGAACTATAATGTTCCTTACTCATACAGTTTAATTTGTTTATAATAAAAAAAGGGACAGAACCATTTGCTTATTAAATTTAAGTTCTTGAAAAATCTGGGTTTACTGAAAATATTAAAAAATGGATAGAAATAAATTAGAAACATTTTTAAAAAGGGTAAGGCTTATATTACTTAATTTAGATTAAAGAAGCTTACAAGTTTCATTTTGATTTCAGATATAGATAGGCAATGGATGAAGAAAACCAAATTGTTGTGGGAAATTTACTGAAGTCCTAATCTACATATCACCTACTTTGTAATTAATAAAGTGTTTTTTTTTGTTTTTTTTTTTTTGGGGGGGGGGGAGGGGGAGTTTATACATCTTAATTTTTAAAACAAAGCAAAGTTTAGGACTTTAAAAACCCTTTGAAAGACAGACATTTTAGCAAATTTTATGACAAAAAAATAAATAAAAATAAACATTTCATGAACAATTCCTTGCCAAATCTAAGTTACACTCATAATAAGAGCTTTATAAAGAGCTTTTTAGGTTAAACCAAAACTTTCATTAAATCAGACCTTACAATAACATAGGCGTAGCCAGCTTTTCATGCGGGGGGGTGCCCAAATTTTTATTTGAAATTTTCAGCATCGATATACATACATAGTACGCATATGTATATATGTAAGCGTGCGTATGAGTATTTTAATATACGTGTATTCATATATATGTCGGTAAAATGTACATAATAAATGAATTATGTTATTGCGTGCACGAACATATATATATATATATATATATATATATATATATATATATATAAAGAATAATGATATAATTCAACTAGCAGAACTACCCGACGATGCTTGGGTTGAAGTAGTGTTTAAAGAATCTAAGAGAAATTTACGAAGATGCTGATTGTTCAGAAGTTTGATGTAAATGAAATTTTCCATTGTAACAAAACATTGCAGGTGAGGCTGTGAGACAATTTTTAGCACTATAATTTCCACAAACATTTACCAGTTTTCCTGAGCTGACGCTGACAATACTTTGAGACGCATAATCAAAAGTAGAATCCTAGTTAAATGTACACCAAAAGTTAATTAACAGCATCCAATGCTTGATAAATTGTATCATTTATGACGTTTTGGCATCAGCTTGAATTCAAATATGCCGTTGCTCTTCAGTTTCTACTTGTTTTCTCACCTCTGTCTGTTGAGCATCTCACGATACCTGTCTACTCGAAATACAATAGTACTTTCTAGTCTCTTCAGCTTTCCTTTTACCTAGTCATTCCTGAAATATTTCTTGAATTAATATAAGATGTGGCTGTTGAATAATTTCTTGAATCTTCTCCCTCTGTCATATCCGCTCTCTTCACAGAAGTCTTTCCGTAGAAAAAACTTTTTTTGGAGGTATAACAGATTCATTTTTTTATAGGTACTAAACGTAAGTTTTAACTATTTATTTGACTATTGAGTTTTAGAATAAAATGTTGATATTTAGAAAAAAAAAACTAATTAAACTATCTTAATAAAATTCATATTAGAGCCATTTGAATTAAATGTGAATCCCAAACAATCGGTAAAAATTAAAAATTTTGATTTTAATGTAAGTACTGAATTCAAAATCTAAAATTATTAAATAAAAATACAAAGCCGATGTTAAAAATAAATAAATATATAAAAACAAATGTTTAATATTGTGAAGCTATAATGACATCAATTTTATTTTATTTTCATTTTATTTTTCACGCGTAAAAAAATATTAATTTTTTTGTGCAATAATGATAATTATTATTATAATTATAATAAATAAAGGACATGCATTTTTTTTTTTTTAATCAGCTCCGTATTTGTTTATAATGTTAAATGTAACATATGTTTGTTTTTTTTAAAATAATATTGTTTAAACTAAACCAGTTGAAGTAAAAAGTATAGCATTAGCTAGATTTTGTCTTGGTTAATTAGTGCACAATTTTCAATAGTGATAGGTTGCACGAACAGTGTAGTTCTGCATCGAAAACTAAGAAATCCAAACTGATTCATGAACAGATATAGATTTATACATATATATAATGTCAAAAATAAGTTGAAAAATAAAGAGTTTTGCACACATTTTTGATGGAAAAGTAGAATTTAATTCTTGAGACTTTTGATATAACCCGTCAGTGCTCGACAAACTGAGCTATACGGTTGATATACGACTAACACTAACCAATCATCATATGAAAATTTTTATCCGATTTCCGATTTGCAAATAGAAATCTACGCTTCTTTACATAATGAGGGATTAGTGTGAGCCAGATCTTACCCGTGTTTCAGTTGGTAGTTGGTTATATGGGAATCTTACTAGAATATAATTATATTGTGGTAAACTGTGCTGACTAGACTATAATATGAAAACTTTAAGAAAATCGCAGTAAATAAGCTTATAAAGCGATATTATCGAAGGCAGGGAAGGTATGAACACAGATGGAGCATTTCTGTCTCCGACTGGTCTCTGATCATCAGCTGAACGGATTGCCAAATGACGATCGCACATGTTTCACAAACATTGCATAGAATTGGAGGGAAGCAACGAAAGGAACTCACACCAACAAAATCCCACAGAAAATAAACACAAAGTAAAGTTAACGTATCGAAGAAGAAAAAAGGTGTGAAATGACAGTTGAGCAGAATGCCAAATAACCACCATACATCAGAAGTGCATGAAAAATGGCATAAAATAGCAAGGAAATAACAAAAGAAACTTATTAAGTAAAATTGCGCAGAAAATCAAATAAGGTAACACATTTGCCAGGCACTATAAGTGAATGAGGGGTTCTGCTTTCGAAGCTGGTAGACGGGTGGTGCCGGGTTCGAATTCAGAACAAGCCCATCAGTGTAGCCGTTGTGAGTAGTTTTCACCCTAATTTGAGTGACAGTTTTAAAAGAAACGCAATTTACATTCACTTAAATGTAAGGAAGATGCGCTGCATTACAACGATTTTTTGGGTAGATTTTTTTTTTTTGGGGGGGGGGAAGGGGGTGCATCTATTTTTCGGAAGGGTGGTGTTTTACTGCACCCAGCAAAACTCTCCATATAACGAGTATAACTATATTCTAAGAACGTTTTAGGTTGTAATTAAACTAAAAACATTTTTTAAATAATTCAGAGAACTTTTATCCACACCACCTTTTGAAGCTTACCGACTTCAATTATCATTTTAAGTTCCCTCCGCTTATAATATACATTCAGGATCAGGAAACTTAAAAAATAAAATAAAATTAACCAATAAGAAGTTCCATCAACAAACAATAAAATATTTGAATTTTCTTTTGCACATCCTTATAAACAGGTCCCATTTGTCCAATCTCAGTGAGAAATATCGTGCAATATGATATGTTCAATGATATTGGGATTAAATATGATTGTGAGTTCTTTGCGACTGCATTAGAGTCTAGGCTTGGGTGAAGTGTTCCTCACGGAGAGGGAACTATCAAGGTTCCTAGCTTATTATTATTATTTTTTTTTTGGGGGGGGGGGGAAGGAAAGCTTTAAACAGCTAGGTGGTCGAAACGCTCTGTTCAAACTTAGTACCTCTGATGTACCAGCTCTGAGAACATTGTCGCATTTGGTATTTAGGATCAGCAAGAAATACAGTGAATATATATACTAGCAGACATTGCCGCTTCGCTGGTCGCTACATTTAAGAGAATTATCAAATTTCCATATCATTATTATTAGAATCTCAAACATCAAAAATGAAAAGAAAAAAAAAAAAAAATCACTGAAATGAGACGAAATTTCAGCAAAAATTCCCACTGCGTTAGGTAGGGAATTTTCCGCTCGCAACATGAGGATTCGGGTTTCCATTGCCTTCGGCAGCAGTTTACCCGCAATTCACCTTCTCTCTCTCTCGCGGGTAAGTTAGAAGTTTCACGAAATTCCAATTTAATGCATATTGCGTACACTTAAACAACAACCGCACACCAAAATTCGCCATTCTAAGATAATTTGGAGCATGTTTAAGCTTAAAAGCATGTGTCCCCCCCCCCTCTACAAGAAGTTAGAAAGTAATTTCGAAAAATCCCTTTGTGATGTGTGTATTGGGAACGTATAAGTAATTGACACATCAAAATATCGTTTATCTGAGATAATTTAGAGCAGAGTTACTCTTGAAAAGGCCTCCCCCACGCCTTTAAAAAGCGGTGGGGGATAGGGAAAATTACAGAAAATCCATTTGTTGTACGTGTTCAGTACGCATAATTAAACCATGCATAAAAATTAATCTGATATAATTTAAAATTGTTTATTCCCCTCCACCCTCCCCCCCTTTGAGAGGAGGAGATTTTTATAAAACCTAGTTATGCTCATAAAGAATCCACGCACTAAAATTTGTGACTGCAGCTACCATAGATTTCCCATTACAAATTTAGCGCTCTTATAACGCACCCTCCCCCGAAAAAAAAAAATGAAAGTTGCAAGAAACCAAAAACGGGTTTTCTGAAATATACTGAAGAAGACGCATGACTGTTTTTAATAACTTTATACCACTTTTGGTATCTACTCAAAAACTCGGAATTTCAGAAATTTCCCTCTGAAAATCAATTTTTCTCCCTTTTCCCCCTTAAAAATAGAAAAACCCAAAATCGCAGAAAATTTTATTTTCGTATTCAAGTCTAGTCTCTTTAGGTGCAATTTCTTCATAGTAAAGTAATTTGGAGCCTAGTTATGCTTACTAACGAGTTTTTGACTTTCGGTCCCCAGGGGAGGAACAAAGAGAATTTTGGAAAATTTGATAGGTATACTTTTAAGCTGGGTACAGACCTAAATTCTTGCCATTCTCACGTGAAACCCGAAAAAAAAAAAAAAAAAAAAAAAAAAAATTAACAGATGCACTGACACACAATAACCCCCCCCCCCCTTTCTAAACACACACATAGAAAGTCATTTTCTGGCTTTCAAGATTTCTAAAACGGGAAGATATCGCAAAATTTTTTGATTCTAAGAAACTTGCAAACAAAAGTCTGTTTTTATGAATATACATTGAAGTTTTTGGTATATTTTACTCTTGCTTAAAATTTTACTTACCAGTGGCAAGTAAATTGGTGGAATTCCCCCACACCTGGGTGTGCATGAACGGGAGGGTGCCCGGGCACCCAGGGCACCCCCCCTGGCTACGCGCATGAATAAATGAGTTCAACTGTGTGTGTGTGTGTGTATATATATATTTAAATAATATATCAAAAAGCTTAAATTATTCGATACACATTTATAAAATTTTCAGAAGTATCTTCCCATATATAATGGCACATAATTCATTTATATATCGTTTTTTTTTTTTTTTTTTTTTTAACTATTCTTTGTTTATAAAAAAGGTATATATGTTAGAAATTTATATATTGTGTTTAGTTTTACAAAAAATACTTTCTAGCCATTATTATTTTATTGTTAAAATATAAATGCAATAAGAGTAAAAGCAGATAAGATTTTTGGATAGCATAATTTATGCTGTTTCTATAAAATATTAAATTTCCAACTCATGAGTTCCAGGGTTAACTCAATCCATAATTAAATAAGAGAAACAAATAAGTTAACAGTGTACAAAAGAGAATACATCTTTAAAAACAATTTAGATAACTAAAAAAGTATTTCAAATATATGCTAAAAATATGTTTAATTTTGTTTATATGAAAATTTTTTACTACTTTTATAACAAAACATAAGAAAAACGTACCACTTAATGATGCTGTTCAGAATACAATTGAATACTGTTTCAATGAAACAAGGCAATGATTATTTTACATATTTGTTTTATAATCAATATATCACAGCACATAAATGCCATTATATGACACCATTTGAATTTTAATATTTCTCTTCATTCACAGTTTTATCCTGAACATATACAATGAAAAACTTGGAAAAAAAAAAAAATAAATAAAAATAAAAAAAATAATGAAAACTTAAATTAATAGAATGATTAAAAGAAAACATAATAAAAATAGATATTAGTCATTTTATGATACACAAAGTAACAATGATATAAGGAAACAGACTATAATACATAAAAGCAAGATGGAAATCTAAACTATCAATAAAACTTTTGAATACAAATGCAGTGAAAAAAAAACTTTCACTACAAAAGGTAATAAACATAAATAAAATGACTCACTCATTTACTAAAGAACTTTAACATCCTTTATTTCTTTAAAAAAAAAAAAAAAAAAAAAAAAAAAAAAAAATCAAGGATCACACATCATTTCTTTTGACCTGACTAGAATTCATTTTATTCACAAAACTTGCAATTTAAATGAAAGACGATCAAAATATCATGGCAACTGTATAAATATATATAATTATCTGATTACATTTAAACAACACTTGTTTAAATATATCAATACAGATATACAGGCAATTCACAAAATATATTAAATAAATTGCAAGTTTTCAGAAAGAGGAATTTCAAAACAACACAGTTTCAATCCCTTCTACAAAGGATAATGCCTGAATGTTATTCATTCAGTATAAATAAAACAATTACAAACAACTAAAGTTCAATAAAAAATCAACTTTGGTTATTTCAAAATAAAATTATAAATAATTCCAGCTATATAAATTGCAAACTTAAACACACGCTTAATAGTCACACATAGGATTTTTAACCAAGTTGAAAAATTTCTTCATCAGTAATTTGAAAATAGAAGATAACATCGGCTGATTAACTAACCTCATTAAATATAGTATAAATTTTTTAGTTTCTATTTATTATATAAAAGGAATGTGTAAATAAAAAGGAAGATTGCATAGCTTTTCAAAAATCATAGCTAACTGTCATCTACTAAAAATTAGAACATTTGAAAATATTCAACAATTTAAAAAATGAATATAAAAATTTTAACATTGCATATGAAATTCAGTATGTAGAAACAGTTTTAAAACAGACTAGATACCATTTTTATATATGCGTAAAAAGTGGATGCATGCCAGCAACTGAAATCCCATGGAGCAATTAGTATGAAATTTACCAAAACAAATAAGTAAATTTTGAATATTATCTGTTAAAAATTAATCAAAGGTGATACAAAACTATTGCTAATTAAACTATTATCTACATCTTTTCTAGAAAAATACAACAAACTCAAGATTGCACAGGTAACTGTAATCACACAAGTTTTTGGGAACAAATATATAGAGAACTACATTTCCACAATTAGAGGAACTGACAATATGGATTTCCACCTTTCTCACCTATGTTACAATTGAGTTACAGCTGAAGTGTGAATTTTATGGAAGCAATTCTTATCCCAGAAGAGAATGATATTCCATTTTATATATATATATATATATATATATATATATATATATATATATATATATATATAAAATGATCTTGTAAATGTTTTGATTTCCAATTTATTTTCACTGGGACTAGTAAAGTCAGACAGCATTAATGTAGATAATACATTTGCTGCTTAGGAAACATTCAATGGTTTTATAACAGTTAACCTGAAATATTAATAAATTATGTTTCACTTATGCTAAACAACAGTTCCTCCACTTGGATTACTGGAATTTGGGCTAGACACATGTTGAGCAAGAATCTGAAAACAAATAAATATTATTAGACAATATTTTTACTTAGTAATATATATTAAATAATACAATCTCTTTAAAATCGGTAAGTATAAATGATGACCTTGCTAAGATACACAGTATTTTAAATGTTGAAGAAAGACTAATATTATTTATCGTTATTAAATACATTAAGACCCAGTAGTTTTAAATTTAAGATACTGGCATTTCATTTAAAAGCTACATTATTCAACTTTATTTCACTGATTTAAATGTACACAACTGAACAATTTTTGTTTTTTTATAGGGTAAAAAAAAAAAATTAAAATATTTAAAGTGGTAACCATTAACACTTTGAGGCCGCATATTTTTCTATTTTTAAGTCCTGCTATTTGGTATTTCATTAAAATGCTACATTTAACAAACAGATTTTTCGTATTTAAAATAACTTAAATTTTATTCTAAGTAATTGATGTGGCAATTGTCACTAAGGTGTCTATATACATACAGTTGAACCTCATTAATGTGAATCTCGAGGGGAATAAAAAATTTGTTTATGTTATCAGTAGTTCATGCTATCAGTAACTAATCTTCATATAAGTGAACTAATCTACATTATGTAGGGGATTGTGGAAGCAGTTCATGTTAAGAGTATTTCATGTTAACAGTGTTCACGTTAACAAGGTTCGACTGTATACCCTAACCAGTTGCGCCAACTTATATGAGCCCACCCAATAATTTGCTCTCCCAGCCCACCCAATTTTCATTATTCTCATTTATTATTTATTTATATTTTTGAAGCTTAAAAAATGTTTTAAGAAATTCGGCAGACTCACATTTAAATGTATGTCAATTAAAAGCTTCATATTTTACAAATGAATTATAATCAGTGTAAATTGTAAATTCTTATAATATGCATTAGATTTCAAAATCAGAAATTTTTCGTGATAACAACTGACGTTTTACGGAAAATATACTAAGGCACCCTTCTTCACCCTGCAGTGAAACTTGACCAGACGAAGGTTCATTCTTAATTCCATCATAACTTTATACTTTAAATAGTGTTGAATTAATGTTTCCTTATACGCCTTTATCCCTCTTCCATGAAAAAAAAAATCTGGAATGACTCTACTCGACTTTCTGAACATTAAGTAACACAGGTCGAAATGTAAAATTTTGATTTTATAATTTTGGCTGATCTTCATGTTTTTTGGTGTGCTGAAACCAAAAATGAAGCCAGTTTTTCTCTATCCCGTACAGATTTTTGTCAATACAGGGTGCCTACCTACGCAATTTCTTTCATTATTCTTCCACCAATATAATTACATGGTAAGTTTTATCGTATGTTTTCATGATTAATTAATCATATGGATACCTATTGAATTAATCGAACTATTGTTGTAATTGTGCAACGTAAAACCCTATCAACGAACTAACTGATTTTTATGATGGTATATGTAAGAAATTGTGTTGATAAACATACTGTATTGACAAAAATCAATGCGTGATACAGAAAAATGGGCTGTATTTTCGGTTTCAGCACATCAAAAAACTTAAAGATCAGCTAAAATCAACAAATCAAATTTTGTCAACATTTTTGCAGACCTAGGTAACTAAGGATTGTATAGAAAAAGTAAAGTAAGAGAAGCCTTTAAATAAAGAAAAGCAAAAATCATGGATACCTATTGTTGTAACTACACAGCACTAGTGTGATGTAAAACCCTACCAACCAACTAACCAGCTGATTTTTATGATGGTAAATGTAAGAAATTGTGTTGGTAAACATACTGTATTGACAAAAATCCATACGTGATAGAGAAAAATGGGATACATTTTCAGTTTCAGAACATCAAAAAACATAAAAATCAGCTAAAATCATCAAATTAAATTTTGTCAACATTTTTGTAGACCTGTGTAATTAATGATTGTATAGAAAAGTAAGTTTATTTAGTTTTTTCCCTGTTATTTAGAGTAACCTTTTTTTTTTTTTTTTTTGGCTATAACTTCTTTAAATAATTATTTGAAGTTAACTGGTTAAATCTGAAATTACAATACTGTATACTTATATGATAAATGCAAAAATTTTTAATATTAGCAATAGATTAAAAATATTTTTTCTACAATTAGCTACACACACATGTTCATTATGTAGAGAATTTCATTTACATTTTGGTAGAATTGCCAGATTGCTAGTTCCTAAATGATTAGTTATAAATACATAATTTTTAATTACAAAAGAGCAGGGTGTATTTGAGCAATCAGATCAGATTAAATGTAAATTTTGTTAATTAATGAAGAAATTAGCTTTTCATTGCAAAATACACCACTGGGAAGGGGGAGGAAAGGAGCAAAATAGCTATAAAAAAAAATGTGTGTGTGGGAGCTTTTAAGTGGTTTCTCTTACAAGGGCTTTTAGGAATATATATATATATATTAGTGAGGCCTGTAATGCACATTTTATAAAATTTTAGGAAAGTAACATGATTTTTACAAGAAATTGCCATAAAATAATAGATTTTTATGATGCAGGGATGAAATTAGCAAAAAAAAAAAAATAGCTGAAACTGTAGACAGAAGACATTAAAACAAAAAACCTCACTTCAGATGGCAAGAGCATTCCATTAAAGAAATAAGACAATTATAGAAAGAAATACATATGTTTTACTGATATGAACTTATTGGATTTGATAAGGTGGCAGAAATACACGCGAGAGAGTACAAACTATTTTACCAATATATTATTACAGAAAGAAAATAAATCTAAAAGTTTAAATTAAAAAAAAAAAAAAAGAAAGAAAAGGGAAAAGAAAAGTGCGAGGAGAAAAACAAAAAGCTGAATTTAGCTTTTTCAGCTGAAACACCAAACAAAAATGTGAAGCAATTAGTTTCTTGAACTAAAAAGATTTGTAATTATTCTATTTTTACTCTCTTTTTCCCATATATAGTATAGAGAAAATATTGTTTTAGGGTTAAGCTGTTGAAACTGAGCTTCTGCTATATTTACACATTTTGAGGTCTATTGAATTTAGGTTTGAAAAACAAGTTTTTAATGATTCATCTGTGTGTCTTATTGGCTAACTCATAAGCAAAAATTCACAGGAAGCCTAAACTCTGTAGCTTAAATCTACGGATGTTACTTAAAACATTTTAAAGAGATTTACCAAATAGTTTATATGCAGGGACATTTACAAAATTATCCATTATGTTTAGAAATGAAATTGTCCCTTTCTTCTATTTTCATTTATCCTATACTTTCTGTTTATAAAAGAAGAAAGTATAGGATTAATGAAAATTTTGACCACTGGCTTTTGAATATATACATTTTGAGATATTCTGAACATGTTTTCATTATCTGGGTCACTTTCCTGCTGTCGTAGCGGTCGAGGCGTGCACGATGTTGGGTCGTCATTGATGGGACTGCATGGATACCCCTTGTATCTGGGACAGTCGATGATGGGGCGCGCAAGCGCGCCACCTGTCTTATGCTTAAATGTTTATTTGTATCGAAAATTTTATGGATACTCAAAAATAAATTTAATATAAGTTTATATTTGGTTTAGGGTCCTGCAGCAGTTTGGGTAACCTGATTTTACCCGGACCGTGGGTCAAGTTGACTGATTTTTTTTTATTTATTTTTTCCCCTTGTGGGTCGGGTTCAAGTCAAGTTCAGTTTTCAATGAGTCGGGTCGACTTGTATCTTTAAAAGAAATTTTTACAATTAATTATAAGCATAAATTTGTAGACATAATTATAACCCTATAACTGATAATGATACAAAAGAAACTAGACATATGCCGGAGCTCTGTATTCATATCCTTATCTATAGATAACCACAAGACAAGGAAAAAAAAAAAAAAAAAATCTATATTCATATCTGGATCCATATTAAGCAAAAAGAAGTTATCCGTAGTTTTTTTTCTTCAACGAATCTAATGTGCAAAAATTTGTTTGCAGAAATTGTATGAAAATTTAAAAGAATGTGTTATAAATCTTTATTTACTATTGTTAATATATAAATAAAAGAAAAACAGTACAACCTTGCTTTTTTTCTCTTTTTTATTTTTCAGATATTTTTATTTTCAATGAATTTCAAATCTCACTTTTAGGTTAACAAAATTTTGATTTTTCTTCCATTTACCCTTGTATATACAGCAAATATAGAGGAAATATTTGTTGTGATTTAATAAAAAAAAAAAAAAGAATGTAAAATAAAAACATTTAAGAGACTGATTCCATCAAGGCAGATTTATATTCCTTATCGTCTTCTCTAGCACATATAAAGCAGAATTACATTTTTTAAAGCATCTTGGCTTAGCGGATTTTCCAATAACAGTTAATGATTATTTGTCAAATCTAACAACATTTGTGCAAAACACAATCTTTAATTTTCTTATATCCTTTAACAGATCTATTGGATATTGTTTTGTTGGGTTGTAAACGATAAAATAAGTCGCTTTTATCCATATTATAGACATGAGCAGGTTCATATTCTGAAATAATAGCATTTAATTTTTCTCAATCTGTTACCACAAGATCATCGATATTAGCTGTTTTGCCACATCGTATATACTGAGGTCCACATCGTTTCTTATATCTATTAAGCCAACCATTGCTACATTCAAAAACTGTGATATTCATTTGTTTACAAAATGTTTTTGCATATTCCTTGATAATGTCTCCAGTTGTAGTACCATTTTTCGCACTTATTTGTAATATCCACATGCAAAGAGCATCTTCTAATTTTTCAAGTTTAGCTGATTTCAGTTTTGTAATATTTGACTCGGAATTCTTAACATTAAACCATTTTTCCCACTGACATAATATGTCGCCAATGCGTCTACTAATAGGGTTTTTCTACAAGAGGGTAAAACAAAAAAAAACAAAAAAAGTTTTCGGTGACGTAACAGTTTGAGTAGATATGTATTAAATTAGAAGAATCTTTGTCTTGTCTCTAATGAAAATTCCTCCTCACTTCAACCTATCACAGTGAGGAGGTTTGCATGATGTAACCGGCGGCGGGGAGAGCGGCACAGAAAGATTTCTCTGTTCTATCAGGGCATGATGCAATGAGTTGGAATGCATCAAAAGAGTGGCAATAAGCATAGCACTTGACTGGGGAAAAAAAAAAAAAAAAAAAAAAGCAAATTTTAATAGAGAATTACAATTGACGCTACATTGAGTTGGCGTTTTAATGGATATTTTATTGGGTTGTTCGGAAAGTAATTTCGTTTTTTTTTTTTTGTGTGGAAATGAAAGACAGTTTTCATATAATAAACAAATACTTTATTAAATTATATATTGGCCGTTCTGGTCCAACACCTTTTGCCATCTTTCTGGTAGTAGCATAATTCCACGCTCATAAATTTTTTGGTCTTTGCTGGCAAAAAACTAATCGAGGTGGTTTTTGACCTCCTCATTTGAGGTGAAGGTTTTACCATCTAAAAAATTTTGGAGTGACTGGAACAAATAATAATCCGATGGTACTAGGTCTGGAGAATATGGTGGGTGTGGCATTATATCCCATTCAAGCTGTAAAAGCTTTTGGCGAGTGACCAAACTTGTGTGAGGTCTCGCGTTGTCTTGGTGAAACACTACACCTTTCATGTTGATTAGTTCTGACCTTTTCTGTTGAAGTGCATCATTCAGTTTGTCCAGCTGATGACAGTAGACTTCCGAATTAATCGTTGTGCTATCCGGTAAAAGCTCAAAGAAAACGATTCCTTTAAAATCCCACCAAACAGACAGCATCACCTTTTTTTGGTGAATATCGACTTTGGAAATGGTTTGAGCCGGTTCATCTTTTATGCTCCATGACCTCTTGCGTTTGACATTGTTGTATACAACCCATTTTTCGTGCCCAGTGATGATGCGCTTCAAAAACGGATCATTTTCGTGACGTTTGAGAAGCGAATCGCAGACGGCGACACAGATTTATCTCTGTGAGAACATGGGGAACCCATACATCGAGCTTCGAGGATAATCCCAGGCCTTTCATGTGGTCATAAACTGTTGAATTTTATAAATTTAACCTCAATCTGATCTCACGTGTTGTTATTCGCCGGTTCGCATCAACTAATGCCTTTATCGCGTCTTTATCAGCTTCAACCGGCCTTCCCGAACGTGGTGCATCTTCGATATCAAAATTGCCAGATCGAAATTTAGCGAACCTGTTCTGTCACTGGCGTACTGTCAACACACCTTCTCCATACACATCTGTCAATTTCTTTCTGGCTTGAACAGCATTTTTACCCTTTCTGTAGTAAAACAGTAAGATATGTCGAAAATGCTGCTTATCGCTCTCCATATTTAAAAAGGGCACCAACCAAAAATTACTGCGTAGAATTAATTGGAATTTTTCATACACAAGCCTTGCTATATGAGTTCTCAAAGCATATAAAAATTATACGGCTTAAATGTGAAGTTGGGTGCAAAAAAATACAATTAAATCCTCTGTCGGGAAAAAACGAAATTACTTTCCGAACAACCCAATACATTGTAGTTCCTATTCAGAAGATTTGTTCACCTATACATGTGGCAGTTAAATGGGTCTGGCAATTTTTTTTTTTTTTTTTTTTGGGGGGGGGGGGGGGGGAGATATTAAAGTTTGACTGTATATATATATACATTGCAAACCACACGATTAACTCATTTAATATAAGTGAAGGATATGCAAATTTAAACTCAAAACTGATAATAAGCAAAACAAAATTTAACATATTGGAAAAATCCTATATAAACTAGAACAATACAGAATACAGTCGAAGTTCGATAATCCGGAATGCTCGGGACTTCGGCAATTCCGGATCATGGAAAATTCCGGACCACAGAACTTTTTTTTGAAATTTTACTCCAAGTTATTTCTGTTTTACCAAAAACTTTTTTTTATCTTATAAAACACACAAGCATTCATTTAAATATAGCATCTATATAAATTATAAATAATATAACGTTAATTTCTTTAAAAGATTTACATTAAATAAACAGCATAAGAAATGAACATCAAAATATTGGTTTACATATTTATTGACACACATTATAAATATACATGAAAATATAAAACATTTCGATTGTTTCCACATTAAAATATTTTTTATATATACTGATACAGCTTGTATATAACTCTGGATTAACGTAATAATAAAAAATTTATGGAGACCTCTGTGTACTTGCCGATTACCATGTTAGGCCTAGCGCACTCAATAACAAACTTTAAAACTAGATTTAAAAAAGTTGCTTACATTAAAAAAAAAAAAAAAAAAAAAAAGAAAGAATAAGAAATTAGAAGGCAAGGAAAATACATAAAAATATTTACTGTTTATGATTAAAAATAATTTTAAAAGAGTAAAAACATCAAAGTTTGATAAGAAACGGGGGAAAATGTCATCTTATCACGAAGCCGAAAGATCGTTGGTTGGATGGTTGGTTGGTCCGAGACTTTTGCTGCACCCCAGGGCGTTAAACATGTAGCGACCGGAGTGATGCTCAAGCACAAGCTGTACCAAATGAAAATAAAAATATTATTTCTTGAACATATCAGTAATGGTTAATTGTCTCATAGATTTTTCCCTGTGGGAAATTAATTGATCTTTAGCATGATATAAAGACATAATGGTATGTCCTGGAATAAAAGATCGCTGCTCCAGGCCCTTAATCACTTTCTCAATATTAATTAAGAGGTCTTCTGTGGGAATTTTTTTTTCTTTTATTTCATCAATCTCATCCTCATCCGAGCTGCTAGTTTTTTCTTCGGATCGTCCGAGAGCCATATTGGCGATTTCCACGTCACTAAGCACATTGACTACGGGAGAATCATCATCACAATGAAGGACCTCGTCAACATCAGATTCATTAATTGGCAAAGTGATATTTTCTTTCTCGCCTGCACCTTTGCAAAAATTTAACAGGTCAATAACCATTGCTTTCTCTTTTTAAGGTCGGAAACCCTCAAAATCGTGTGTGGTGTCCTCATCGTCGAAAAATATGGTGCCAGGGATCAAATTATGCCACGCATTGCGCAGCGTTTCAGCATTAATTTGATCCCAGGACTTTGCTATTTCCCATAAGGCGTCTCTTATTGAAAATACCTTCAGAAATTCTCTTATGTTCTTTTCATTGTTCACATAGTGAAGCATTCTCTTCAAAAAATTACTTTTATAAGAGCATTTTAAGGCTCTTAACACACCCATGTTCATTGGTTGAACGAGTGACGTACAATTTGGTGGTAAAAAAACTACTTTCACATTATCAGTATTCAAAACTTCAGCACTGGGATGTGCAGAGCAATTGTCCAAGATTAATATGGTTTTTGAATTCACATCCATTCCGATGGTGCGGTAATGCTGTTTAACCTTGGGCAAAAAATGATGACGAAACCAGTCTGTTAAGATATCTTTGGTAATCCAGGCCCGCTTATTCGCCTTATAAATAACGGGCATTACTCTTACTCCTTTCAGTGCGCGGGGTTTCGCACTCTTGCCAATCACCAAAAGCTTGTTTTTGAACGATCCCGCAGCATTACCACATGCTAAAATTGTTAATCTTTCCTTATTATCCTTGACACCTGATGGGTTTTTTTCATCTGCAGTTGCAAGGGTGATTCTAGGAACATAACGCCAGAATAACGACGTTTCGTCGGCGTTAAAAATTTGTTCTAGCGTTATTTTTCCTTCAGATATCATTTCGTTAAATTCGTCAACAAAATTCTCTATTGCATCTACATCTGCAGACGCCTTCTCACCACTGATGCGTAATTGTCTTATTCCGTGGCGTCTTTTAAATTTTCCGAGCCAACCTTCTGAATACACACACGGGGAATCTATTTTCAATTGTTCATGGAACAGTTTTGCTTGGGCGATGATTAACGGTCCCGTTAATGGAACATTTTCGCTTCTCCTTTGGCGAACCCACTCAATCATCACTTTGTCGATGTCTGCATTTTGCGCACCTTTCAGAGTTCTCCTCTCACTCATTGCTAATGGCGTTTCGCTGTCAGCATAAAAACTCAAAATTTTATCCTTCTGTTTCTGAATATCGTAAACCGTCGATTTTCCAATGTTATATTCTTCACACATCTGCGTAACTGATGAACCTCTTTGCAGTTTGCGTAATAATTCAACTTTTTGTAGAATCGTTAATGTATTATGCTTTCTTTTCTTCTCTTTAGAAGAAGAGCTCGATGAAGCATCAGAAGTTCGCTTTGAATTCATATTTTTAAATCGACAAATTATACGACAATATATAAATTAATGAATATCAGAATAAAAACACGTGCTATCACAATCACTGACAGTATGATAATGCAAAAAAAGACTAAAGTTTTGATAGATGTTGCCAAAAAGATTCTTCGTAATACTAACTTGAAATCTTTTTTTCCTCCACAATCTTATCTCGTTTTTACTGCGATGTGCATTCAGGAACTACAGAGCACATGCGTACGTCACATTAAGATGAAACGTGATTGGCTGAAATGTGATAGGGCCTAGCGGTTCCACAAGTGCTTCTGCTCATCCCGGCAAGTAACAGAGAAACATGGTGAGATTAGAGTTAAGAATTAAAAAAAATAAAAAGACTTTCAGAGAGTGATAAATACTTACGTCGGCAAAATATATGTGATAGGAACACAATGTAAACGATGTACTTCGAAGTAAATGGCTAAGTTAAACTGTAAGCTTCTTAAATATCAATCTTGGGGGTTTGTTTATATCCGTGGATTTTGAGATCGCCATTGTTTACGTTGAAACTAAATAACATTTTTGAATAGCGATGTATGTAATATTGTATGAGCTTCGATTTTTAAATTTTTAGTAAAAACACGAACTTTATAATATAAATTAGATCAAAACGGACAATTTTATTCAAAAATACTTTGTAAATAAAAGTTAGCATTATTTTTGAATTATTTTTCAAAAACGAAACTAAAAATCCGAAAATGTCCGAACCATGGAGCTTTCCGGACAATGGAAGTCCGGACTATCGAACTTCGACTGTACTACACTAGAATTTAAACTTAAATGATCTAAATCTCAACTGTTTTATTAATCTGTTCAAAATTCTAATATGAGATTGAGAAAATAGTTCATTTTTAGGTATAACAATTAGCAAACAAAACAGCCTGACTAAAGATTATTATATGCATGTAAATCGACAATAGGTTATAGAATAAAAAAGCACTCAAAAGCATGCATTTAAAAATAAATAAAACTTATCATAAAAATGTATTTTAAAACCGAGAATATTACCATATGAAATTCCAATACTTAAAAAAAGAAAAAAAAAAAAACAGTAGTTTCTAAAAACCAGAAAATTAGTTTTAACATCTCCATTTTGCAATAATAACATTTATATGATTTACTGATGACCTAGTGAATTTTTATTTTTGGAATTTAATGAAAACTAATAAAAGATTATATTTGATTTAAAATATGGTACTGTATAGATAAAAATAGTATTTTGACGACAGATCAAGCTTTTGTCTAAAAGACTATATACATGCACCAAGGGCGGATCCAGACAAACAGTCTAGGGGGGGGGGGGGGGCACAGATTTAATAATTTTTTTTCCCTAATCTATTCATTTTTCTCTCTCTTTATATATATATTCTCAACTTTATAAACACACACATACATACATACATACATATATATATCGCAGCTCAACAACAATGTGGCACAAGCCAAAAAATGGTAATTTAAAAATTAATGTTAAAAAATGTGTATGAAGTGCCCTGACATACATAAAAAGCATCGCATTTCTATCTCAAACATTGTCCACCCGAAAAAGCAGTTGTATCAGTTTTACTATCAGTCAGTTCTTTCTAGTTACATAAGTTGTTTTTTCTCAAATAATGCATTTCTCAGTTGCATCACTTTTCTTGCCAAAGTGCGATAGACATATAAACATATGTATATATGCACTATAGATAGTGAATTTCATACAAAATAAATTTTTACCTGATATTTGTGCAAAATTATTTACTGCACTATCATTTTAAGAAATAATCGTTTAAAATATTCAGTGTTTATTTTTATAAATCTAAATTTAAATTAGAGTATCCTGATTAAAAAAAAAATAAAGAAGGAAAGAATAAATACATAAAATTCTTCCAAACGAAACTTCTAAATCATATGAATAAAACACATTTTTAATAAATAAATATAGTTACGAAAACCTTAAAATTATATTTAATTTTATATTAAAAATGTATTTAATTACTTACATAAAGAAAAGAAATTTAGAGTGAAATTAATAAAATACCAATGAAACATATGCATGATCTCTGAATTGAAAACTATTAGGTTGAGTTAAAAGTTTTGTCCTGTTTATAATCATTTATTAAAAGTTAAAAAATTATAACATTTATAACATATTTTAATTAACATATTCACCATTACTTTCAACAACCATTTTCCAACGTGAATGCAGCATTAAAATTCCACGGTTGTAAAGAGCCACTGGTTTTTGAGCGAAGAAGTCGACAATGCCTTGTCGGAGATCGTATTCGTTGCTGAAGCGCTGTCCACGCATAAAGTGCTCTAGCGACCTGAACAAATGGTAATGTGCAGGGACAATGTCAGGGTTATATGGCGGGTGAGCGAAAAGTTCCCAGCCCAACTCATTCAGCTTCTCACGCGTCAGGTTTGAAACGTGTGGTCTTGCGTTGTCATGTTGGAAGAAAACTCGAGCTGGATTGAAGCCTTTTTTCACGAGTTTATGTTGAACGTGGTTCCCTTGAGTGCAATAGACATCCGAGTTCATTGTTTGTCCTTGAGGAAGAAGATCCCAATGCACAACTCCTGTCGACATCCAAAAAACGCACAAAAGTGCGTTTTTTCAATGCATCCCAGGTGTAGCCGTCTTAACTCCAAGCTGGTGTGGGTTTAGCCCTTGACATCTTTTTTTTTTTTTTTTTTTTTTTTTTTTTTTTTTTGTCGTATAGCACCCACTTCTCTTTACAGGTAAGAATTCCACGCCATCCATCTCGGCTAAACTCTCGCAGCAGCAATTGTCAGACTGTTTTTCAACGATTCTTTTTCATTTTGTTGAGCTCATGCAGTACCATTTGATGACACCTAATCTTCATGCCAATTTTGTGGAGGTGTCGATTGACAGTTGACAGAGAAGTGCCAAAACCTTGCCCTAATTTTCGGGTGGTTTGAGTCGGAGCGGCTTCAATCGCAGAGTGTAAAGCTCTTTCATGGGTTGTCGATGGTTGCCCAAAGTGTTTCTTATCGTTGCGGTGCATATCCCTGGAACAGAACTTTGCATATCAACGTATGCATGTTCTTTCGTTTACAGACTTCATACCAAATGTTGCACATATGTTACGACTTGCTTCAGTTGCATTGTGGCCTTGTTTGAACTCGTGGAAAATTAGGCTGTGGATTTGTTCACTATTTTTTGACATAATTGATCTTTTTTAAAGAGTAATAAGTCTGTGAAAATTAAAATAACATGACAATTAAATACATCATTTCGATCAGCAGAAAATGAGCTTTCAAAATATATATGACATTCACATCACAACTTTAATGTATCACATTTATTGATACACAAATAAAAAACGGACAAAACTTTTGACTCAACCTAATAATTTAAATGTAATGAAACAATGAAGGTTAAAATATAGTGTTAAAATTTTAGTGTTATGAAAAATTCAAATAGAAAAATAAATAAATAAAAACCAGAAACACAGTAATATGTTAGCTGTTACACATGCGTTAAAAAGTAATATGTAGCTGTTAAACAGGCGTTGAAAAGTAATATGTAAAGAACTTTGAATTAACAACATAAAATACAAAGGGGAAAAAAAAGTTTGTTTCGGGTTGAAAGAAAACACGACCCTTCGTCATGCGATCAAAATAGGCACAAGTGCTGCGGACAAGGCGGTAACATGTGTTGTCTTTCGACCCTAAATAATTATTGCATTTTATGGTAATTTTTATTTATTAAAAAAAGTGATTACTAAAATAATTAACAACTGGCCACTAATTTTTATTCCTTATCTTCGAAATAATTTCTTTTGTAATGCATAAACAAACAATTCTTACAATAACAAAACAGGATTTTTTCCCTTCAACCCCAGCCATATCCAGGCGCAAGGGCGTGTGGGGCATCATTATCTGACAGAAAAGAAAAATATATTTTTATTTTATATATATATATTATAAAAATTAATTACTAATTAATATAAATTAATAATAATTATTAATAAATGAATAATAATTATTATAAATTAATAATTATTATAAAAATTTAATTTTTTTTTTTTTTATATAAAATATATTTTTATTTTATATATATAATATATTTTTATTTTATATATATATTATTTTTAGGCTGTTCAAAAGAAAGGAAGAGGCACCAAATCCTCACATCTGCAATGAATTTCTCTCACACTAGCTCTAATTAAACTTTTTTTTTTTTTTTAATTTGTTTATCTAAATAGAAACAAAAGAATTTTTTTCAAAGGATGGGAGATGGAAAAGGAAAAAGAAAAAAAAAAAAAAAAAGGAAAGAAAGAAATATAAAGAAAGGAAAATCAAGGCAACATCAATATTAAACATTAAATTTTTCGTAAGAACGTTTAAATTAAATCTCCCTTCAAAAAAGAAAAAAATATCTCGCACATTCAAATTATGTTTTAGTTATATTTATTTTGAGTTACGTTTTGAAGATAGATACTGAAGATCTATTAGACAAGCAAAAGTTAGTTAGTGCTGGTTAATTTGCCTTCACAGTATGTCATCCTTTAAATTGACTTTGTTTATTTTAAAGTTTAATTAAAAGGTCTTTATTAAGATATCCTCCAGGTATATTTAAAAAGTAATTTACGAAATTTTTTGTCTATCGCTGGCAATTCCAAATTTTCCTCTTTGTTGCTACTTTGTATAACTTTTTTAAGTTTTACTGTTAATAAATTCATTTTTTGTTGTTATTCAAATTAGTTTTTATTAAAGCTGCACATTTGACTTATCTTAATTACTAGATAATTTAAACTAGCTGAGGTAAAATTTACTTCTACTGTATATTAAATATCTGCAATTTTACTTGTTACAATTAATTTTGTAAACAGTTAGGCCACCTCTAACGGGAATACATGAGGCGATACATGATTAGAGATGGTAATGGTCTGAAAAAAAAAAAAAAAAAAAAAAAAAAAAAAAAACTGAAAATTTGGGGGGGGGGGGGGGGGGGGGGGGGGACCCAGGGTTTTTTTTCTCCTGAAAGGGTTTATTTCCACCCGGAAAAATTGAAATTTTTGAAATTTCTAGTATAAAATGTTTAGAAATTTATAATATTTACATTCCGATGCTTTTTTCTTGAAATATATTTTCATGTTCAGTATCTCACATGAAAATACTGATTCTGATATTGTTCATATTGCAAAAATAAAGTTAATGGTAATCCCGAAATATTTAACTATTATAATGACCTCCCTCCCACTTCATTCATTTGAAATTATTCTTTTCAAGTTCCTTCATACTTTTTTTTCTTAAAATATATATCCTTAGACTTATCTAACTATATTATTTTGGATATATATTATACACACACACCCAGTGAAAGAAAGTTTTGTAGCTGTCTGCGACAGGCTTTTAAAGTGGCTTACACTCAAAAAGCCTGAAAGCTGATAGCGGCAATCTTGTGGGGGGGGGGGGGGGAGCTTAACAACAGTGGTGATCTCGTGCAACAATACACGAATACAATTTTACTACAGAACAATATAGTATAAATAATTACACAAAAATAAGTTGAACTCATTCAATTCAATATTTTATAGCAATGTTTGACACAACACAATATAAATAATTATAAATAGAAGTACACTACTCAGCATAAAAATTGCCCCCGACACTATTTCAGCATATTCATAAGTAAAATGACCTCCTGAATCCGAATCTGGCCCCCCATCTTGCCCCATCATCTACTATTTTCTTGCTAGGCCCCCTCCCCCCACTTTTATCATTGTTTGATAATTTTATACCCATCTGTTTGATTTTGAGAGGAAAGATGATTATTTTAACCATTAAATGTCTTCTGACCTGAAGAGCTACAGAGGTAGAAAGTTCTAAAACATGAACATTTGTAGTAAGGAGGATATTTGAGGGGATTTGCGCACAGAAAAAAAAAAAAAAAAAATCGTTAAAAACAATCAGATTTTTTTCTAATATTTCTCTTTTTACATATTCCAGCTTCCAGTTTGCCCTTTTCTTACTATAACACCCCAAATAAAAATTATACAGTGAATTTTTTATTTTTTTTCAAAATGTTGCTGAGTGGAGTAAAGGTCTCAGAAGCCCTCGCAAGAAAGTTTGACTCAATCTACGACGTTTGTTTTCAATAACTCCCACATTAAATGTTTTGGGCAGTAAAATATGAACAGTAAAATATCCTGCTTTGACACATGTTAAAGGTCATTGCTCTTATTGTAGTCGTCAGTCGTTATCTACCTTTAGCACACGTTTTGCGATAAGAGTGAACTTGTTCTCGATGGTGGTGATCTTTAACACGTGTCAAAGGAGGATATTTTACTGTTCATGTTTTACTGCCCAAAACATTTAATGTGGGAGTTACAGAAAGCAAACGTCGTACAGTGAATCCATCAAACTTTCTTGCAAGGGCTTTGAAACCTTACTCAACTCACCAACACTTTGAAAAAATTTTCACTGTATAATTTTTATTATTTGGAGGTGTTTTGGTAAGAAAATAGCAAACTGGAAGCTGGGATATGTAAAAAATAAGAGAAATATTGTGGCGGAAAAAAAAAAAACTGATTGTTTTTTTTTTTTTTTTTTCTTCTGGGCACAAATTCCCTCAAATTTACTCCTTACAACAAATGTTCGTGCTTTAGAACTTTCTACATCTGTAGCTCTTCAGGTCAGAAGACATTTAACTGTTAAAATAACCATTGTTCCTCTCCAAATTAAACTGATGGGTATGAAATTACCAAACAATGGTAAAAATGGGGGAGGGGGGCGTACCAAAAAAAAAAAAAAAAAAAAAAAAAAAAAAAACAGTGGGGTGATGGGTCAAAATGGGGGGCCAGATTCGGATTCAGGAGGTCATTTTACATAAGAATCTGCAAGAATGGTTCAGATATCTTTTTTTTTTTTTTTGCAGAGCAGTGGTATTAGTTTTAGTTTTGATACAGAAATTTTTATAAGTGAATTTTGAAGTGGAGAAGTTTTGGAGCAGTTTTAAATGAAATTAGTACTTTTGGAGCAGTCATCATACATTGGTAGCGCATTGTCGCGGGCAAAAAATGTCCGTAAATTGCAGGCAACTTTTTTTATGACTGCAGACAAAGACTGTCCGAAAGTTGCGGGTAATTTTTTTTATTAGTGCAGACAAAGACTGTCTGAAAGTTGTGAAAAATTTTTTTTATTAGTGCAGACAAAAAAAGCCGTTTTTCTGTGTCTGCAACTATGTCGCAGTGTTACGGTGTTTCTGCCACTGGGCACACACACACATATATATTTTATATGCATGTAAGATGTAAAAAAAAAAAAAAAAAAATCTAAGCAGTTCTTTGTCAAAAAATGTATTTCACAATTTACAAAAATTATATGTGCAAAAATCTACTTGATTTATGTTTTTTACATCTGAGTTAATAACTTTTATATTATAAAACAATAATAAAGTGTTGTTTTAAATTTATGAAGTTCAATTAACTTTAAATTAAAGTTTTATTTTATCTTCGTGATTAACTACATTTTAAGTCGGAATATGAATCAGAGTCCAGTATCAGGTCCGGTAAATTGATTTAACCTGAGCCTGACTTGCAATCAGATTTCGGTATGGTTGACTAAATTTTTTTTTTTTTTTCCATGTGAGGTTCGATTCAGGTTGACTGATTTATTTTTCTTATGGGTTAGCTGGACTGAATTTTTTTCTGGTGGTAGGATTGACCGATTTATTTTTCTTGTGGGTTGGGTTCAGATTAGGGTGACTGAATTTTTTTCCTACAGGTTGGTTAAGTTTTCAATGAGTCGGGTCAACTTGAGAACATTTTTCAAAAAATAATATCATAATAAGCAGAAATTTGTTTGATATAAATAAAATTTTAAGCCTAACATACTCATTCTCCTACACTTACAATTTTTGGTGAAAAGCATTGTCACAAAAAGACAGGCTTTGTTCAGAATTAAAAAACTTATTATTTACATATTTTTTACAATACTAGTATTAAAAAAATGAAGTAAAATATTTTACTAATATAATCACAGTTGAAGGGTTATTTTCACAGGAAAACTAATATGTTGTGGCCATCACAAAACTTTCTTCTTTATAATTCTATATAACAGCGCCACTTACTGTTTAAACCGTACAAAAGTTTAACCGTAACTTCTCACAATAAATATTTTTCAAAAGGAGTTCGTGTAATTTTAATTAATAGATGCTGAGATATAGGCTTGTGATAAAACATAATAGAAGCTCTACTTGTCGGCTGATACACACCTAAATAAGGTCAACATCCGATTTCATAATAATTGACTTTTATATCAAGTTTCATGCACTTATGTCATAGAAGTTGGGATTAACTTAGTCTATTCATTGGGTAAATTGTAGTGCAGTATTGCCACCTGTTGCCCGATATACACCCAAAATAAATCACAATAGTGTTTCATAATTGGTTGGTTCTTTCATATACCAAGTTTTATGCAATTATACAAAAAAGTAGAAGGTCACTAGATATTTTTAGTAAAAAAGGGAATATTTTATTTTTAATGAAATTATTTTTACGTGTAACATTTTGCAGCTCATTTAACAAGAAAATATCAGTATCATTATCATGATTTTGAAAAATAAATTATTAAGGACAACAAAAATAGTTTCTATGCTTTTAAACTCTGTAAAAAAAGTAGAAGGACAGTAATACAAAATATAAAATATAGGCGATATTCGTAAGGAATACTCTTCCCAATAGCTTTTATGACTTCAAATACTATATTTGGTAGTGAATCATACAAAGATTGGATTTCTGTTTGGCAAAAATTGGCCTATGAGCTATTCAAAGCTTTTTGAAGCTCAGAAAGGAATTCAAATTTTTTCTACTAGCATATACTTGATGAATAAGCATTGGCCAGATGTTTTCCACCTTGTTAAGCTCAGGACTTTTATTTCACTTTGCTAAAACCTGCACATTATTTGCAGCGAACCAACTTTTAACTCCATTGGTGGTGTGAATGGAGACTTCATCTTATTAAAACATCCACTCTTTTTCTCCTAATTCAGAGCCATAAGGAAGAAGCTCAGAATACAGCATTTCAATATAGTCTGTATGTTTCTACTGAAAAGACCAGCCTTGTTCTTCTTCCATATCCAATTGCTTGAAAAACCACCATCCCCCCTCCCATTTCTCGAGTTGAATAGAACTCTTCTGCTTTATTCAGACAATGCCAGTATTATTGGAAGCCATCTAAATAGTCTAAGTTAAACTTCTTCTCATCTAAAAAATATTGTAGAAGTCCCATCCGAGGTCCATGACATGTTTTCCTATGTGCATGATAAACGGTAATGAATCTGTGTTTTTTCTACTTTGGATGATGCTTCCGCTTTTTGAAAATTAATTATTTAGATCTTGTTATGTAGTTGTAAACTGTTTGCCTTGACACATGAGTAAGTCCTGATTGATTTTGCATTTTTGCAATACTTCCATTGTTCTTTTTAAGCTCATGAACAAGTTTTCTTCCATCGTAATTGTAAGTGGTTAACTTTTTAGGTCTACCAGTCTTCTTTCTTTTCCTATTTCTATCTGGCTTTCTGATAAAGTTAGAAACTATATTGTAGCTAACATGCAGTATATGAATAATCTGTCTGACACCTTTACCATTAATTTTATATGTAACAATTTGCCCCTTTTGGAAATAATTTAAAGGTACTCTTCTAGGCAGTCTGGAAAAAAAAAAAAAAAAAAAAAATGCAATTTTTAACAAAATACGTTTATCTCAACAAAAGCAGTTAAAGAAAATTCAATATTTACTCTTTCATTCGTGCACAGTCCACCAAATAACAAATTTTGGAAAGTGCCCTTCTACTTGTAGAGTGTAAAAACTCTTGAAATCATAAATACTAGTTTTTCTACAATATGTTATTTAGCATTAGTAGTAGAGATTTCCTTCTTATGTGAAATTTAAGAAGTCTTTGTTAAAAAAACATCTGTATAAAAATATAATAGGCAGGATAAAAATACGGAAAATAATTTACAAAAATCGACTGTCCTTGTACTTTTTTTACACAGTGTAGAACTTAAGATATAGCCTTCCCTAAAATTGCAGAAAGCACTGTATAATAGCACCACCTGTTGAGAGATTGGCACCAAAATTTGATAGGCACTAATATATGCCAAGGTACATGTACATATATATTTATATGAAATTCTGTGCAGTAGTTTCTGAGATATAGCCTTCCTTTAAGTTGCAGCAATTGCAGTACGGCAGCACCACCTGTTGAGACATTTGCCCCAAAAGTTGATAAGCGCAGATTCAGGGGTGTTTGTAAGCCTCAGTAAAAAAAACCCTGAAATTTTTTTTCACCAATATGGGTGGTTAGTTGGTTGATTGCAAATTTATATGGTTAATATTTTTACATGATACGTTTAACTTAAATAACACACATTTGTTAATGTAATTTAGTTTCTAGTTAAAAAAACAATTTCAGAAAAAATCAATATAAGTTGTATAAATTAAGCACAATTCAAACTAAGCATGAAAATGGCAGTATACGTGTAATGTTACTTTTAAATATAATTTCACATGAAAAAGACATCAGTTTAAGCATATCAAATATAATCTAATAAATTTCATAGCTCACAATGTGAAAAATTGGCTTTCCTACATTGTTACTTATATCAGCTTATTATTTACAAAGCATATAATTGTCTAATTAACAGGCTTATAATGTTATACATTGATGTTTTGTGTTAGTTTTGTTTTGCATTCTAGCATATTAATATAATATCAATATAAAGTATCAAACTAAAACAAAACATGAATAAAAGCTGTTAATTGGCCAATTACGTTTTGAAAATAATAAGCTACTTTAAAAACACACAGTTGAAAAGGATAACTATTATTAAAACATAATGAAAATTTATTTGCTAAAATAAAAAATAGTTAATTCATAAAATTTTACAGTAATTTAAATTAAAAAATAGAGTAATAATATATTACCTTCACTTGTATTTATCAGAAATAAACGTTGCACATTATGTAGACTTCATTTAAAGTTACTTTATACAAAAAATGCCTGTATGAAAATCTTATTGTAAGCATAGAGGTGCCAATTTTCAATAAGAACTATCAGTAATCAGAGTTATATACTTATGCAACGTGGAGAAGTGAACCGTGTCACGGAATACTTTTTATGCAAAAGTCCACATATAATAACGAAATGCACTGTTTTTGTAAGCAAATATATAATATATTAAAAAATTAGAAAAATTTCTAAAACAAAAGTAAATAAATATGTATTTCTTTATCTTCTTACAAAATAAGAGTTTTTTTTTTTTTTTTTTTTTTAACCTGCTTTGAAGGGGGGGAAACATTTCGATCTCTATTTTTTTTTTTTGCTTTATGTATCTTGCATAAAACCTAACATATCTTTTGTTTGATAGTATAGTATGTATTTTAAATTTATTGAGGAAAAACAAATAGATTCATCAACTTCAGTAATAAAGCCTAAAAATAATTACATATGTGAGAAATATTGAGCACTTCTATCACTTTTTTGGTTTTTCCCTGATCACTAGCTGGGAAACGGCGAGGGGCAGTCAAAATATAAATAATTAGATAAATGAGAAATGAAACAATTCTACTTCTTTATAGGTTCTAGAATCTAATAAAGCATGTTAATGAATATTGACATTTATGTTGCTGATGGAGAAAAACTGGGAAACTAAAGGCTTTTGCAGAGCTTTTAATCAACGATGGCTGGTTGGAGATAAGAAAAGAGGGGGGGGGGTGGGGAGGGTAAAAAAATAATTATATCAGCAAGAAATATTGTATTTTTTTTTATAGTTTCTAGAATCTTATAAAGCAAGTTTAAAATGAATATTGCCATTTACGTTGTGGATGGAAAAAGATTGTGAATTGGAATGCTTTTGTTGTGCGTTTGATCGTCGATTTTTAGTGGAATTTCTTTTTTTTTTAACGAACGATATCAGTGACTTTTTAAAAAGCATATAATACGTAATTTTTATATGTTGTCCGTAATGCCGTAATTATTGCCGTAAATCCGTAATAATTACGGACAAATCGTAATAATTGGCACCTCTATAAGCAAATGTTGCACATAATGTTTATTTAATTGAAGTTGCATTACACATTTAAAAAACTTTTGTCCAATTGCAAATAATTTTTTTTTAAATAAATTGAAATTGCTAGGGAAAAATTCCACAAAGATCAGTATAATGATTAAATTAATATTAACAAGAACATGCATTCTTAATTTTTTTTGAAAAAGCTATCCAATTTCTGTTGTTTTTTAGGTGGTTCACCTGGTTCAGACTTCTTCCTTTTACGTTGATTTTCAGAACTGACTGTGGATTTTTGTTCACTTTCTTTTGTTACATCTGAAGTCAACAATGGAGATTTCACTAATTCATTTGTTTTTGAAGTGCTAGGAATACTTCTATAATCCTCAGGTATTTGAGAACAGAGAAAATCAAGGGATGACTGGGATTTTTCATTACACAAGTCATTTTGGTTGGGTGATATACTTTCTTCGCACAAATACTCCTGATTTGATGATTTTAATTTTTCGTTAGACAGATCCTCCTTGTATAATTTCCAACTATTAACAACATTTACAACTGAGTCTCTATTCAGTGGATCAGTAAGTGGATTTTTTGTTCCATAAGCTTGACATGCTGTTTTTTTTATTGGCCATTAAATCATATTTTACTGTCTGCACTGCATCAAGGCAGTCAACTTTAAGGGAAGCTCGATTATCAGTCAATATACTGTCTATTAAACTAAATGCACCTTCAACATGTGGCCCATGGAAGCAGCTCAAACATGCTTTAATGACTTTTCCAAGCAAGGATATTTTTTGTCACTACTCAGTGCATCTTTTAAAGTGAAAACTTTTGACCAGTACTTATCCACTGAACAAAGTATTTTTTCTGGGCTGCTAGTACAGTATTTAAATTTCTCAGTCACATTCAAATCTGTCTGAAACATTCTCACTTCTGCAGATAATTGGGATTTTTCCGAATCTGTTAATATATGAGAAAGGTAAGAACCTAATCTTTCAAATGCTTTAATTGTACTTGTTTTGCCTCTCAGATCTGGATCAAGAGCACTGAAACTAATCAAGGAAGAATTTGTTCGAGGTAATTTTTTTAGCATGTACTGGGCATGTACTGGGCTGTAATCGGCAGCTCGTGCACCGAAAATAGGTGAAGAGGCACACTGTATTTTACACTGTATTCATTTATAGAATATAAATTTACATTTAAATAAGTATTTTTAGTTAAGACCCTGCTTAATAAAAAATATGTTTTAAGGTTTACTTCAATATTATTTTTGAGCTCTTCACCTATTTCCGGTTCATGAGCCGCCTCTGGTACTGGGCTGTATTAACATATGCTTTTGTCGAAGAACTCTTGAATTCTTTTGCTATTGGATGATTTTTTTGGTAAAGTATTAAGCAAACCAGAAGCTTCAGAACCAATATGAAACATTTTACTTGGTAAAAGAATTTCACTATTAGTGGCATCAATTTGAGAAAGTTCTTTGTATGAGGATAATTCAGAAATCATTTCTGGTTTAATGAAGTAGGATAAAAATTTCCGAATCAATCTATATATACTTGTGTGTAAATTATGCAAAACTGGCTTTTTATTCTCAAATAATTTATTGTATTGATTAAATTCAGGCAGCACATTTTTAAATAATGCCATATAAAGCACTGTTCTTTTCCTCATCACAAACAACTGATTTACTATATTTCTCTTTCGTGTCAAAGCCTCTTTGGTTAATTTCTGTTTATTTAAGGAAGAATATACTTCAGATACAATTTTTTTTTAGATGATGATGTTTATTTTTTAGCATAAATATCATCAATGTGTGACTGGTAAGTTCCTTTGTCATTTTTATCCAGAAAATTGAAATAAAAAACAATCAATGCATCCCATATTTCCTCAATTCGATTAATCACATTTAAAATATACACCCATATATGATCAGGTCTTCAGGGCTTAAGTGTTTTTTTTATTTCCAAAGCAGAATAGATTTTAAAGAAGTTTTCTCTTTTTACAGAGCTTTTCAAATCATAATAAATACTATCAAACATATTTTCTAGGTGATTATTGAAAAAAGATTTAAATTTCCTGGTACAGTTATTAGCAATGTGACAAGTGTCACCATCAATGTCTAATAAATGTTTTGCTTTATTTTTTCTAATTTTCGTTTCAACACAGTTTTTTTTTCTCTCTCACAGTGTTGCAATTATACATCAGTACACTCATTAAATTTCCCCATGGTATATCATTATCTTCTATTTAATTGACAATTTCGAAATGAATGGTATTCACGTCGCACGATTCCAGCTTCAAAGATGCAAGATGATGAATAACTATTTTGTTCTGCTCATTGTTATAAAATTGTACGAGAATACTAAGAATGCTTTCATCAGCATTACTCGTACTCTCATCAATATTTAATGAGAAGCATACATTTCTTATGTTAATTAGATGATCTTTTATCGTCTTTGCAACACCATATTTCAATTTGTAAGAGACCATAGTCCTGCTCATAGATGAGCGGTAGTATCTTGACTCAATGCTTGAGAAAGTTCAACTAATTTAGGAGTTAAACTAAATGATAGTGAATTTTCTGCAAGAAATGAACATAAAACTTCTTGACGAACCTTCCTTGTATTGAGATCCACCATTTTCTAATAAATCATCAGTATTTTTTGAATGAGCAAAATGACTTGGAGTCACTGAATTTCTAATAGTCTTTACGTTTTTCTCATGCATCCATGTTTTAGCATGACTTAAAAATGCCTTAATGCCTTCAGAGCCATACTTAAACAGAATTACGAATGTACAATAAGCTTGACCAGCAATATCAAGTTTTTACACCATGTGCTCATAACATCTTCATTTGAGTCCTTTCTTTGAATCCAATCAAAACGGAAAGAATTTAACATCCCGTTCAAGTTCAGTTATATTACAATTTTTCTCAAGAAATCATTGTTTCCATAATAAAAATATAATTTGAACATACAAAACATTTTCTTCAATGTAAAAAAAAGCAAAATGAAATATGAAAAACACGCTCTAAACAAAGTACAAACGACATTAACCATATAAACAATCCACTAAACTAACCGCAAAGCAGATTATGCTACGCAGAGCAGATGATTCACAGACATCAACATTCTCGCTTTCTGTTTCAAATATTCCAATGAAATTACAATATGCTAAGACTGCTCTTAAAACAATAAATAAAAGAATACTCTGCTATTACCCTGTCTTAGAGGTCAAGACTTAAAATTTTTAGAAGTGGCCAGTGGCCACTCATGAGTCGTTGTCGTTGTCGTTATACATTGGATTCATACACATAATATATATATATGATATATAAGTGTGTGTGCATAAAAGCATAAAAACGCATATGATATGGTCGGAAAGTTAAATTAAGAAATAGTGCTCTTTATTGTATTATTTTAATAATAATACAATAGTCATTATTATTAAATGACTATTGTATTATTAGTCATTTAATAATACAATAAACGTGCATATATAACATGTGTGTATTTCTGCCAATAAAAAATAAAGAAAAAGAAGGGGAGATAAATGAAGGGGGGAGGGACAAAAAATAATTACATCAGCAAGAAATATTTAACAATTCTATTTCTTTAGATGTTCAAGAATCTCATAAAGCAAGTTTGAAATTAATATTGACATTTATGTTATGGATGGAGAAATACTAGGAATCAGGAGTTTTCTCAGAACATTTGGGTTTTCTTTTTAAAACGAACGATATCCGCGACTTTTTTAAAAATGGAAGATTTCATCATCTGTCCAGAAGAAAGGAAGATACGTTAAAAAAACGAAAGTCTTCCGGGAAAACCAGAAAAGTTGGCAAGTATGCTAATATATGCATTTTGCTACGGAAAACAGCAGGCTATAATGATGATATGATCTGACAACGTGATTTCTCATACACAATTTGTGTTTTACAAGAATATTTATTTTATGTCCCATTGCAAAAGAAATACAAAAATTTGATTCATTTAATAAATTTCACCTAGTCCGGCACTTCCATCTGCAAATGGAAAATAATTATGATCAGAATTAGAGGAAAGCAAAATTATTTTGAGTCTGAGGAAGAGGTGGGGAGGCAAAGAATCTGTACTAGCCTATTATCAGGTTTAATTTTATTAACTGGAATTTGATTGCTAAAATTAGAAATTTGCTGAAAATTTTTTGTAAACATGATTGGTTGGATGGACATTATCAGCACCACATTCAATAAATTTACTACCTAAACAGTTACATATAGCTTTTATCTACTTTAAACATTTTCAGGATTATTTCATTAACACAAAAAAATTCTTTAATATAACTGCAATTACTTTTATATCCACATAAAACCTTATAAAAATTTCATACCATCAGAAAAACAAACTTTTCAAACATATATAGAATAAAATTTTTATGTATGTACATTAATCATACATTATATATATAGTATTTAATTATCACTTTTAAACACATATGAAATCAACTAAGCATTAATTTTCTTAAACTGATTTAGAAAACAATTTCGTACCTAAAAATCTGTTTTTCATCCCCCCTCCCCCCTGTTTACACATTTGGTATAGATATGAAACATAAATATATAATTTAATTGAGAAAAAATAAATATATTCATCAAGTTATTGAGCACTTCTGTCGTTTTATTGTTTCTTGAATTGATCATTTATCACTATCTAGAAATGGGGAACGGAGGGGGGGGGGGGATTAAAAAATAATTACATTAATAAGAAATATTAAATTCTCAATTCTACTTCTAGAATCTAATAAAGCAAGTTTAAAATGAATATTGCCATTTATATTATGGATGAAGAAAGACGGAAACAACTGCAGAACATTTGATCAGCGATCACTAGTTGGAAATAAGAAAAGGGGGAGAGAGGCAAAAAATAATTACACAAACAAGAAATATTTAACAATTCTTTTTCTTTCTAGGTTCTAGAATCTCATAAAGCAAGTTTTAAATGAATATTGACATTTATGTTGTCGATGGAAAAAGATTGGAAATTGGAAGGCGCGATCATCATCGAAATCCTATTAACAATCGCCGATCGTTAATGGGATTTTTTTTTTTTTTTTAATGAATGATATCTGCGATTTTTTAAAAAAACGGAAGAAATATTTTCACAAATTCGCAGAAAAAATGGCGATCATACCAATTTTTTTTTTTTTTTTGATCGCCACTTTTTCAAATTAAGTCGCCACGTGGCGAGTGGCAACTGTGAGTCTTGACCTCTACCCTGCCTCCCATCCCACTTACTCAACTGTCCAAGAGAGCTTCTCCCCGTCCATATTCCTAATTAGAGAAAGAGAGGAGAGGATATCTCTTTGGTTTTCGACATCAAAACATCAGAAATTATATAAATTAAACGAGACATTACTATAAATTACGTTACATAAAAAACCTTTAAACTTGCCTCATTATCAAGCCATAAATTTTTCACCTGGATGCCCAGGTCTCTTCGGCGGCTTCATCTGTTGTGAAGTTCACTTGACACTGAAATCTGTGGGTGGCTATCTCCATGAGGTGTTGCCACACTCCATTTGGGGCTATTGCACCGCTGTCATTGCACACATTAGGATTGGTAGCTATTTCGATGGATTCACGGAACATTGCGTAATGATAGTTATTATAGTCGGCCAATTTTTTAGTTTCATTTAAGTTTATTTCAATATTTTCACTATTATATGTTTTTGTGAGAGCAGTATTTTCTTTGCCAATTTTAATGTCGTATTTATACTCGTTAATTTGGGTTTTAATTTTTCTTTTAGTAACGCCAATGTATGAACCTTTATTTTTATTTTGATTAATGAACCGTATTTTATAAATTCCGGCAGTTTCAACTGGTGAAATGGGATCTTTATCGCTACGTATTAATTGAAAAATGTTTCTATTAGGTTTTATGGGGATATTGATACCGTATTTATTAGCTGAATTTTTAATTTTAAAATGGAAGAAACCATCAAAGAAATTGGCGTCAGGGAAATTGAAAAAGATCCTAATAATCAATTAATTGAAAAAACCCGGAAATTAATTAAAGATGGAAAATGGCCCGATAATAAACCTCATAAACTTTTAACCACACACTAAATACTCCACGCATTTTCGATAGGTATAAAGACCATAAAACCCCCCAAAACTCCGACCTATTGTTCACAAAAATGAAGCCCCCACTTATTGTTTAGAGAAATACATGGCCAAAATTTATCGTGAAATTATTTCCCCCCTCCGAACACTCTTTAGAATCCACTGAAGAATTTATTAAGAAATTAAGAGAAATAAAATATGAAGACAATTACCATTTCGTTAGTTTTGACGTAGTTAATTAATATCCATCTATCAACATTGCAGAAATTAATAATACTGTTACAAAATTGTAAATAATTGTGTTTATTTTTGTATAAATTCTTTCAAAGAGGCGTAGTAAGTTGATAAAGTGCTAATTTTGTGCATTTCTAGTCGTTTTAGCATTGAAATAGCCTTATTTTCTCTTAAAAACGCATTAAAAAGCCCCAATAAGGCAGGTAATGGATTTGGCGACCTTGGCGAGAAAATCCTAATTAGGGATATACCAAATATGGAAGCTCTAATCCCATTGGCTGATGAGATATGGAAATTTCTGGAATGTTCTACACTTTTCTACAGGGGTATATAAGGTCTGTTTTCTTCGCCAAGGCTAAGTCAGTTCAGTTCTCATACAGCTTCCGCTAATGCTTGCATTGTTTTGAGCCTCTTTGAAAGAGACTTGCTTCAAGTGTTATTGCTATACAGTTTGTACTGTGGATTTGCTATTGACAGCTGTTGTTTAAGCTGTGTTTACTGGTTGAATTGAAGCTGATACTTGGTTTATAGACTTGTATTTTTCCGGAACTTTCTGTGAATAAATTACTGAATTTTTGTACGTTTGGCCTTTCATTCTCGAACAACTCATGAACCCCGAAGTACGCAACATTTCTGGTGTCAGGAGTGGGGTTGTCTGTCAATGGTTATAACTAGAGCTATGGAGCAAGAAATGAAGAAACTTCTAGAAAGCTTAGCTACCCAGATGAATGAAATGAAGGAAGGACAAAGAGAAATGAAAGAAAGTATGGAAACATCGCAAAGAGAATTGAAAGAAGGTTTGACTAAATAAATGAAGGAAATGAAAGGCAGTTTGGGTGAAGTTCAGGGAGAAATTAAGTCAATCCAAAAAAAAGTTAAATGCAGTCAAGAGGAGATGAAGAGAGACCTTTCGGCAGTAAAGGAAGTGATTGAAAGTAAATTATCGGATATGGAAAGTAGAGTAGATGGAATAGAAGAGAAAGTTTTGAAAATAGAAGAGAGTTTTGAAGAGAAAGCTATAAAGATAGAAGAAAATGTTATGAAAATAGAAAGAAATTTTGAAGAGAGATTTATGAAGATAGAAGAGAATTTTGAGGAGAAAGTTAAAGAAAACTTTGAACAAGAGCTGAAAGGAAGGTTTTCAGAGATAGAAAGCAAGTTTAAGAGAATAGAGGAAGATTTTGAGAGAAAAATGAAAGAAGAGTGGAACGGAGAAGTAATAGGGAATGAACTGCAGAGCAAGATTAAGAATCTCGAAGAAAAGTTAGAATCCATGCCTCAGGAAACTGAAAAAAGAGAGAAGAATCCAGAATAAGGAATTTATTAAGCTATCCACCTACGATGGAATGGATGTATCGTAATTTCGCACGCATAGTCCGCATGTGAAGTTTTATGGAAAAATTATTTTAAAAAATATCAGATTGTCCGCACTACCGTATAGTCAGTCCGCAGGAGAAAAATATAACCCCAAGAAAACAGCAAGTAAAATACTATTCTGTAGTTTTATATGAAAATATTAAAGCATTCCCGTTACAAAATTATACATTAAAAGAAACCTTAAAGTTGATGTTTACATTTTCTATCGGAATTCCCGGTTGAATGGTTGAGTCATTGAGTGAGTTTTAGTATTGCTTTATGCTGCATGGTTCGTTACCGATACGATATATGGATACGATGTTTTCTTTGTGTTTTATTCTTTTTTTTATGTTTATATTTGATCGTCAGAATCGGCAGTTTGTATTCATTTGTTTAATTGTGATTTTGAGGATTTGAACTGTGAATAACTAGCAGATAATCCGCACCATCATATAGTCCGCAGGTGAAAATTTTTTTTACTTTTTGACACACATAGTCCGCGGACTATACGCTCGGAATTACGGTATATAAGACGCAGTTTTCCATCGTGGCTGAAGCTAATGGCTGGGACTCTGCTGCAAAGACGGCTCATCTGGTAGGGTCGTTGCGGGGCGACACCGCAGATATTCTGGAGACCCTTTTGAAGGAACAGCGATATGACTTCGAAGCTTTAACCAGAGCACTGGAGCTACGTTTTGGAGCGAAATCGTCCAAAGAATATAGTCGACTCCAGCTAAGGTCCCGTCATCAGAGACCAGGGGAAAGCTTACAAGAACTGGCATTAAACATCCAGAGGCTTTCACATTTGGCTTTCTCAGACTGTCATCCTGAAACACGCAATGATCTGGCCCTAGAATATTTCATTGATGCTGTCAGAGATCCAGATATTCAAAAAGCCCTCAGACTCTCCGGCGTGAAGGATGTGGAGTCAGCTTTGGTGTATGCCCTAAAGATCGAGGCAGCCCAACAAGCCTCCCATAAACATCACCAGAACAGCAGACAAAGTGAACGGCTCTCAAGATGATCTTAATGAGATTCAGAAAATGATTGCAGAAATTAATAGAAGACTACGCATTCTTGAGAGTAAAGAAGAAGGGAAGACTCCAACAACTAAATGCTGGGGCTGTGGAAAAGACGGGCATATCAAACGAAGCTGCCCAGTAAGAGCACCTAGAGTACCAACCAAGAATGTCTCTGAAGTATGCCACACAGAAGAAGCTCTTCGGGAAAATCCAGATACTTTCTTGTGGAAGCCTCCATCTGATGATCATAAATACAGCTCTAAATCAGAGGACAAACACCAAAGAATAAAGCCAGTTGCTCGCCAAGTTACTGTCGCAACACCATCAGAACAAGATCCCGATCTATGGAGTGATGAAGAACTTAGACAAGCTCAGTTGGAAGATCCTGACATAAAGCCAATATTACAGCTGAAAGAGATGACCAGCAACAGACCTACCTGGTAGGACATTTCCAGATTTAGTCCCATTACGAAAAGTTATTGGGCTCTTTGGGACTCTCTTCATATCAGAAACGGCGTATTATACAGAAAGTGGGAATCTGATGATGGGAAAAGCTTCAGATGGCAGATTGTATTACCAAGATCAAAAATTCCAGCTGTTTTAGAACAACTGCATAGTAGCTCTACCGGAGGCCATTTTGGGGTAATGAAGACTCTGCAGAAAGTTCAGGAATGCTTCTACTGGTGCAAGGCAAGGAAGGATGTGGAGAAATAGTGTAAATCTTGTGATGCTTGTACGGCACGTAAAGGCCCGCAGAAACGAAGTCGAGGAAGACTGCAACGGTATAACGTGGGAGCACCATTTGAATGGATTGCACTCGACATCTTGGGCCCTTTGCCATGGACCTTCAGTGGAGATAAATACATCCTCGTCGTGATGGACTATTCCACCAAGTGTCCTGAGGCATATCCCATTCTCGATCAAGAGGCATGCACAGTCGCAGAGGTCCTAGTGCAGCAATGGGTGTCAAGGTACGGCACGCCCCTACAACTTCATACCGACCAAGGTCCGAACTTTACCTCTGCTGTTTTCAAAGGACTGTGTCAACTACTTGGCATAGACAAAACGCAGACAACACCCTTACATCCCCAGTCGGACGGCATGGTCGAGAGGTTCAACCGTACCATCCTGAATAACCTCTCTCTTCTAGTATCAAGGAACCAGCAAGATTGGGACTTGAAGTTGCCATTGTTCCTGCTGGCTTATCGAAGTGCTGTCCATGAAACCACCGGCTATACTCCAGCCCAGTTGCTGTCTGGACGTAAACTTCGTCTCCCCTGTGATCTCCTGTTTGGTTGTCCACCCGATGCGCCTTTATCGCCCGAGGAGTACATCCAAGATCTCCAGGCACGATTTGAGGACGTACACAACTTTGCTCGGGAGCAGATTCACATGGCAATGGAGAAAATGAAGACATGGTACGATCTAAAGGCTACACAACATGAGTTCCAGGAAGGAGACAGGGTCTGGTTTTGGAATCCTGTTTCACGCAAAGGACTGTCTCCCAAGTTACAGTGCAAGTGGGATGGACCGTACACAGTCTTAAAAAGGCTGAATGATGTAGTAGTGCAGAACACTAAAACACCTTCATCAAAACCGAAGGTGATGCACTATAACAGGCTAGCCAAGTATCACACTTAACGGTAAAACTAAAATTTAAAATGTAAATACTCATAAAATTTGCGCATGCGTAATGTAAATATTTGTATATAAATACTTGTACATATTTTTGAATTTTTTAAATATTTCTCACTTGATTTTTTGTTTCTATTTTATCATTATATGCAACTTAGTTTTTGTATTTTAGATTGTGTAAATTTGTTTAGTTTCTCCTCTTGACCAAGGGTTGCACTGCCTGGGACATGCAGTCCTTGGGAGGGGGGCAGTGTTACAAAATTGTAAATAATTGTGTTTATTTTTGTATAAATTCTTTCAAAGAGGCGTAGTAATAGCCTTATTTTCCCTTAAAAACACAGGTAATGAATTTGGCGCCAAATTTGGTGACTTTTCCCACCTTGGCGAGAAAATCCTTATTAGGGATATACCAAATATGGAAACTCTAATCCCTTTGGCTGATGAGATATGGAGATTTCTGGAACATTCCATACTTTTCTACAGGAGTATATAAGGGCTGTTCTCTTCGCCAAGGCTAAGTCAGTTCAGTTCTCATTCAGCTTCCGCTAATGCTTGCATTGTTTTGAGCCTCTTAAAGAGACTTGCTTCAAATGTTATTGCTATACAGTTTGTACTGTGGATTTGCTATTGACAGCTGTTGTTTAAGCTGTGTTTACTGGTTGAATTGAAGCTGATACTTGGTTTATAGACCTGTATTTTTCTGGAATTTTCTGTGAATAAATTACTGAATTTTTGTACGTTTGGACTTTCATTCTTGGACAACTCACGAACCCCCAAGTACGCAACAATACTATCAAAAATAAATTTCAAGATCCTAAAATTATTCAAACACTCACAGCAACTACCAACCTTTTACTTAACGAAAATTATTTCAAATTTAACAATAGAATTTACCAGCAAAAGAAGGGGGGGGTCCCAATGGGACTGCCCATTTCGGGTTTCATCACAGATTTTAAACTAAGGATAATTGAAAATGAAATAATCAAACGCTTTAAAGAGAAAAATTTTTATTGGTATAGGCACGTCGATGACGTTTTTGCCGTTATCGACAAAAATTGTAATATTCAACATTTACTTAACTCCATTAATAGCATTGATTCCGATATACAATATACCTATGAAGAAGAAATCGACCACCAAATTAATTTCCTCGATGTCCAAATTATGCGTACAGAAAGTAAAATTAAAACCACCGTGTACCGAAAACCTACAAATAGCAATGAAATTATCCACTACAAAAGTAAAACGCCTTTCTGATATAAAATTAATGCTATTCGCTCATATATTAATTGTGCCATTCTAATCTGTGAGGAAACTGAAGACTTAAAACAAGAAATAAATATTATTAAAGAATTTACTAAAAAAGCAGGATACCCTAATAAAATCATCAACAAACTAGTTAAAAACAGGATAAAAAATCTTAATTAAATTTCAAATTTTCAAAAAAACCCTCTAGATTTACCTCTTCAATACCATATGATCAGGGAGCCGCCAATAAAATTAAAAATTCAGCTAATAAATATGGTATCAATATCCCCATAAAACCTAACAGAAACATTTTTCAATTAATACGTAGCGATAAAGATCCCATTTCACTAGTTGAAACTGCCAGAATTTATAAAATACCGTTCATTAATCAAAATAAAAATAAAGGTTCATACATTGGCGTTACTAAAAGAAAAATTAAAACCCGAATTAATGAGCATAAATACGACATTAAAATTGGCAAAGTAAATACCGCTCTCGCAAAAACATATAGTGAAAATATTGAAATAAACTTTAATGAAACTAAAAAATTGGCCGACTATAATAACTATCATTACGCAATGTTCCACGAATCCATCGAAATAGCTACCAATCCTAATGTGTGCAATGACAGCGGCGCAATGGCTCCAAATGGAGCATGGCAACACCTCATGGAGATAGCCACCCACAGATTTCAATGTCAAGTGACCTTCACAACAGATGAAGCCGGCGAAGAGGCCTGGGCGTCCAGGTGAAAAATTTACGGCTCGATAATGAGGCAAGTTTAAAGGTTTTTATGTAACGTAATTTATCTCTTTGTTTTTGATTATCTGCCTGTGCTTCAAGGCCGTAGCCAAGTAGTAATGTTTTGGGGTTTATTTCCCCCCCCCACACACACACTACCGAAAATTTGTTGGAAATTTAACTAAAAGCTTGAACCCACTCCGAAATTTTTTTCTGCCTATGGCCCTGGATCTAACATCCATAAATATTTTTAGAAATTCTTTAAACTGACATTTATTGTTCATGTTCATTACAATATGTTCCTTATTAAAAATGACATAAATAGTGTAACAGCTTGACGGGTGGTTCGATGAGGTGACTGTATGAATGTGGGGGAGAAGTATGAAAATGAACCAGACTTTCTTCTTTCGCTAGCAGTTGCAGAATTTAATAATTACTATTTACACACATATATACAAAAAGATCCGAAGATTTAGATGAGTTTCCTGCACTCTGTAATAGTGCATAAAATAATACCAATAAACCTGAGCCAAGAGAACGGCAGGACACACTTCCTCCGTCTCTCCAAACCAGCTTCACACTCTACTTTTGTACAGATGCTTTTTTTCTCTGCATCCTTCCGCGACCCCTTTAAGGGTTGCAATCACACATATTCCCCTCCATAGGGGCTACCATAAAGGTCTGGGACTCGCTGGCATTACACCTCCCCCCCCCCCCCAAGATTGTGTCTCAGCGGCCGTCTGATGACACTATCTGAAAAATAAAAGGATGCCAGAGACTCCCACTCCCTTATATTATTTAAAATCTAACACAACCAAATAACAGTACAGAAATTAATATCAGGGTTGCCAACTTTTCAAAAACAGTTTGAGGAGTATTCAGAGAAATTTTGAGGAGCATTTTGGCTACTTTGAGGAGCAATTTTAAAAATACATTAAAAAAAAAAATAAAAAATAAATAAACTACTAACAAAAATAAATTAACAATAATCATATGAAATTAAGAAATATTTATTGATAATCAAATATATATATAGCAAAACAGTGAAGAGAGATAAGAATGGGAAATGATTAAGCTTGAATATAAGCTTAAAACCCAAAAGTAATTTGTTTTTTTTGCATAATGGCATATTTTCCATACATAAATAAAGACAATATATGTAAGTAGATTATTCATTTACATAAAAAAAAAAAAAGAAAGAAAAGAAAGCACAAAGGGAAAAAAAATTAATTTAATTTCCAACAATTTTCATGAATGTCAAAATAATTATTATACTATCACATAAAAATCTAAAAACGATATCTCCGATATTCATATAAATGTGTATCTATAAATGTAAATCTCATCTCTGAGTCAACTCCCTCTAATCTGCATAGCTTGGGACCATATGTTTTGTAAACTTTAGAATTTTGCAGATTATTGGTCATAATTTGTTTACTTATTTTTTTTCCCCCTTTCCCCCCAGATACAAATGAAGATATAATAATAAATCATTAATGCTTTAAGTGAATGATAAAATAAATGCATAATTATTTCAAATAAATCTTAAATAAAGCGTTGTCAATCAGCCTTAAAGTTCAGTAGCTTTGAATCCATTATTTTTATTGATAAATAATTAAAATAAACAATTTTTTTAACGACCTATTAAGCATTAAGATAACTGAAACATTGATATAGTTTAAATGAAAATCAAAACACTGCATAATCATAGCATTTGGTTTCTTTCTTCCCCCTTTCAGCTTGTGGTTTTAATTAAACACACTCTTAGCTAATTTAAACAAATACTTGTTCCCATTCTGAGTCAGCAATATTTTGATTACACTATGCCTAGCACTAGAATGTTTTCTTTCTTTCTTTTTTTTTTTTCTCTACTATTCATTTATGAGTATTGTACGATGAAGCGTGTGATTGGTTCTTCAGCTAAATTGTAAAAGTTATTTTATTATTATTATTATTATTTATTTTTTTTTTCAAGATACGTTAAAGTGCTTTCATAGATAAAAAATAAAATTCAAAAAATAATGTTTTATGCGACAACTGTTGGAAATGCAAAATCAAAAGTTGATAAGGATTGGAGATCACGATTTCTGGTTAGATGTGTGCAAGGAAAAAAAAAAAAAAAAAAAAAAAGAGAAGAAAGAAAGAAAAATAGTTTTTTTTTTTTTTTTTTTTCCCCTTTAGTATCTGCTACTATTCAGTTTTATGTATTTAATAAAAAATATTTAGTTAGGTGATCAAGACTGAATTTGTGGAGCATAAACATTACTTCGCGGAATTGCGGAGTTTTTAAATTTTTTCAGAGAAACTCCACAGAAATCGGAGCAGTTGGCAACCCTGTAATATTGATAAGAAAACCACAATTAAGTAATGAAATTAGCAATTAAAACAATAAAATAAAATTATAAGAACCTTGTAAGACATAATATACATGCTTTACTAAATAAATGTCTTTGTGACTTTCATTCTCTGAAATAAACAAAACAGTTTTAAAATCACATACACACAAAGTTTTGATCAAAATTGTTCATTAAAAAGTTTGAGTAAAGTTCATTAGAGTCTATTAAAAGTCTGACTTGTTCATAAATACACAATTAACTCTAGTTAATCAATGTCTAAATTCGCACTTTCAATAACACAAGTTCAGACATATGAAAGCTGAAGTTCCATTTTTTTTTCCGGTGAAAACACAATGTTATTTCTAGCGAAATTAATTTCTTGACAACAAACACACAATTAAACACTTTTAGCTCCTTCGAAGACATAATTAACTGTTTCAAGTGATTTCTTCGATCACTGGTATATTCAGCGACATCCTCGGGGTATGCCAAGTCAGGTTCCAGATAATTTGTCATCATGACGTGCACAATTTTATTTCAAGCACTAGATCCTTTGAAGTTGAAAAACATAATTTGACGTTTAACATAAGCCATATGTGCTTTAAATGGCACGAAGACTGAGTTGCTTTCTCCTGGAGGAGTTTTCCAATTCTCCTTCACACGATATCAAGATGAAGTCACATTTCTTTCGTCGTGGGTGATTCTGAAGTCGGTGGCTTTTCCCTGTTTATTCGCCTGTATCAAGTCCAAAGTTTCATCAATTAGCTTGATTTCATCAGATTGAGAGCATTGTCATGCTGTTTCACCAGGACCGGTCCAGCAAGCCTATAGAACCGCCTGATCGTACGCTTTAAAATTCCTAGAAGACGAATGTCTAATTTCGCCAGCCCAAGGCAATGATTTCAAATTACCAAATAACTAATTAAATTCTCCATTAGCCATCCCACAATCATTAACAATTACATTCGGAATCCTAGTATGCATAAAAATATTGGATAGAGCACTATAAATCGCCTTGGTCGTTAACGTTTTTAACTCGATAGCTCCCAGCCACTGCCTATGCTGATCCTTCAAACACAGTTCAGCGCAAGCGATATACCTCAAGCGCACTTCGGAATGCCCCATCCCAGGCCAAAAGGAACTACAGCCTGAACTCTTCCTTTAGATTTGTTTTCGCATACGACCATTTCTTGAGCTAAGTTTGATCTTTCCTCTTTCTCTTGCCTAGACTGCAACAACACCGTTTCCTCCAGTGCTTTACTACCCCTCTAATTTATCACTCCCTCAATAACGCTCGTTTCTTCTCTGACTTCTTCCAAATCCGTACACTGCATCTGGAATTTCAGATGTTCAGCTTTGACCCTCTCTTCAATACAAAGCGTATTTTCCCCAGTGACTTCCATTCCCCCCTCCACGAAAATCGAAACCTCTCTTTCTCTAGTTTCAGGAGGAGATCCCCCTTCTACAAACTGGACGCTTCTGCTCTCTCTTTTTTCATCCCTCTCTTTAAACTGCCCCCTCAACGAATTCCATATCCTAGGTGGAAGCAAGCACGGGACGCCAAGTTTTCCAGTCACCGCAGCGAGAATTTCTTGAGGTCCGTCAATGGATGTTGTGCTTGTTTTGAGAGAAATGGGAAGTTTACATAATTTAGCTTCAATCTGTTTGCCAAAAGCTGATGTGAGACTTATCTTTCCTTGCTCTATAAGTTCTATATCTGGTAGAGCTAAAGGGTTAAAAATCACAAAATTTGTGCCAGAATCTTTTATTGCTTTCACATTCCGCCTCTCAACCATTATTTTAATATCATCTAAAGATTCAATCATGAGTTGGGAATTTAAAAATTCAGTTTTTACCACTGCGGTAAATATTTTGCTATTATTTTCCTCCGATTTAATATTTTCACTATTAAAACTTTGTTTTCGTTTATCACAGTCACACTGTAAGTGGGAATTAGATCTGCAAGAATAACAGGATTTGGTTTTAGGTTTATAAGCGTAACTCGGCTGGTTTTTGGGTGTACGCAAATGAGGAGGTATGTATTTTTTTTTATCTCTTTCTGTATCTAACATTTCTACCGTATCGCATTATTTTGGTATCTCTGAAAAATGTTGCTTATGTAACGACTTGCCTCTAGACGTATAAAAGTTATCGTAATCCTTGCCCATTTCTGTCGGCCTAAACCAATTTTCACCTTGTCATATAACATATGCGTTTGCATTTCCGGATCTAAAGTAGAAAATAATTTGTCCGCTACTATCAAATCACGCAAGGTATTAAAATTATCACATTTTCTTAATCTGAGGTAATAATCAAATGTTGTTTTAAGACGAGATGAGAATTGCATGTGTGTCTCACCCACCTGCCTTTTAGCTTTATTAAAATGTTCTAAACAATTTTGGGCTGTCGGTTTGAATTCTCGTAACACAAATGTTTTTATTTTCTCGTAATCTTTTATCTCCTCATCATTAATGTAAACTAAAATGTTAGCAGCTTTTTTGGCCTAATACATTTAACAAAATTTCGGCTTGGATATTCTTATTGTTGTAATTTTCATCCATGTTGTTTTTATTTTATTTTATTTTTAATTAAAAACTGCAATATTTAATTATATTTAGTTAATTAATTTGAGGAATTAAATGGTAATAAAAAGTAAAAGTTAAAAGGTAAACTTAAAGTTATAATTGTAGTATGGTATATTTATTTATTACATGGTTTAAACTTTTTATTGAAAACATTTCTTATTAGAGTGAAACATATTTACTTATGTTTTTGGTCAAAAACATTATTTTTAATGGGTTCCATTTTTGTTTACCTTGGAAAACTTTAGCTAACGATGACCGGTTGGTTGCTCACTGGTTTCCTAACATCTTTTGCTGGTCTATCTACTTAACTGCACTGTTGTCGATTGCAGATACTAGATAGCAGTGCAGTCACTTGTTTTAGCAGACTATCATTGGTTATGTGTTCTGATCTGTTGGTCAGTATTTAAGGACTTGCCGGCGAACGATGCAGGGCAGTTCTTCAATGTTTTGGTTTTTGTGAAGCAGTCTAGTGGATCAGCTTTATGATGTCCGTTGTTTTTTTTAAAGTCTAACCAGTAACAATAATAGTTAAATGAAATTTATTTAAAGCTTGTTTACTCCTGTCGTCGTGGCTTCGGGCGCAGTCTTCCGGCAGTTGCAAGTTCAATTGAAAGGGTCGTAAGTTGTTTCACTCTTGTTAAGTTTTCTTGTAGAAATGTTTTTCCAAGAGATGTTTAGTATCTCGTTGGCTTCCATGGCATGTTGAGTCGTATGTAGTTCGTTAGACACTGGGCTAACGTCGTCATGTTTTTTTTTTTGTGACTCTGTTCTTTGTCAACCTCAGCTGACATCATTTATTTTTGGTTTTATGAATATATATATCGTAGTTGATTTTCTTTAATGATGAAGTTAAGTTTGAATTCTGTTTTCGTTGAATTAATTAAAAGTTTATTACCGTTGAAGTTTTCTGTTGAGTTTTGTTAAAGTTGGACAGAGTTTATTATAGTTAAAACTACAGATAGATTTATGTTTTTAAAAGTTGTTTTAAATTGTTGATTTTAGTTAAAGTTGTCTAAAGTTTATTTTGGTTGAGATTAATAATAGTTTTTATGAATGTAAGTTTTTTTGAAGTTTGTTTTACAAAGTTGCTGGTCAACATTTACAGGGATGGAACACGGGTGCAGAATTCATACCACAATCGATGTAAGAAAATTTTCTACTTTTTAAATCAACGATATTATAAGTAGAGAAATTTCTTAAACGGATTCCGGTATGAATTCTGCACCCGTGTTCCATCCCTGCATTTGTTAAGCCTCATTGACGAATATGTTAGTTGCCTTGGATTATAATATACTAATGTTTGTTGAAGCTAATGATTAATATATTGTTGTTGAAAATCATTTTTACATTTGTAAAGTTTTTCAATTTAATAAATTTTGTTTGTTTCTTAAAACTTGTCCTCATTATTTGAGTTGCATTTCTCTAGTTATACACTTATACATTTGAGACTGCTTAATGCATTTTGCAGTTAAATTTTCATTGTGCATATTAAGATACTCTGCAATGTTAAAATAGCCAAATCGGCTATCACTTATCTACATTTTTCGTTTTAAATGCGCGTTCCAGAGTTGTGAAAAATAAATACCATAACTCTGGTTTTGACAGACAAGGAATAGTTAATGTTTTTACCATTTTAATTATTTTATCTGAATTATCAATTTCGCTACGCTGGACAGGTTTGGCCTAGGATTAGAACTTTGAGCTCTGACAAGTTCCAATGCTCGATTGTGGTGTTCATTTTTCCTATCTTCAAACAGTAGTGATAATGAATTGTGCTACGAATTCTGGCGACATTTTATATTCGTCTGATTTCAGAATTCTCTCTTTAAGATCTTTGATTTTAAAATCTGAACACCAATTTCTTCAGCGACCGTAAATAGGTCTTCCTTTTTTTTAGACCTTTCACATTGAAAATTTCAGCCATGTTGGCAAATTCTTTTTAATTTTAGCAAATTTTCAAACAATTTTCTACGTATCATTCAACGGATTCTTAAACAGTCACTGTGCATGCTGCTTTTCCCCCAAAACAGAAACAAGTTAACATCACCTTACCTCGAATCCTGTCGACTGCGCCAGTGTAACAGCTTGACGGGTGGTTCGATGAGGTGAATGTATGAATGTGGGGGAAAAGAATGAAAATAAACCAGACTTTCTTCTTTCGCTAGCAGTTCCAGAATTTAATGATTACTATTTACACACATATACAAAAAGATCCATTTGAAGATTTAGATGTGTTTCCAGCACTCTCTAATAGTGCATAAAATAATACCAATAAACCTGAGCTAAGAGAATGGCAGGACACACTTCCTCCGTCTCTCCAAACCAGCTCACACTCTACTTTTTGGACAGATGCTTTTTTTTCTCTGCTTCCTTCCACGTTCCCTCCATAGGGGCTACCATAAAGGTGTGGGACTCGCCCACATTACAAATAGCACGACTATTTGAGTAAAGGGATACCTGAAATAATTGCATTGAATAAGAGGCATTTTTTAAAATAATGTTTAAATACCTTTGTACTGCAAAAATCAGAATGAAATTGACTATTATTTAAATCCACAAAATATTTTTTTTCTATCGGTTATGGTATGATGAATAACATTAGGATTCACACAGCCACACGGAGATATCCAGATACATTAAGGGCTGTAGTTGGAATTTGCTGTAATTACATTTGCATTTTCGTAAAGCATTCTTAACACAAACTAACACCTTTTACAGTGATGATAACTTTAATTAGTCTGTCTATACGCACATTGTAATTGCTGTTTATATTTATAGAATACTTAAAATTAATTTATGTTATTGGAGTTTACTACGACATGTCCTCTAGTGAAAATGGTATTAATAGCACAATTGGTTTGATTACAGTGATTTATAAAAGATTTCTGAAGCAATTACGCCTTAGGAAGAAATGTTTAAAGCATAATGTAATCTTTAAACAAACAACAGAACAAAATTCATATATAATTTTTACTAGTGCCTTTGCCTGTTTCGCGGCTCACTAAATTTAAATGACTAATTTTACAAACGCTTAAAGAACAGTTGAATAGGTGGGCTTTGCTTAGTTCCTCATTGTATATTTATTTTTTCATAAATTTCTACAATAGCTAATGATACATTTACAGGGGAGAAAAAAGGTCTAATTACTCGATAAGATTCGAAAATGGCTACTACCAATTGGCTACCGTTGGTCCGTTTCAATACATTTTACTTTATCTTAATTTGTTGCTTATTTTTATTAAGGTCAGTTTCTTATTTACATTTTCATGCAATTTCATATTTCCATTCAAATAATCCCCAAAATGCAAGTTTGTGTGAAGAATTGCTCACAAAACTTGTATTCAAAGTAGAATGTCAGTCAGTGGTATCATAAAGGATATTTTAAAACTAATCAAATATTTTTACGATGAATAAAATCCTCATAATACACGTTTATGGAAAAATTTTTCCTTATTCTCCCACCAGTGTTATGATATTTTAAAACTGGTCCAATCTCTTCCAGATTAATTTATTCTTGAATTATTAAATACACAAATTAACAAACTAACATATTTATTAACACCCTACAGGCTGACAGCAAACAATTTTGTGATTTGTGAATTCCTCAAAACGAATGAAAGAAAGCATTAAAAAACAAAAGAAAGAAAGAAAAAACAAAAGAAAAAGAAAGAAAGGTCAGGAAAATTTTCCCGAATTTGTACTTGCACGAATTTATTATCACCATTTGCTTCACTCTACTCATATTATACATGAAAATTGAGTAGTTTTATATCTGTAATATAGGAAAATGTTTCATAAGTTATGAGTGATGCGCGATTTTACTTTTTTTTAAACTTTCATTCAATCATACGCTAACTCACTTTCATTTTACTATAATTATATCCCGTAAATTGGGAAAGTATTTCATAATTTATTAGTAATGCATGATTTTACTTTCATGTTTTTACATTAATAACTTTTTACCCATTCAATTTCTGACTCATTTCTCAGCTATGTTGAATTTTAATTTTCGTATTTTAATGAAACACTTGAATCTGATTATTTTATGCATAACTTTTTTTATGCTTCAATTTCTTTATATTTCTTTTTATTATTATTCTTAAAATTAGCTTATTTTGTTGGCTATGCAATGCATTTTTAGTTATTCTTTATTTTTATTATTATTTTTTTTCCTTAACTACAGCTCTTTCAAGTAGAAAAAACGCCCTTAAATATTTAAATTGTAAAACTTGAAATTTTTAATTAAGAAACATCGTTTTTACAGCATCTACTAAAATTATAGAATTAGCCATGTTCCTAAATTCCACAAAAATTCAGAACAATATCTCGCTAATTACAGCTACTTTAATTTTTGGCTAATACATACAGAGTAGTGCTGGACGATATCAGAAATTAAATATTGCGATATATCACCAAGTTAATATCGATATTAGTGATATATTGCGATATTTCTTTCAAGATAGGAAAAAATAGACATTTGTTACTTTTTAAAGACATATGCACACAAATTTTAAAGAGTACAAGTATAGAGTGTTTTCCCATGTATTTTCTGTTATATTACTACCATAACTTTATCATTAAAAAAAAAAAAAAAAAAAAAAAAAAATGCATAAAAAGTGAATCAATGTTTTGTGTTTCTTATTACTTATACTATTGCTTTTTAGTACACCTCTGTATAGTTTGTCCTCTATTTTTCCCATTTTAAGCTTCAATTATTTTAAAATCATATTTTAACACAGCTAATATGTGATCTGTGTTTTATTTGTACCAAGTATATCAAAATTCATAATTCTACTAAAAATAAAGCTTAAGAAAAATTGTCTTAAGATGTAGGTATTAAATAAAAATGAAAATCATTTTAAATAGTTCAGAATTGCTATCTCTGAACAGCGGCCATTAAATTTCTGATGAGTTACGACCCGCCCCTCTGCCCTGTAATCGAGGCCTCCTTAGCGCAAAATTTAAGCAAGATAATGCACAACCGCAAGTTGTTTGTATTGTCTGGACCTTCTTTGATACAGAATGTGTTCGACTGTTGCTCTGGCCAGCGCATTCTCCTGATCTCGCACCAATGAAAATGACTGTTTAATCATTGAAAAGCAACTGCCCCCCCCCTCCACTCACCAGTAACTTCGATCGATGAATTGTGGCATCGTGTTGAAGGTTCATGAAGTGCTCAACCTGTACATGTCATCGCATTCAAGAAAATGTTTTTAGTTATGATAGTGGTGTCAATATAATAAAATGTGAGTAAAATTTTAGGAACGATGCGAGGCCTGTATAATGTATGTGTCCAACAAATTTCATTCCATTATTATCATTCCTTCTTGGTGTTGCATTTTCAATGTCGAGCAGTGTGTTTCTATGCATATGCACTGAACTTCAAAAGAATGAATTAGAGCTTGAGATATGAAAGCATTGAAGGGCTTTAAAACTCTGATTTTAATCACTTTGAAAAAAAAAAAAAAAAAAAAAATTATATATATATATATATATATATATATATATATAGAGAGAGAGAGAGAGAGAGAGAGAGAGAGAGAGATTGTACAATGCAGGTGAAATTAAAAAAAAAAAAAAACTTTTTCTTTTAAATTCTGAATGAAACAAAAATAATAAAATTAAAAAATTACATGAAAAATATATTCAAGAATTTTGATGGAAAATATTTTAAGTTAGCGATATCGGAATGTAATAAAAATGTTAACCGTAATAATAATAATAAATAAAACAAATATTTTGTATAGAAAACAATACTTTTTTTTTTTTTTTTCCCTTTAAGAAATGTATTATATTAGATACCAAATTTTTTTTTTTTTTTTTTTTTTTATCATGCATTATATTTTTGAGTCTTCATAATTTTTTTGTAAAACAAATAAATGAATAAAAAGATCAGAAATAAAGAAGAACAAGAAGAGGAAAGTGTTTCTTGTGAATTAATATGAAATTGTAAAATATTGGTTCAGTTGCCATTTTTAATTTTAAGACCTAAATTTTTATTCTTATTTTCATTATTGTGACGGAGGACTATTAGTTTCAATTTGGAGTTTTTGTAGACAAGTTTTTTGTAAATTAGAAATATTTTAATTCATTTCAGTCATTTTAAAAAGTGCGTATCCCAGTTTTACAGTCATAAAATGAAATAAAAAATAAAAATTTTACAGGTTGAAATTAACAGTCCTCCACGCTAAACTAAATTCTTCCTTTGACCGAATTCTTAATTTATTTTATATTTTAATTAATTTTTATTTTCTCTCCCCGTACTATTTTTGTTAATACATTGTAACCAATCACTAATATGACTAACCTATGCTATAAAATTCCTTCTATAAATTTCAATTTACCATTTATTCATAACTTTAATCATCAGCTCTCTATTATTATTATTTATTACTTACATTATAGGTGTTTACTTCTAAATAAGATTACAATTTAAAAGGAAGTATTCAAGAAATAAATTCATTCAATTATTACAAAAAAAAAAAAAATCTGGAGTGACCACTCGACTTTCCGAACATTGAGTAACTAACAGTTTTGTAGATAAAATAAAGAAAGAGGAGTTGTTAAATAAACAAAAAAGAGAAAACCATAACAGAGTGTTTGAGTATTTTTCTCCATATATCACACGAGGTTTTATTTAACGCTACTGAACTTTGAGCCCTTAGATCATAATGATAAAGAATTTTTCGTTGTGTCCCTGTAAAAACCTATAAATGCTAGATTCACCAAAATGCTTATAGTTAGTGCAACAGTGATTTATAATATTCATACAAATTTTCAGCTCAATTGAATAAGGCGTTTAGATGCTATCGCTGGTCTCATAGGCCATAAAGATAAAGAATTTTTCTTTGTGTCCCTGTAAAAAAACTGTAAGTGCTAGATTCACCAAAATCTATACAGTTGGTTCAAATGTGACCTATAACATGTGTACAAATTCTTTGCTGAGATTAATAAGGCGTTTAGACGCTATCACACTTTTAAAAATTTGGCAAAGAATTTTTCTTTGTGTCCCTGTAAAAAAACTATAAGTGCTAGATTCTCCAAAATCTATACAGATTGAGTATTTGTGACCTATAATATGTGTATAAAGTTTTTGCTCAATTGAATAAGGCGTTTAGATCATGGGCGTCGGCAGAATGGGGCAAGGGGGGGCACTTGCCCCCCCCTGGAAAATTTTAATAAGCATTTTTTTCTTCAACTTTTAAAGTATGCTATCAGAAAAAAATATTTTTTCAGGTTGTGCCCTCCCCTGAAATTTTTTCTGGCGACGCCACTGGTTTAGATGCTATCGCACTTTTAAGATTTTGGTCCCTTGGCCATAATGATAAAGAATTTTTCTTTGTGTCCCTGTAAAAAAACTATAAGTGCTAGATTCACCAAAATCTATAGGGTTCGTACTATGGTGACTTACAATATACGTACCAACTTTCAGCTTATTCGAACAAAGCGTTTAGACGCTAGCGTGTTCACTCACATACATACACACATACATACACACACACATACATATATCATCGTAAAAATAGTGAAAACGGACTCGTTGGACCTCGAAACGTATAGAAACATCAAAATCTCGAATTCGGATTTTTGACATGATTACAATACTTTCCTCACTATAGTGTTCGGAAAGTAAAAAAAAAAGGGAGGGGGGATTTTTTTTTATGCATATTATTTTTATTTATATCTTATTAATTTCTTCTTATTTTTATTAATATCATTACATGATCTCTTTTGTTAGTGAATTTAATTTGACATATTTTTGCATTGACGAAAGACTTGTGTTTTAATTTGTTGTATAATTTACTTATATCTCATTTATGGAATCAAATATATTTATAAATTTAGATTGTTTTTTTTTTTTTTTTTTTTAATTAAAAAGGTTTTAATTAAAATCTAAAATATTAAAATTTTCCTTAGATGTAGAAGGGAATTTTATTAACAAAAACCTACTCTAAGTTAGTGAGGCACAAGTTTAGAAATCACGTATTGTTTCTTCATTAATATTTCTTGACTAAAGGCATTTTTTTTTTTTTTTTAAGAAAAAGATAAAGAATTAACTCTAAATAAAACGGAAATATTAAATCAAAATTTTAAAATGAATACAATGAAAGTAATCAGTGTGTGTGTGTATATTTATAAGACCATGTGAGTATGTAAAGTTCATTTTATTTATTTAATTTGTATCAGAGAAATCTCATTCTTCAGTGTATTCATCATAAAACATTTGCAGAGCTTCCTCTGTGCTCAATCCTTTCTTCCGACCATACATAATTAAATCACATTCACTTTTAATATTACGTTTAAAAATAGAGTGCACATAGAAAAAAGAAAAGAAAACCGAATAGAATATAACGGAAAGACAGTCAAAATATCAATTTTACAAAGCTATAATACTTTAATTTTCCCTTTCCACATTCCTAAAAATTTCCTTTTTAGAACTCAAGTTAAAAAAGAGGAGATTATCTTAACACGCCCCTAATCTCCAATTTTGACAGCTCAGATGGGGGAGAAAGTTTCGGGGGGGGGGGGTCTACCAGTCATTTGAATATACGGCATTTCGGGCGATTCGGTAAGGAAGGCGTTAAACATAAATTATGCCATACATACTTTTAAAAACCCTCAATAAAATACTCGTAAAACTGGTGGTGAAATGCACACAGTTGTTTTGGGTTGAAATAATTAAACATGGTCCTTCACCAGACAAAAAAGTGGCTCTAATATGTGCAATATGAAAGCAAAAATGTAATATCAGTAGACTTTTTGTCAACACAGATTGCATACCTAGTGAAATGTGCTGTCTTAAAAAAACAACCAAAGCCAAAAGGCCTTTAAAAACTTCTATCATATCGGTATGTAAATTAAGTGATTTATAGATTTTTTGCTTTTGAAATCTATATTCAGAATAAATGTAATCCAACATTCCAGCTTACATATTCTCCTTAGCATAGAAATATGTCACTAGTTTACACCCTTTACAACGACTGACAGCAACATGAAAATACAATTTAAAACAGTTTATAGATATTGAATAAACACTGTGGTGTAATCAGCATATAATTCAATAATAATTTATTAGTGTTTATATCATAGCATCATAATTATTTAATTTAACAATTTATCACATCTGGTACCAGAATTTTGATTAAAAAAATAAATAAAAATAAAACAAAATTTTACAGTTAAAACTTTGTTTTAAATATGCGGATTTTGATTATACATTTTTTTTTTTTTTTTTTTTTAGGCAACAAATTTGTCATCCACATGTGCAATTTGGGCGATATGCACTGGTGTTCAAAATTAAAACAAAATGTTTTCGCGTTTTCTTCTTTTGCACACAACTTTTAAACAAATAAACATATGAGCATAAAATTTGGATGGCATGTTTGTTATATCATTAATCGAATTTCATATATCTTTTAATATAAATAATAATTACTAAAATTTTTCTCAAAAGTAAGTTTTGGAAAAAATGAAAATTTTTAACAATTTTAGAAAAGAAAATTTGATGAAAAATGGTTTTAAGGATGCATTACAGATAGCTGAAGACGGACATGCCTTCAAATTTTACTAAATCCTGATTTTTCTTTCTGTATTCACTTTTCTTTTATAATGGATTTTTTGAAAAAGTATAATTACTAATTTGTAAACTATGCTCAACACTTGAATAATAATAATGTCAATAAATAATTTTTTAAAGAACTCCTTATCCAATTTTCATGTTTGTAAATATATTTTTTTAAAAAGTTATTCACATGCGAAAAAAAGAAGAAACAGAAAAGTGATTACAGGAAGAAAAATCCAGTTTTAATCTAACATATGGATGCATGTACATCTTCACCTATCTGTAATGCTTCCTAATGACAATTTTTTGTTTTCTTTAGCTTACTTTTGACAAAAATTGAATAATTATTAATTTGAACACTTACTTTTGCTTAAGTTATATAAAATTTGATTGATGATATGATAACAAACATGCCTTCGAAATTTTATGTCCATAATGTTATGCACAAAAGAAGAAAATGAAAAATTAAGTTGTTGGGTCATTCCACGTCAGTTCAACCACACCATGACACCCATAGTCTCAGATTTTGATGAAACTTGGTGTATTTGTTCTTTTTATGGGTTTAAATAAGGAAAAGAAAGTTTTTTGCTTTATCTTAAATGGTTTAGGTTTTATAGCTTATTAAAAATTTGGTAATTTCATGTTTTTTTTTTTCGATCAAGTGGAAGAATCGCAATTTGTTCTTTTATAAAGAACAATTTTTTTCTCCCTTATTTGAACCAATGTTGATGAAATTTTTTATGAGTATGCTTTAATATATAAGGAATACAGGAAAAAATAAATTAAATCAGCAAGTATTTGCACATGGCCAGAAAAAAATTGTGAAATATTATTTTGAAATTTTTTTTAATGAAATACAGAGTTCCACGCTCTGCAAAGTTTAAAAACAAGAATATTAATAAACTGATCACAGCCACTGCTAAAATGGGTTTTCCTAAAAACTTTGTATTTTCTATTTTATATCCTTAACCATGTCTCTGTCAGTACATAAAAAAAAAAGCTGTGTACACTCTTGTGTATATCAACAAAAAAAAATTATATAATAATAAAAGACAATAAAAAAGGTGGCGGTTGGGTGGGCAGATGTTTGATTACGGAGGTGGGGTGGTGTTGTAAGGCTGGATGGTTGGGTGGGTTTGTGAAATTAAATTAAAAAAAAAAAAAAAATAAGTAGAAGGCTTGTTGCATTTGCTTTGTATTACTATGCAAACTTTCATTTTCCAATAAAATTTCAGATTATTCCTTTTTGAGTTGTCAACTATATTTAATGTTCTAATTATACTGTTAAGCACAATGTGATCAATCGGTGAATTTCATTGTGGCTTCGTGGTTTCATTGTTGTTCATCTGCTTTGAAATTTTGCATTTTTAAATCCATATGGTTCCTGTTCTGGTTGTGGCAGGCTGGGGGAGTGTTGCTGGCGTAAAACTAGTGTAACCCCACAGGCAAGTCACTAGTCTTGCCGCCTGCCTCCTTCTTCCTATCTTGTGTTTCTTGGGTTGTTTTTTCATTAATTTTGATAAGTTTATGGTTTTAAGTTAAGATTTGTTGTTTTACTTTATTGATTCGTTTGTTTTGCAGGCTGTTAATTAATAGATCTAGTTTCTTTACATTAGTGTATTTCATCCACTGATGATTTTTTTTTTATCTTATTGGTCATTGGTGTTTCAGTGATCTTGTATCTGTTGCTTGGCTTCTAATATGCTTAATAGATCATCTTTATTATATATATATATATATATATATATATATATATATATATACATACATACATACATAATTTGTTGATTTTGCAATCATTTATACTTTTTCAAAAACACACTTTGGTGATGAAGACAAGTAGTTTTTAATTCACAACTTAATTCTGTCCTCAATTTAAGAGAGTTAAATCAGTTTCAAATAGTTTATCAAGAGGTTGCAAGGTTTTTTTCCTAACATGGTATACAATGACACTCACTTTGAGTCATTTCTCCTGCACTGCCCTTCTCATTTTTCTAATATACTATAACATTCAAAAAATAATTAATAATAATTCTTTTCAAAATAGAATAGCCTCAATAATGCATGTTACACATGCAATAGCTTGTGACTGACTAATTACAAGATGCCAAGTTTTGTCTCTGCTACTGAGCAAGCTCACTTGTTTAACCCTTTTTTAACGTTCACTACTTAATTTATTTTAAACATTACTAAACTAATTTTTAAAATGGCTTTTTGACGCGTAGCTGATCATAAATATTTAAAAAATAATAAAATTAACATTGTTCCTTTTCGAGAATTTTTGGTTTGAAACATCTACAAGTTAACCTTATTAAATTCAAATAATATTTAATTTAATAAATAAAACACTTTGTAAGTAAACATCATCGACTACGAAAATCGTAAAAGTTGTTTCAGGTGAAAATAATAGTCCAGCTCTTCATTAAATGATAAAAACTAGACATGAGTGCATCATGAAACCAGCAGTTCGCACCCGCACACACTAAGAAACGTCAAGTGACTTATGCATTTAGCTTCCTTTTCCTATGAAGCATTATTTGTTAAATTTTGGAATAGTGCTGTTATCTACAGAGCAGCGAAAAGGAACAAAAGTTTAAAACCTGATTAAAACAAGGGAGAAATAATAAAAAATCTGCTGCATAAAAATTGTTAAATTATGTGAAATGTTTGGTTTCACTGCGAAACCAATGATCATTAAAGGGTTAAGCATGTCAAACAAGATCTGACTTATTCAGATATCTAAACATGTACCTACACAGTAGACAGAACATCATTTAATTGTCTTGTTGCAACTTGAATGGTTTGATTGTTTACAATAAGATTAAAATTTGAAATAGCAGTGAGTAGTAAAATGATTAGAATTTAGATCTTGTTTTTAAAACAAAATTAAATTTTAATGCAAATTTCTATTAATTAGAACATTTAATATTAATTTAGAAACTTTGTTTGTTTTGAAATTTCAATTTAGATATAATTTTGTTGATTCAATTTAATAGCAGTTATGTAATGTATCTTTCTGTACATGTTGAATTAACATTCTTAAAAATTACTCTGTTGTTTTAATCATACACCACCTAATTATGTAATTCAATTTTTCATTTTATTTCAAAAACCTTAAATTAGTTGATAAATAACATTTTAGTTCAAATTTTTGTATAATTTTACTAAAATTGGAACTTCTAATTTGGCGATTTCAAAAAAATGAGGGAATTGGATGAAGTCAGAAAAAAATAATGAAGAATGCAAAAAGCCATTCATTTAATTTTTTCATGTTGTAGAATACATCCTTTAGAACAAGAATACAAAAAAATTTTTTTGATTATCCTTTTCCCTCATGATGATATTCCATTTGAAGTGGAACTCTGTATTTCCTTAAAAAAAATTACAAAATAATATTTCAGGATTTTTTCCTGGCCATGTGCAAATACTTGCCAGTTTAATTTATTTTTTCTTTAATTTCTTATATATTAAAGCACACTCATAAAAAATTTCACCAACATTAGTTGGTAAATAAGAGAGATAAAAATTATTCTTTATGAAAGAACAAATTGTGTTTCCTCTGCCTGATCGAAAAAAAAACAACATGAAATTCACAAATCTTTAACTAGCTATAAAACCTAAACTATTTAAGATAGAGCAAAAATATTTTGTTTCCTCATTTAAATCCATGAAAGGAACAAATACACCAAGTTTCGTCAAAATCTGAGACTATGGGTGTCAAATCATCTTTTTTTTGGTTGATTTGACATGGAATAACCCTGTTGCTTTAATTTTGAACACAAGTATATGTTGGTAATTTAGTGATATTTGTCGCCATGCTGTTGTGAACCCTTCTTACGATCAAAAATCAGAATAGTTGGCCTAGATACTAGTACTTTGAACAGAAGTACATTATAAAATAAATAAAACAAAACTGTATTTGACAGATATGAAATTTAGTGCCAGATGTCTACAATTTTCATATTACGATCAGTACTTTTGCCAATCTAGCTGTATTTCATTGAAAGGTTTGTTTCCTGCAATATGTTTAACCAGTTTGAAGAGTAGGCTGCTAATGAAAACTAATTTTGCCCAAAATGAAAATTTGCCAAATCGATCTCTTTCTCTCCAAAACCCCTTGTCCTTTGTTTCCATCACACATAAGAATTTTTTAATATCTCATCATACGATTTTAAAATTCGAGAAAACATTTTTTTGTGCGTGAATATCAGCTTATATAAGGAAAAAAACTAATTTAAAATGGTACTAAAACAAACAAATTATGAAACAAGCAAAAACATACATGGGTAGAGTAAGCGGGCATTATTTTGGTTTAATGTAACTTAATTATTTATAGGGTCCATTATTTACAAGTATTATAAATTAATAAACTTAAACCCATAATAAAAATTTTAAATCTTTCACAATAATTCAGATGACACAGTTACTTTTGAAAATATACTTTGTTTCAAACAATCTCAGTTTTTGATTCTCTGTTAGGGGCCCTTTAAGTCACCTTCTACTCTCCTAATCAGAACTTACAGGTCTTTTATCACAGCCAGTTTTCTGTAGTGAATCTTCATAGTATATTACAATTTAAGCCGATTGAGAGTTGCCGATACTTATACATTTTCCCACCACTGCTCAGTAGCCATCTTTTGTAATATATTTGTGCGATTGAAAAAAAGCAACATATGCAAAAGCAGTGGTTGAAAAAAAATAGGCTTTGGTAACTCTGCAAATCATCAAACAAAAATATGAGCAAAGACAGGTAGATATACTGGACAGATAAACATTCTTCAAATGTGTTGGGAAGTATAAAAAATGAATTTTCATTTAATATAGAATTAAAAGTACATATAAACAGAAAAAAAAAGTTTCTGCAAAGTTTTATTTATATAAAGTAGGAAAAGGAGAATTTTAGAGGGAGCAATGCCCCCCCTCCCACCCCCCTCAGAAGGAGAATATTTTCCAGTACCCCAGTAGTCAATGCTTATGGAGTCAATCTCATCTTACTCAATTGATATGATGACTATTATATCCAAATTCAGCTTATCTCCTTGTATTAAGCATTAGGAAACTAATAAAACAAACAATGATAATTTAAAAAATTTCAAACATTCTTTATTCCCACACTCTGGTAGAATGCCAATGTCAAACTTTGGAAATTCGCCTTTGCTGTGTTTGTGAAGTAAACACTACAGTTTTTGGTAAGCATATTAAGTTTTGCATATATATTTTGAATATAACATAAGATTTGTTCTATATCTTAAGCTTTTGGTTTGATATCCATGAATACAGTAGAAGTTTTGTAAGTTGGGCAAGTGTAACTTTTTGTCTGGAGCAAATGTAACCAACAGAGTTTTGCTTGATTTAGCACTTCAACTGCCCCATTTATATATATATTTGATCACTTATTAATTAAAGTGTATTTGTATAAAAAATGAGCCAAAGGGAGCACTAAAAATTAAATATATAATTGTTTTACAATTGTTCTTTGTTACTTAAATTCGTTATTTCTTTATTTTTATTAATGTTTTTTACTCTTGTTGACCATGCCCACTTGTCTTCAAGTCCCTACATATTTTCAGAAAAAAAAAAAAAAAAAAAAAAAAATAATAATAATATATATATATATATAGGGTGGCATTTACAAAATTCCATACCGCCGGCATCTACAAAATTCCATACATAGATGAAAACAATAAACCCGGTTCATACATTGGCGTCACAAAAAGAAAAATTAAAACAAGAATTAAAGAACACGAACATGACATTAAAACCGGAAAATCTAACACTGCTTTAGCTAAAACATACAATAAAAACGATATTAAAATAGATTTCGATAAAACTACAAAATTGGCCGATTACAATAACTACCATTATGCTATGTATCGCGAATCGATAGAGATCTCAACTAATGACGAAGTGTGCAATGATAGCGGCGCAGTGGCCCCAAATAGAGCCTGGAACCACCTGATGAAAAATAAGCAGAGAAGTAACCAGAAGCCAAGTTTTCCATCACAGAGTTAACGTTTTCTGAAGAGGACAGGGTGCCCGGTACCGAAAGATCTTAAAACGGCCAACGAAGTAAAGTTAGGTTTTTTATGTTTTATTATGTAATATATAGGGTGTTTCAAAACTCGTGGACAAAAATTTAAGGAGTCATAGAAAACATCTAAACAAGCCATTTTCACCATACAATGCATAGGCGGAGAACAAGCGGTGACTGCTAGAAGGCACTGTAATGGAAAGTATTTTTTTACACATCGTCATTTCTATCATGGATTTCAGCAGGCAAGACGACATACAGTAATCAGGAAAAGGCGGGCATGCATTTTATGTACAGTCTGGCGAATGGGAATGCTCTGAAAGCCGCAAGACTGTACAGGCAGCGTTTCCCGAGAAGACACATGCCAGACCAAAAAATGTTCGAGTGATTGAGTCTACAACTTCTCCCGTCACGTCCTGTATCATGCATGCTGGAGATGAAGGATTCAGCTTCACACAAGCACCGATGTAATCACTAACATTTTTCGGTCTGGCACATGCCTTCTCTGGAAACGCTGTCTGTGCAGTCTTGAGGCTTCCAGAGCATTCCCATTCGCCAGACCATACATAAAATACATGTCCGCCTTTGCCTGATTACTGTATGTCATCATGCCTGCTGAAATCCACGGTAGAAAGGATGATGTGTAAGAAAATGTGCGCTTTATACTTTCCATTACAGCGCCCTCTAGCGGTCATTACTTGCTCTCCGCCCATGGATTGTATGGTGAAAATGACTTGTTTCGATGTTTTTTACCACCCCTTAAATTTTTGCCAATGTGTTTTGAAACACCCTGTACATAAACATTGCTTTTTCAGTTTTGTCTTAATTTCCAACCAAATCTAATATTCTGGACTTTTATACTTATTCCAACTTAATATTTTATATTTCTTAATTAAATTTTAAAAGTAAAGTTAAAATCTAATTAGTTAAAAATTATTAAAACCATTTAAAAACTTCATTGTTTTCATCTACAGAGTAGTCATTCTCAAGACACTCTTTTTCTCCCTTTTGTTTTTGTTTTATTCATCCGATATTAAAAAATAATGTATCACATTACTAGCATATGCTTCCTCCAAACATAGTAGCAAATTGCTCGTAAATTATTGAATGTTAAAAGACATTATTGACATTTTATTGAAATAGATGACATAGGTTTAATACTGTCTATTTCAATTTGATATCAAATATGGCAATTTCTATATATTGTTCTGTTTCTGTCTTGTGATATTATATACTCTTAACACATGCATTCTTAATAGGCATTCGCTCTTTATAAGGCACGTCTTACGTGCATGCAAATTTCATTTCGGGGAGGGAGGAGGCAGAAACAGCCTCCCTTGGAGGTTGTTAAGCAGGGAATGAAACCTTCTGATAGAAAGGGGGGGGGGGGAAATGCACAGAAAGAATCTTAACACATAAAATGAAAGTTATGGAGTACATATACAATTTCACAAACAATAAAAAAATAATTATATGCATCAACGATAGATAGGTAAAAATCATACAACACTTCAATTCATAATAAAACAATTTAAATGAGCAAGAAAGTTCACAAAAATTTCAATTAAAATAATAAAATCTGACATAATAAACATACCAATTATATACATAATGGCTTGTTATTGAATATTTGCAAGCCATATGTTTATGCTTGGATATTATTCTGAAATTTAAAAAAAAAAAATACATATTAATAGTAGTGAGAAGAACTCTTTGAACAGTAATATAACTAATGCCACTCATGAAAACATAAAAACTTCCATGATTTACAACATTAATAACTTATTAAGTAAAAAAAATCAGCAATCAGACAAATCTTAAAATAAATATCAATATAAAAACTTGTCAAAAATAAATCTAAAAATGAATTTTTTAAGTGCAAAATGTTTTGTAATTTTATCATTAATTTGATGATTACATTATATTTACAAAACTAATTGTTAAAATGAAGCAAACATAAAAACTGACATAAAAATGCATACAAAAGATATAGCATGTGAAATGCAGTATATTAGAAAAGTAAAAGAATAATTTACAATATAAAAAGTATCAGCATGTTTTAAATCTATAATTGTAAGTAGCAGTATGCTATACTTTTAAACCCAACTTAAGACTATGTAATATATATATATGTCATTTCTCTTCTGCGTAAGTACTTTAACATGTTTTTACTACTCAGTGTACTTAAATTATCATCGTGACAATTTTATTCAAAATACATCTCATTTAAAATTTCATATGTTGGTATTTTCATCTATCTTTCATTTGCTGAGTGTTGTAAAGGAATTAAATAATTCAAATTATTTATATATATATATATAAAACGTCACATGAAAATTAATTTTCTTCCTTTAATAATTAGAAATCATTCGCTTTGCTGAAAATCAAGCAACAATTATCCTGAAAACCTATAAACATATTTAAATACTAATAATAACAGGAGACTTGGCGTTGGAATATTAAAACCCGAATAAACTACTACGCCAAAAACGCCAAAAGAAAAATATTTGTGATGCATACAGCTGTTTCAGTAGCCTTAAGCGTACAGTCTTCAGTGCAAAAATAATTCTGAATCTGGAGAAGTGCTCGTATATATAGGAGCGAAATCACAATTCCTGTTCCCTATTTGTCTGATTGTTGGAAATTTTACATTCAGTCCACATTTTCTTAATTTTTCTACTGTTTACACAGCTAACATTCCTAAATTCCTATTGGCCACACTCCACACCTTTCCCGTAATCCTATTGGTTGAACTAAATTTGGTCCATCTCCTATATATATGAGCACTTCTCCAGATTCAGAATTCTTTTTGCACTGAAGACTGTGCGCTTAAGGCTACTGAAACAGCTGTATGCATCACAAATATTTTTCTTTTGGCGTTTCTGATGTAGTAGCTTATTTGGGTTTTAATATTTAAATACTTTCTCAAGGCAAGTAGTAACAACACATGCAGATTTTTAGTTTATATATCACTTGTTTATCAAAGAATCTAGACTGAATCAACATAAATTATCATCTCAATTAAAATATTTACTTTAAAGAGTAGTTAACAATTGACATTATCTGTTATACATGCAAAATAAAGCAAAAACAGAAAGATGAAAAAAAGAATTACTTACACCTTTACCTGGTCTTGCCCACGTACAGACATAACCTTCTTGGCAGGCAATAACAAAACATTCTTCCCTGAAAACTAATGCAGTTAACCTTTCATGTGCAATTTTCTTGCAAACAAGAGGTTCAAGCATAGAGACTTCATCTCTCCGAGGACAAATGGGAGTTCCAATTAATTTTACAGGATCATCCAACACTTTATTCTGGTTAGATTTGTTAAGGCTATTTTTATCTGCATTCCTTGAAGCAAGGCTAAAATTTCTCTTATGCTCCTTTTCTGGCTTTTTCTCTTTTTCTAAAGTCGCACTCTTGCTTCCAATACTCAGATTTTGTAAGCCAAGAGTACCGTCCATTAAAGAAGCTTCTTTTGGACAACAATTAGCAGTTGCATTTCCAACACTATTACATTTACTAAGGGTTGGAAGATGTGTACTTGGACTATTGAGCAACATACTAGTTCTAGTCCTTCCAATAGGCTGTTTTAAAATGTCTTCTGTCAAATCCCACAGACAAAGCTGTGTATCTTGTCCAACTGAACCAAACCTATAGGAAGTAATATTTAATGACCGACTACCAGATAAAGAGTTTCTTGCACACACTGATGGTGGAAGTAAGGTCCCAGAGCCACTTTTGCTACCTGATGCAAGTCCTTTTGAAGATTCACTTAAACTGTCTGATGGCAATGGTTGACTTAATTCTTCTTCACTGCCACTTAATTCAAGGCCATCTGAATCAGTATACGTAAATGCATCAAATGCAACAACACTAACCCATGATTTATGGCCATGGCCCCTTGCAACAACTCTTTTTTCTTGAAAAGACCAAACAGTAACAAGATCATCTTCTCCTCCAGTTACTACATATTTTCCATCAGGGCTCCAACAAACACATAACAATCCACCAAAAAAACTTCTCACAATGCCAACTAGGTCCATTGTGTCATAATTGAAAATCCTTAAAAAGCCATCTTGACTGACAGTAGCAAGATATTTTGAACAAGGAGAAAATGAAAATTCATTTAAAGCACCATAACCAATGACCCACCTATAAAGGGGGTTTCTCGTACTTTTTGTTTTACAAGTATACACAGCAAAGCCTTCTCCTTGCTTAAAAAGCTGATAGTGAGGAGTCGTATTGCCACAAGGTAAATCTTCTTTATACACATACATTTGTCCACTGCTATGAGAAACAAGAAATAGGTTCTGAGACCCTGGCACCCATTTCAAACAAGTCACTTTTGTTTTATCTATCAGTCGCTGAAAAAATATGTAATAATCAAATTAAAACGATCATATATAAAAAATTTCAATATTACAAAATCTAACATATCTTAAATACCATAACAAAAATATAAAAATATTATCAAGAGAAGAAATAATTACTATTGGTAAAACATTTAAAATTACATAAAGTATTTGAGAAAAAATATAAATAGATTCAGCACACAAAAAAAAAAAAAAAAAAAGAAATTTGTTTCTTATATTAAAAAAAAAAAAACCTCTTTTAAACTTTTAAAATTTTTTAAATATACACTTTGAGGCAGGGAAAGGAAGGAAAAAAAAAAAAAAGTTTTATTTCTAACAGCAACACATTAAATCTCCCACATATCAGAAAATATTTTCATTTACATCTAATCTTTCTTTTAACTAAAATTACCTGTAAAACATATTTGCAGTTATGAAATTCATAATTTCATTAATACTGTCAGACTGATGTTTTGAAATAAACTTCAAACCTCATTACGCAGTCAATACTGATACAACCGCTGCTGTCCAGTGGATGTCCTATAATTATCATACAGATCCTGCATTCATCATATTGTATGAAAGCCATCTACTGACTTTGCGAAGGATACAGTAAACAGAATTATCCAACCATTTTCCTCCACCATAAAGCCAGTGGAATTTCTGATTGGACCATCCGATGAAATTATTCGCCGGAAATCCCATGGATTTTCTGATTGGACAAGCATGCACATTCGACGCACGTGGTTTCTTATGTGGGACAGAGAGATATGTATTTGTCCGCCATTTCATTTCAAGATAGACGGTTGTGCACATTTTTTTGAAAGTTTAAAATTGATATATAAAGTAAGTGTTTTCATTTTTATTTTGTTATGTACAGTTCATATAGAGATACACACTACATTGTAAGTAATAAAATTTGGTCTCATGTTAATCATAAAACATAAGTCATGTAAAATTTAAGCTTCCATATTGAAAGTTTTAAAGTCTGTTACATTTTCAGTATGGAGATGCCTAATCAGAGAATATTTTTTGACAGTTGTAAGACAATTTTTGTCATCCATGGGATGCCAGGTTAAAATGAATATGCTATCTTCTGGAAAGATTAAGGATGTTAGTAGACATCCAGAGGATGTCTACATTCCTCCTATAGCTGTCATATAATCATCCTAAAACCCTGTAAATGTTTAACTGTAATAATTCCTCGTATTAAATGTATCTGTGTTTAGTACTTCAGCATAGTTATTTCGGTTCCCTGGTGATTTGTTCTTAAATTCTGTGAATTGAATGGCAAAGCTAATTGAGTTTAGTGATGAGAAATTCTGCTTGGTTATTTATTACACACACACACACACACATGTGTGTGTGAAGAAAGTATTGGATTCATGAAAATTTTTGAACTCGAGATTTTAATTACATTGTTTTGAGACATCCTGAAAATTATTTGACTGTTTTTAGAAAATGTCTGGATGTTGTATCTCACGAACCAATAAACAAAATTTAACTAAATTTGGTATTTAGTTGAACCCTGATAAACTAGTGTTGATTAAATTTGGGGCAGTGGCATACCAAGGTTGGAGCATAAGGGGCAGTCTGCCCCGGGCCTCAGGTCATAAGGGGCCTCCATAAAAACTTAACTTTTAAGTATATATATTTGGTGAAGTTACCGTGCCATTATTTTAACATGAAAAATTCCCTGCAGTTTTTTAAGCCATAGGTTCCTGTCTAAAGAGCCTTAATGTACAAAATGTGACTATAGAGAGACAACTCAAAAAAAAAAAAAAAAAATAAATAAATAAATAAATAAATAAAAATAATAATTACTTCATAATAGTAAACCCGAGAAGCACTAATAACTATTAAAATAGGGGTGCACAACCTTTTTGGCTGGAGGGCCACTCTCACTGTTGACTGTGACATGAAGGGCCACAGGCAAGATAATATAAATAAACTATGCAGATATATTCGCTGTGTAATAATAATATATATATATATATATATATATATATATATATATATATATATATATATATATATATATATATAGATAGATAGTTGTAATGGACACCAAGACTTTTTTGTCCGATTTCTGAGTGTGGAACTCCTTTAGCTGCAGGAATTTCTGTAGCACTATTTGTTTTAATTGCTCTTTTGTATGAGGAACTTAGACAGGGAGTTCTTTTCAATTTGTTTTTTCTTCTTGTCAGAATTCAAATATTTGTGGACAGATTAAAAAAAAAAAAAAAAAAGAAAAAAAAAAAATTGCACAAATCGGACATTTATAATACTAAGACCTTTAGCTTTTATTTACCACCAAATTTATTCTTCTGTTTCAACTCACTGGGTGCAAAGCTAGGAACATTTCAGACTACCTTTGTATGTCTTATATTTCTGCGAATGCAACTCTAGTACATTTGCAACCACTGAAAAATCTTGATGGTCATTTTGAAGCACAAAATGGTCCATTCTCATGAGATAAAAGCATTTGAATGTTTTGTCAGCTATGCCTGCTATAAATTTGTGTCCTATACATTCTTTTAGCTTCTGCTTCATTTCTGTTTATCAGTTCTACAAAATAAATAATCATCAGTCTTTTTTTCTTTTTTATGTCACCAGAGAGAAATAAATTCAACTAACTGCACATTTGAAGTTTTTATTATTTATTTTTTTAATGGAAATTAATTACTATAAATTTACATTAAATCATTACTTCATCATTTACATTATTTCATCATTAATTTTAATACACATATTTAAAAAAAAAAATGGAGAAGGAGCTTTTATTTACTGATAGTTACATTTTTCAGTTTTTAAATTTCTCAGATAGATAAAAATAAATAATCACCAATAGAAATTATTCCATAATTTTTCCATTAAAATTTTAAGAAACCTATTGTGGGTTACATTACTGAGAAATATGTATAAAATCCAACATTTTCATACCCCCCCTTCCCCCACAAAAAAGAAAAGTTTTTATAAATGCCAGTTTTGCGAGTGCAAAAAATAAAATAGTTTAACTCTTTTTTATTTTTTTTTTGCTCCTGCTGATGATTCATGCGATCTGTAATGTTGGTCCTTCTGTGGTCTGCAAATTATGGCTACTGGGCTGCATGTCGCCCCTGGGCCGCAGGTTGTGCAACTCTATATTAAAATATAAAAAACCTTATCTTACTTTCTCGAAAAACACCTTAGTTAACTTGCGGGAAATGAAATTAAGTTTTCTAACACAAATGCATCATCAGTGTGTCATTGAATCTTCATAGCTGTCAACCCACCAGGAATAAAAATAGGAACACTTTGCACGAGGGACGATTTCACAATGTTTTTCGCCATATTTACACGTTATATGCACGCGTTTATAAACACTTGAAATATTCAATACATGGATTAATTATAGTAAAATCCTACTATTGTTCAATATGATTGTATTTTAACTAGACAATTGTTCATAAAATGGTTTTTAAACATTCCTTAAACAGGCAATGAGGGCAGGGGGGGGGGGGGGGGGGAGGTGTCAACAAAAATTACATGAGTGAGAGATATTTCACATTTCTACTTCTTTATTGATTTTAGGATCTAATAAAGCAAGTTTAAAATTATCATTGATATTTTTGTTCTGGATAAAGAAAGATTGAAAATCACAAGGCTTCTTGTGGGCATTTGATCACTAATCAATAGCGGGAGGAGAAGGGAGGGGAGGGGTAAAAAATTATGTGAGTGATATATAATCAACAATCCTACTTCTTTATAGGTTCTAGAATTTAATAAAGACAATTTAAAAAGAACATTAGCGTATATGTTGCGGATGGAAAAAGAGATGTTTCATCGACGGTCGTTAGCAGGTGGGGGAGAAATTGCATGAGTGAGAAACATTGAACAATTTTTATTAACTCTTTATAGATTCCAGAATCTAATAAAGCAATTTTAAAATGAACATTGACATTTATGCTGTGGATGGAAAAAGATAGAAAATTGCAGAAAAAATCTGCTAAGTTCAAAATTATTTTAGAACAGTGACTATTTCAAAGACAATATTTTCAAAGTTTTCTTTTGGAAGCAAAAAGCATATGAGCGATAACCAAAAAAGTAAAAAGAGAATCTGTATAAAATGAAACGATTTGAAAATTCTATTTGAATATTTGGAATTATAAACCAAAGTCTGTAAGAAAAGAAAGAAAAAAAACATACACACAACACAAATAAATTATATATATAAATCTTTACTTAATATATTATTCACGCAAGAATTATGGAATAATGATTATTTTCTCTTTCTTCATCATTTTATGCATGGGGAATTCCTTTCGGCGTGTGAATTTTACAGTAATGTTTATCAGTACAAAAAACCCTTAACGGGTTAAAAGTTTGTGACGCCGCTACTTTATGGCTATAAGAATTAGAAATATGAGTCTTAAAAATAATGATATCAAATTTTAAGTGACGCTTTGCAATTAGTTAAAATATACATAGATTTTCTTATTTGATCATTTACTTTCTACTTTTATTTATATTTATAATGCAAGCATAATATTTTTAGCTTCAAGATCAGACAGATATATAAAATACACTCACTGATGCTTTTTCATTCACATTTCAAATTCAAAATAACAGTTTTAAAAAGAAAGATATAAAAATTCCAGTGGCGCCTCGGTGTTATTTTAAAAGATTTGTTTTTAGATTCCATTAAAATTACTTTTGTTTTGTCTAATAAAGTATATTTACATATTGAAACAGTGCTTTTAATTTTCAAATATACTGTCAAATAATTATACTTTCACTGAGTTTGCATTATAAATTCAAATTATTTATTTCAATAAATTGATTTATCTTTTGCATCACGCTATCCAAAACATAGTATCATTATCATAGTATCCAGCTGAGTGAAAATTTGCGCAAAGAGGTAGTGTAACGTAAAGAAAATATTTACACAGATTTTACTTGCAGTTTTGGATAGCGTGACGCAAAAGATAAATCAATTTATTGAAATAAATAATTTTAATTTATAATGCAAACTCAGTGAAAGTATAATTATTTGACAGTATATTTGAAAATTAAAAGTACTGTTTCAATATGTAAATATACTTTATTAGACAAAACAAAAGTAATTTTAATGGAATCTAAAAACAAATCTTTTAAAATAACACCGAGGCGCCACTGGAATTTTTATATCTTTCTTTTTAAAACTGTTATTTTGAATTTGAAATGTGAATGAAAAAGCATCAGTGAGTGTATTTTATATATCTGTCTGATCTTGAAGCTAAAAATATTACGTTTGCATTATAAATATAAGTTGAAAGTAAATGATCAAATAAGAAAATCTATGTATATTTTAACTAATTGCAAAGCGTCACTTAAAATTTGATATTATTATTTTTAAGACTCGTATTTCTAATTCTTATAGCCATAAAGTAGCAGCGTCACAAACTTTTAACCCGTTAAGGGTTTTTTGTACTGATATCATTACTTTATGGGGTTATTGATCAAAAAATTAAAACAAGTCCTTCTGGCTCCTAGAAAGGGTAAGCTGATTTATCTTTTATTATGAAGTTGCCACCATTTTTTTTTTTTTTTTTCAAAATTCTACAATTTTTCAATTCTACAATTTATTAATGGACTTTGTGGATTTATTAATGAAGTCTTGTATATATGGAGTTTTAACATAGAACCTTTCTAATGTAAATTTGAAATTTTCAGTGGGCTGGCACAGGGAAACAAGAGGGTAGATTAAGTTGGCAAATGGACATAAATACATTTCTGAGATAAATCCAAACTACAAATTTAGTTTGAATTAATTCAATATTTCAAACGTTATCATGCCGACAAATTTTCAAGTAGCCTGCCACTTGGAAACAAAATGGAGAAGCTTCACACTAGAAGAAAATATTGAGTGAGATTCTCAAACTCTTTAAAATAATAATAATAATAATAATAATAATAAGTGAGAAATTTCAAATTTAAGTTTTAGAATTACGCAATTTACATTTTGCAAGTTTCTTTTTAGTGAATTACAAATGCAAATTAAACAATTTAAAAAAATCAAGTTAATGTTAAAAATGGAAAATTATTTATTTTCTTTTCCCTTTTGAGGCTAAGCTCCAATATTAACAATTTTAATTTTCTTAAAAAATGCAGGTAAAAATTATTTCAGAAAAATATTTGGTGGAAAAAAAATAGACAAAATATAAATTAAGCTCTACATTTCTATAATTTTAAAAATAAGATAAAATCATTTGGAGAAAAAAATTATGGAAAATACAAGTTAAGCTAAAGTTAATACAAGTTAATTAAAATACAAGTTAAGCTTAAGTTTTATGGAAAATACAAGTTATATATATATTTCTTTTTAAAAATTAAAAATCTCTTTTTAAAATACAGTTAGAGTTTATTCATATATTTACTTTTCAGCCTTTAAAATGATACATATTTTAAATATTAACATAAACTAATTTTTTTATTAGTATTTAAAGCAACAATGGCTAGGGGATGAAAGAGGGGATTAACACGGTATATATATATATATATATATATATATATATATATATATATATATATATATATATATATATATATATATGAAAATAGAATTAAAAATCATGAAAAATGTGTCAAATAGCAATTATTGAAAAACACGTCAAAATAAATAAATAACATCTTTACTTTGAAACCCATAATAATTTATTTAAAAAGTATAATTCTCTCTTTCTTTTTTTTAAATTAATTAATTTATGCATGAAAAATTCCATTTCATAAATATATTTACAACTACAATAAGCAAAAAAAAAACCCTCCTTTAATTGTAAATAATTATTTCTACATTTTTCTAAGCAATTAAAAGTGTCTTTTTTTTAAAGAAAAATAAATTTAATATAGGAATGTATATGGTTTCAATACAAGCTACGAGATGGCACCACTAGATGGCCAAATTATTACCTTTATGATAAAACCATATACTTTCCGATATTTAAGCTATTTTTCTTAAAAAAAAAAAAAAAAAAAAAAAAAAAAAAAAAAAAACCACTTTTAATTGCTTAGAAACATGTAGAAATGGATGTTTAAAATTAAAGGAGGGTGTTTATTGTAGTTTTAAATATAGTTATGAAATGGAATTTTTCATGCAGAAATTAATTAATAAAAAAAAAAAAGGAAAAGAAAGAGAATTATATTTTTAAAATAAATTATGGGTTTCAAAGTAAAGATGTTATTTATTTATTTTGACATGTTTTTCAATAATTGCTATTTGACACATTTTTCATGAATTTTAATTCTATTTTCATGTTTTTTTTTTTTTTTTTTTTTTTTTAATATACAGTGTCATGAATATCCCTTCTTTCATTTCCTAGTAATTATAGCTTTAAATAATAATAAAAATATTAGTTTTATTATGCTAATATTTAAAATATGTATCATTTTAAAGTCAGAAAAGTAAATATATGAATAAACTAACTGTATTTTAAAAAGAGATTTTTAATTTTTAAAAAGAAATATATATATATATATATTTGCAAAAGTGTATGTTTTAATTTAAATTAAAGACAAAAGATGGCGCCAAAACACCATTTACTGTTTTTTCCCATCTCTGCGCGGAATGATACATGAATAGGAATCGCAAATCATTGAGCTACTATAAAATCTATGTTTATGAATGATTAAAAATTTTTTGCTTTAAAAAATTGTAAATTCATCATTATTATGATAAAATGGAATATCTAAAATTACAAAATACTTCCTTATTTAAAATATTATCGAAATAATTTTTTCACGAAATGCGAAATTTTAAAATCTTAAATATTTCCTTTATAACAAAAAAATATATATATTTAAGCGAAATTTTATTTCGTATATATACAATAAATATTTAAAAGAAACAATAAAGTTTCTTTCTTGCATTAAAAAACAAAATCTTAATTTTTTATTGACTGCATTCAGATTGAACCAACCAACCAACTACAAGACCAAACCGAATAACACCTGTTCAGAATTCTGAGAATTATCAATAGAAATCTTTGCATCGCATAGTAAAAATAGTTCGATTTTTAAACTGAGTTATAAAAAAAACAAGAGTTTTCCTAGGGAAAAGGGAGATGTCAGGCACATCAGATAAAAGCGATTAATATCATATATAAATTAAACTAAATTCGCTCGAGCCATATTCGAGAAAAAATTCTTACACATTAGGCCGCCCATTTATAGCTTAAATGAGCCAATTCATATCTCGAAATATATTGCACGCAGAAATGTAGCGATTTCAGGGTAGGATCAGACAGAAGGTGAAAGACTATTTTGAAATTATCAGAACATAACCTCCCATATTTCCTGAGATATTAAGTGTCGGCTTTCAGCGGTTTCTTTGATCTTTAAATTGGTGTATATATAAGTGTCGCAGTTTCGTTCGTTTTTCCGTTGAGTGTCGTGGCGTTCGTTTGTTTTTGTGCTTGCGTCACTTGAGACTCTGCCGAGCCTCTTGATTAAATGAATATATTCAAAATATTAGTTAGATATAAATCTTAGAATCTCCATCCTATTTCTTTCAGGTAGGAAATATAGTGTCATTGCCAACTGCTGTAGACCATTTTGTATGTTGCATAAGAAATAGTCTATTACAGAATTTAAGAGTTTAGGAATACACAGCAAGGAAAAGTCTAAATTAAAAATTGTACTCCAGTATTAGATTAAATTATATTTAAGATATGTATTTAAAAATTATCTTTTCTTAAAAAATAAATAAAATAGAATAAAATATTGATTATTTTTAAAATTTTAAATCTTTGGCAAGATAAATCTTTATAATAAATGATTTTGTCTAGCAACTATTGTCATAATCTAAAATATTTAATGCCACTTTCTTTTAGCATAAAGAAACATTAGATGTCACATTTATGTCGAATTATAATTAATTATTTATTTTTAAAATTCCTGTCTTATACTTTATATTAATACAATGTCCATATCTTAAAAGTGCAATTATAATGATGCATTTCGTTAATTTATTTAGAACCATCCTCTGAAATATTAATTGAAAGAATTAACGTTGATATAAAACATGCACATTACATAGATTATGAAACACTTGCCAGCAATTATAATGATGCGTTTCATTAATTTATTTAGAACCATCCTTTGAAATATTAATTGAAAGAATTAACGTTGATGTAAAACATGCACATTACATAGGTTATGAAATACTTGCCAACATTACGAACATTTTAGGTTATTATTTTTAAAATGCGAAATTTACACACACGATACAGCATACTAAAATTTTATTTAGATTCGAAATCTCTTATAAATAAAAATCAACTTCCAAAATTTATCGCATATAGTCAGTAACGTAACTGATATCTTCTGTATTGCTTTGCATTAAAAAAAAAAAATCTACAAATGTTAAACACTATTTCCTTTAAATATATTTAAAAAGACTTCATATCAGTTTAATTTGGTTTGAAATATTACCACAAAATTAAAACCATGCATAGTCAATCCAGTATTGCATTCTGCATGCTTTGTGCGTCCTTGTAAAAAAAAAAAAAAAAGTGTAAAGGAAAAATACAACATTTTTCAAATAGATAACTTACTTATGCTTTAGAATAATTTATATAAATTTTCTACATTTTGAAGCAGAATAAAACTGCTAAAATAAATGCATTTAAATTAATTTTCTCATAATGCGTAATATGTAAGAATTTTTTGCGCATTCCTATAAATTAGAGGTGCACAACCTGCGGCCCACTAGCCATCAATTTGCGGCCCGCTGAAGGACAAACATTTTAGCTCAGCAGGAGAGAAAAATAAAAGAAAAAATATTTTATTTATTGCATTTGCAAAACTGGCATTTATAAAAACTTTTGTTGTTGTTGTTGCTTGGGGTGGGGGGATGAAAATATTGGTTTATATACATATTTCTGTTTGAGAGCTAAGTTTTCCATTCTATTTCTCAATTATGTAACCCACCAGTATGTTCCTTAATTTTTTATTGGAAAAATCATGGACTAATCTATTGGCAAGTGATTGTATCTTTATCTACTTGAGAAGACTAAATTCTGAAAAATCTAACAATCAGTAAGTAAAAGCTTCACCCTCCCCCCCCTCCCCTTTTTATTTAAAATCTTTCTTTTATGTGTGTTAAAATTAATGATTAAGAAGTGTAAATTTATAATAGTAATTAATTTCTATTAAAAAACTTCAAATGTGCAGTGAGTCGAATTTATTTCTGTATGGCGACATTAAAAAGAAATATAAGAAGGGTGGATTCTTATTTTGTAAAACTGATAAAAAGATCGATCTCAATAATGATGGCGATCATTTATGATATATGGAGTTGCAAACAGAAGTGGGGCAGCAGCTAAAATAATGTATAGGGAGCAAACCAAGATTTTCATTGGATGTGCATGTACTGGGGTTACATTTCCAAAAACATAAGACATACCACAGATTTTCAGCAGTAGATTTAGTTGTTCCTGGTAACTATTATGAAGTTTAGCTGATTGCTAACAGGGATGTAACTACAGACGCTATCAGCAGGGGGCATATGTAGGAGGCTAAGGCTAATTTCCTAATTTGTTTAAAGGGTCAAAAACAAAAATTTACTTAATTCAGAAATATCTAAGCTACAACACAAGTGTCCCTTTCCTTGACTATGTCCTTGGTTGTTATCATAATAGTTTAGCAGCCAAATCCTCATTAAATTCATTAAGATTTTTGTAGACCATATTCTTTCTGTTACGCCAGAACAGGAAGGTGATTCATTATATTTTGTTTGAGATTCATGTGGAAAATGACAACCTTTTCCTTAACGGCGGGATTTCCACAATCCCAAGCAAAAATGTGTTTAATATGGAGTTGGTATTATCGTCGTCTCAAACATTTCTTCCCCTAAAGCATGGGGTACTGCACCCCATGCTGTAGGGAAGAAATGTTTGGGACAACAGTAATACCAACTCCGTATTCTTAAACACATTTTTGCTTGGAATTCCGAAAATCCCATACATAAGGAAAAGGTTAAAACCATAGAAGCTTTTTCACTTATAGATCTTGCCAGTGCCATCTAATACCCCAAAGCGGTATTTTCATACGCACTTACCTACACCAAGGGTGAAACTACCTAGCATGCAAAAACCCTGAAAACTGATATTTGCATGCAGATAGGAAAGATTTAATAATGAAATATCATATGGCTACCTCAGTGGCGGATTTAAGGGGAGGGGGGGGGGGGCTAGGGGGCTGAAGTCCCCCCCCCCAAAACACTGACATTTACAATTGAATATTGCAATTGTAAAATTTTTATTGGTATAGAATAACATTTTGAAAAGTCTTAGCCAGCCCCCCCCCCCCCCCCCCAAAAAAAAAAGTTAAGTTCTGGATCTACCACTGGGCTACCTGTATTAAATGATATTTGGAGAGTTCTTAATACATTATAAGGCAAATTAAACATTCAAAATAAGAAATTTCTGTAAAAACAAAATCATTTACACGAAAATCAGAAAGAGCAAAAATTTGAAAAACCCTGAATTCAGTGGTAGTCCCTGAATAGTTTCACCCCTGCTACACTTAAAACTGCTTGTTTTGGTACCCTCTATCTGCCTTTACATTTGTTCTAGTTGTTTTTGAGACTGCCAATATAACTTTTTTTTTTCTCCCTCCCTCTCTGGAAAGCATACATTTTATTTACTTTATTTATTCTTTTTTGTATTTTATACGATAATGATTTAAATCATATTTAATTCTTTTGCTAACTATTCAATAACTTTATAATTATTACACTTTGAGATTCACTTGACTCGCTGATTGAAAATTTTTATAAAAATTTTATGTATATATTTATATATTTTAAGAAACATTATTTAAACACACAAACACAGACATATATATATACAGTAGAAGATCTTTATAACGCAAAGCTAAAAACACAAGGTTTTGCGTTATATAGAATTTTGCATTATATAGATCACATTTCACACATCGTCAAACTTACCTTGTAAACATGGCCAAATATGTCTGAAACATATCAAAACAGAGTAGGACATTTTAAAGTTACATTTCTTGGAACAAAAAATTAGGTGGATAATAACTTTCATTCTAAAATTTACTTTATAAAGATAGTCCATATATGCCTGTACAAAATCATTCATTATACTGCTCACTAAAAAAAAAAAAAAAAAAAAAATTGATAGCAATTTTTTCATTAAAAATCTCTGAATTAAGCAGATAAAGAAAAACAAATGTATCACACTTACTTCTCAACAAAGTAACAGTTTTTTAGGAAGTATTTCTTAACTGCAAAATTTATTGTTTATATCCAAGAAATTTTGCATTATATAGAGAATTGCATTATATAGAATTGTGTTATAAAGATCTTCTACTGTATTAATATCATACAGCGAATACGTCTGAACAACTTCATTCTTTTACATTGCTTAGTCTGTGGCCCTTTACGTCCCACCAGCCAAAAAGGTTGTGCACCCTTACTCTAAATGAATAGTAAACGAAACATACCTCCAATTTCAATAGGAAGAATGGTGTGGTCATTTTAAATAAGATGTTAAAATTCTGAAATTTCCAAGCATATTTATGAAAATTCTCACTCAAATAGAAAAACACACAAAAAGATGTTATAAATGCTCTTCAACTTTGTAGAAAGAAAGAGTCAGAAATTAAAAATTTAGTAATCTTGTGTTTTTAAGAAAGGTTCGACAGCTAATATTTCTCATCTCATCAAAATAAAAAATAAATAAAAAAAACAGTCATTGAGGTAAAAGTGAAAATTAATAATACTAACCTTGTCAACAAAGCAATTAAACACTTCATAAATTTTAAATACTATATTTAATAAAAGGTAAGATTTGTGATTCTGTCTATTCAACGTTTCTGCCATTGAGAAAGCAAGAAACCGGAAACTGTGCGAAATTTCCATCTAAAATAAAATAAAAATCTGTTGGAAAACATAAATAAAAACAATATATATATATTTTCTTATATAATCGTGATTAGCCTTTATGTTTTATTTTCTACCTCTCATGCATAAATAGTCTTCAAACACAGCGATTATCGCCTTAAAAACTGCGAAGAAAAACCATAGATTTCAAAGGAAAGTCGTTCTTTCCCAGCATTACCAAAATCCCTAATCTGATGCAGCTTCACCGCGATTAGTTTCATATGGTCGAAACTGGTAGGGGAAATGAGTAGGAGAGGTTTTAACTGTCCTTTCCCTAAAGAAATCCCTTTTTTGGGAGCTCTCTGAATGAGCAGCCTCTTTACGAACATTGGACATACTATTATGCTTAAAACTAGTTAATTTTTCTCAACTTTTTGATAATTTTTCATGACAGCGAAGTAATCTACTCTTCTATAATATGCATGATGATAATGAAATAAATATAATAATATTTATTTTCAAAATATTTTATAAGTTGATAAAACAAATGACTTCGAATATTTCTGGGGGGAGGGCTGCAGCTCTGCAGCTTTTGTCACGAGCCGCCACTGTTTATTACTCAAATGATGTTGCAGATGTAGTATAGAGATGAAAATACGCAAATAAATAAGGTAAAGTAAATAATAAGAACATAAAAGAAAGAATATTATAATATATCTTTATATATATATTTCTTTTGTGCGTGTGTATGTCACTGAACTCCTCCTAAACGGCTGGATTGAGTTTAATGAAATTTTTTGTGTGTCTTCAGGTGGATTCGAGAATGGTTTAGATTTACAAATGAAAGTTGTAACTTAATTAGTTCTTTCTTAATTAATTTTTAACCAACTCTTTCAACAACTTTTCCACCTAGATGGCGTGAGTTGTCGTAAACACGATGTCAGAATTTATTTAATGTTGAAATGAAAAATGAATTTTTAACCGTATCTTACGAAGTGTTTAAAATATTTTTTCAAAGTTAATATTTTTAGAATCGTATCCGTATCTTACGAAGTGTTTAAAATATTTTTTCGAAGTTAATATTTTAGAATCGTAAACACGATGTCAGAATTTATTTAATGTTGAAATGAAAAATGAATTTTTAACCGTAAGTGTTTAAAATATTTTTTCAACGTTAATATTGTTAAAATGTTAAAATTAGTTAAAATGGTATATTCTTTTAAAAAATTCGTCAATATCCGACGGAGTTATTTTATGTTAAAATGAAAAATGAATTTTTAGGCCATTATTATTTGTGAAGATGGAAAATGTACTAAACGTTTTCCGAAAAATTTCACGATCGCAAATGTTGACGGATATCCAATATATCGTCTAAGAAATCCCGATAATGACGGACAATCTTATCATCTATGGCGGTCATCTATGTCATTGACATTGACATTGATAAACGTTGGATGGTCCCATATTCGCCTCTGCTGAGCAAAACATTCAATGCTCATATTAATGTTCAGTTCTGCAGTTCAGTGAAGAGCATCAAATACATTTGCAAGTATGTGAATAAAGGCAGTGATATGGCTGTATTTCGAGTTGAAAATACCAATGTGAATGCTCCTCCGGTGAATAACAACGATGAAATAACACTTTACCAAATTGGCCGGTACGTCAGCTCCAATGAAGCTGTTTGGCGTATCTTTGGTTTCCCAATTCATGAACGGGATCCAGCAGTTCTTCATTTAGCCGTCCATCTTGAAAATGGCCAGCGCGTATATTTCACGAGCGAGACAGCGATTGATCGTGCTATAAATCCACCAAAAACTACACTCACCGAATTTTTTCAATTGTGTAATCGTGCGGATGCTTTTGGTGCTTTTGCACGGACATTACTCTATTCAGAAGTACCACGCTATTTCACATAGGCTCCAACAAAAAAATGTATGCCCCGCAAGCAAGGCACGCCGATTGAGGCATGTCCCGGTTTATTCAAATCAAACACCTTGGGACGAGTATTTACAGTCAATCCAAGGCAGACCGAGTGCTTTTATCTTCGACTGTTATTGGTTAATGTCATCGGCCATTTGTCATTTCAAGATTTACGTAAAGTGGACAACAGTATCCAACATATAAAGATGCATGCCTTGCACTTGACTTGCTGGAAGACGACAACCAGTGGGAGTGTATGATTTAATAAACACTGAATTGAATCGTGAACTACAATACAATACCGTAGAAATGGCAGTGATTGTTGCTCACAATGTCCCACTAATGAATAAGAACAAAGAACCATTTACGACCACATCATGCTCGCAGTTTCGGCAGGACAAGGTGGATTCTTTTTTTTTGGGTGCACCAGGTGGAACTGGCAAAACATTCCTTATTTCGCCAATTCTAGCCGAAATACGATCAAATAATGGCATCGCATTGGCTGTTGCATCATCTGGCATTGCGGCAACTTTAATGGATGGAGGCAGAACAGCTCATTCATTATTTAAACTGCCACTAAATATTCAAAATAACCCAGACGCAGTGTGCAACATAAAAAAACAATCGTCCATGGCCACAGTGCTGAAACAGTGTAAAATTCTTATCTGGGATGAATGCACTATGGCACACAAACATTCGCTTGAGGCGTCTAACAGGACATTGAAAGATATAAAGAACAACGACAAACTATTTGGCGGCACTCTGTTACTCCTTTCAGGTGATTTCAGACAAGCACTTCCCGTTATTCCGCGTTCAACATACGCTGATGAGATCAACGCGTGCTTAAAATCATCGCCATTGTGGCGTAATGTTGAAAAAGTGCAACTGAAAGTAAATTTGTGCGTTCAAATGCTTCAAGATCCATCCGCTGAAACATTCTCAAAACAATTGTTAGATATCGGCGATGGAAAAGTTACAACAGATGAAACTGGATGCATAAAATTACCGATCGATTTCTGCACAATCATTGATTCGCAAGATGCTCTTATTGACCAGATATTTCCCGATGTACACAGACGATACACAAATCATAAGTGGCTGGCAGAAAGAGCAATTTTAGAAACAAAAAATGTGGCTCTCGAGTGGGCAAACCATCCAGTTTGTTTGTATTGGCGAAAGATGGGATAACAAAAAATATTGTACACTCTGTTGCATTAAGGGATTGATATTGTTTTTTAGTAATATTGTTATAAGCAGCGATATGTATATAATTTTAAAGAATCAATTTTAATAAATTAAAAAAATAAATGATTGGTGTTTTGTTATTTTTATATTCTTTCACCATTCACAGAGCTCCATACATCTTCCACTTATATACCACATCCTTACACACTTACACTAAGTTAGTTATTTTTTTCTAGCAAAATATTCTCTAGAAATAATTTATAAGACAAAACAACGTTTGTCGGGTCAGCTAGTATATATATATATATATATGTTAAGCTAAAGCATAATTAAATATTTCACGATTAATCCACCGTAACGAAATTAACAAATTATTTTTGTTATCTAACTAAAGTGCCCCAATAATCCTCACACAATCCACATAAACACTTTAACACAGTGCAGAATTACGTAATCAAAGTTCTAAAAAGGAAAATAAATGTGTTTATTTTAAATGACACTCATCAGAATCAAACTCAGAAACCCAAAGGGAGAAAGAAGAAAATTATCTCTTTTGTAGTTCTTATTTACATGACTAACTACAAGCGTTTTAGATAAGCAAACAATACTAGAAGTACTAATTGGGGAAAAAAAGTCTAATCGAAAATTATAAAAAAAGAAAATATACTTAAAATTTTTTGTTTTATAGGCAGTTCACACATGCCTATATATTGTTTTATTCTGTCTGTCTCACATTAGAAATATTTTTAGAATGCCTTGAAACGTGTGCTATACAGATCTACTTTATAATATGTTATCTAACAGAAATAATGAAGTATAAGGGTCTGTCTGGTTAAGTTAAAAGATCTAGTAAAAAAATAAAAATAAATAAAAAGCGAATTTTGTTGATAATCACAATGAGTCAAGACAATATTGGATATAATTTATCCATTGGTCACACACACACAAAATAATAAAATAAAAAATAAAAGATATGTAAAATGATATATTTTATCATTAATATAATAGTGAGTAAAAATCATAATTATGGGGGGGGGAGGAGAGAAACATTCTATAGTGTAACCACATTTCCTATGCCTAGCAGTGAGGACGAGTCAAAAATCTTGGAGAGTTTCCAAGTTGACCAATAGGTTTGAATTTAGTAAACATCCAGTCATTCGGTATTCCCTTATCGCTTATTTTCTCTCAACAAAAAGCTTGTCTCTCCTATTTTACTAGTGGACTTGTTGAATCTGCACTTGCACAGAAGTTTCCATGGTTGCAAGAAATGTAGTTAAAGAGTATATGCCTATTGAAACACAAAATAAACAATTCACAATTTTCTCCATTCTCCCCACCTCACACACAAAAGTACAAATGTTATTAAAAAGAAAAAAATAGACTTAAGTAACACTGTGATTTGTCTACAGAGAAGGACATACAAAAGAGTTCATATACATTACCGTCTGTGATAGGCATTTCTTTAAAACATATTTTACTAAAATGAATTCTGCCAAATGAATGGGTCCAAAAACGAATCCTTCACAAAAATCAGTGGTTGTGAGGGAATTAAAACAAACAAAAAAAAAAAAAAAAAAAAAGAAGAGCAAATTATAAAAACAGTTCAAAAATCGCAGGGGAACAAAGATCTACCAAGCAAAAAATTAGGTCCAAAAAAGAATCCTTCACAAAAAACAGTGATCTTAAAACAGTCCTCTCATAAAAATCGGTAATTTAAAACAAGCTCCTCACAAAAATTGTGAAAATAAAAAACGAACCCTTCACAAAAATCTCACTCTTAAAAATAAATAAATAAATAAATAAACAAAAAATCACTGCCGAAAACTGCATATTTTGGCAATCAATTAAGGAATGGATTGTGTTGTAGCTCAAAAATGATTTACTGCACATTAAGGCTCATTAGAACTGGTAATTAACTGAAGCAATAGGTCATATACCAATAAATTAAGTTAAAAAAGAAAAAAAAAATTTTGTTTTCAATTAGCTGCGATAAAATGCAAATTTTGTTCATCTGCGGCTAATTGATTCCGTATTTCGGCAATCTGCCGCAAGAATATAGCATATTTTGCAAATCAGGCACAATAAAAAAAAAAGAGAGAGAGAGAGAGAGAATTTATATGCAATAAAATAATAGCAAGTTTTCGGCAATGAAGTTCAATGCAACTCAGATTTGTCAATGGTTAAATTATATTTTGGCAATTGCTTGAAAAACATGCATTGTTAATCTGCTTCGGTTCATTAAGAAAACTTCAGTAATTAGCCATAAAAATATGAGATATTCCAACAATTAAGCTCTATTAAAACAAGAATTTTGCTGGGTTGTGGACTAAGTAATAATGTATTTCCGGAACAAGGGGAAAAAAAAAAGGAAGAAACGTGAATAATCGGCAATGAGTCAAGAAAATATTGGGTTTAATTTATCCATCCGTCACACACACACACAAGAGTAAAATATGTAAAATGATATATTTTATCATTAATGGTGAATAAAAATCATAATTAAGGAGAAGAAAAAAAAATCTAGTCTATTTAAATTGAAAATAAATAATTCACAATTTTTCTCATTCTCCTTTTCCCCACACAACATAAATGTTATTAAAAGGGAAAAACAGACTTAAGTAACACTGTGATTAGTGTACAGAGAGGAACATACAAAAGAGTTCATATACATTACGGTCTGTGACAGGTATTTAAAACATCTTACTAATTTTGTAATGCATGAAACATAATGAAATCAACATAGATTAGTTAGATACAGTCAGTCACTAAAGTCTACATACACCCGCTAATTTTCGCAGATCTAGCACTTTACTCATATTTTTGAATATACAACTTTATTTTCGTTAACATCTTGGATAATAACTCATATCTAACAAAAAAAATTATGAACAAATTCGTTAAAATATAACAAAAATTAACAACATATTAAATTATATAGTCACAAAAGTCTACATACAGAGACAGAACAATACAAACTTTCAGAATTAAATGCCAAAAAATGTAACATTAATACTTTGTAGGACCTCCCTTTGAAGTAACAACTGCCTGAATTCGGTTTGGCATCGACATAACCAGATTTTTTGTCATCTCAGGTGTAATTTGAGACCATGCAAGCTCTATTGCCTTCTTTAGGGTTTCCTTGCTTGTTACCGATTGCTCTCGAACTCTCTTATCAACTTCCTCCCAAAGGTGCTCGATGGGATTAAGGTCTGGGGACTGTGGCGGCGAATGGAGCTGTTTAGGCGTTTTATAGAGTAGCCATTCCTTAACAATCTTTGCTGTATGTTTTGGGTCGTTGTCTTGCTGGAAGACAAAGTTTTTCCCAAGTCCCAATTTTCGAACCGATGGAAGTAGATTGACTTGCAAAATCTTCAGGTATTCAAATCGATTCATTATGTCATCGATAAACACTAAATTGCCCACTCCAGCGGCCGCCATAGTTCCCCAAACCATAACACTGCCTCCACCGTGTTTCACAGTTGGAGTCAAATTATCGGGATTCATTTCTCTGTTTTTTTTCCTCCAGATTTTTCCGCGGCCATCACTCCCGAACACGTTGAACTTACTCTCGTCTGTAAAAACAACTGTTTTCCAAAAATTAAAATCTTGGTCAATATGTGCAGAAGCAAAATCAAGTCTTTTTTGTTTGTTAGTAGATGAAATGAACGGCTTTCGTCTAGAAACTCTACCATTGTAGCCGGCTGATCGAAGAATTCTACGAACAGTTTCTGGATGCACTTTCTTTCCACTAGCTGTTGCAATTTGATTCGCTAATTTTGGAGCACTAATTTTTGGATTTTTCTTCACTTTTCTTACTATGGTTCTTGCATCACGATCATTAAGCTTCCTTGGACGACCACATCGATATTTGTTAAGCACATTTCCACGCATAACATAATTTCTGTAGATTGTTTTAACAGTTGACCGACTTTTTTTTTACAATTTTTGCAATTTCTGCATAAGATTTCTTTTCACATTTCATTCTTACTATCATATTTCGAAGTTCTAAAGATGTTTCCTTTCCCTGACTCATTTTGTTGAAGTTACGTCAAAATATCTCGGGAAATGAAGATTAGAATAGATAACGAAACATGTAACCTCAAACTAAGACAATCTTCCAAAATAACTTCGTATGCAATTTTTTTTCCGTCCGCCAATCAGGTGTATGCAGACTTTTGTGACTTGATAATTACTATACAAATCACAAAATTACCTAGAAATTATTATTTCTGAATATTTTTATTATGGAAAACAAATTTTTTAGAGAAAACTGAAGTAGTGATATGATTTTTAAAATTGAAATTTAATTGCTTTTTGAGAAACCTTTATTTTGATCAGTGTATGTAGATTTTTGTGACTGACTGTACATACGTACCAACATTTGAAAGTGACAATTGGTAGCACACCAATTTTAAAAATGGATTGGATGGTTGGTTGGTTCATTTTTATCATGCAACACACGAATCCTAAACAAATAAGTGTATGTATATTACTGTATTTTCTTGCGTATAATCCATGGGGTACTATTTTTAGCCCTGATGAAAAATTTTCCATAGATAATATGCACTGACGGATGCCAGACATCCAGTTTTTATTTGCCATTAATTTGTTAGAAGAGAGGGGGAGCTTTAAAAAAAAAAAAAAAGTGTGAGAAATATTGAACAATTCTACTTCTTTATAGGTTCTAGCATCTAATAAAGTTAATTTAAAAAGAACATTGACATTTATGTTGTGGATGGAAAAATATTAGGAATCCCAAGGCGCCACAAGGCGTTTGTTTGCCAATCGTTAGGAGTGGGATGGGGTGCGCGAGGGGACACAAAAAAATACGTTGAATAAGAAATATTTAACAATTATATCTCTTTATACATTCTGGAATCTAATAAAACAAGTTTAAAATGAAAATTGACATTTATGAAGTGGATGGAAAAAGACTGAAAATCACAAAGCAAAACGTAGTCACAAATGTTGCAGTTTTGGTGCTAGATAAAAAATTGTAATTTTGAGCCGATTTTCGTAGCATCGTAGTTTATGGCCCAAATTCGTAGCAACTACAAATTATTCGTAGCAGTTGGCATGTCTGTAGATATCCTATCCATTATGGGATGAATAGGAAATGTGCATTTTCAATTTCATTAACCCTTTGCCTTAAAACAACGTATGGGAGACGTGATTGTACTGCTGTGCCTAAAATGAGAACCTCGTATCACACACGTGCTGATTCTTTCTGGCCAAAAGTGAAAGGCTACTTGCCAACCAATTTTAATAAAAAAAGGGAAGATTTTTGTTGAAAAACCAGAAGATTTCATTAAAAAAGGGAAGTTTTTTTTTTTTCTCTTTGACGTAATAAACAATACAGTTCTACAATTTTAATATTTCGAAGCAATCTATAAAAATGTTTTACTACAGATTAATTATACTAAATATATAAAAGTTTTAAATGAAGTTATTCCTCTTCAACATATAAATATCTACAAAACAGAATCTATAAGAAATTTATTTAACAATAGACAAAAAACTTAGTTAAGTTAAAGTATAACTAATTTTTTAAATAAATAGAATATGATTTTTGTGTATGTACATTAATCATACATATAAAAAAAAGTAGCAGTAGCTAATTATCAGTTTCAAACGTGCATAAAACCAACTGAGTATTAATTTTCTTAAATTGATTTTGAAAAAATTTTCCTACCTGAAAAAATTATTCTTCATTTTTTTCCTTATAAATATAACCTACAAATATTTAATTTAATTGAGGAAAAATAAACAGATTCATTAAATTCAGCAATAAAGATCTAAAAATAATTATATACGTGAGAAATATTGAGCACTTCCATTGCTTTATTGTTTCTAGAATTGATCACAATCCGGGGAAGGTGGGGGGGGGGGGGGGTATACAAAAATAATTACTGAGTAAGAAATATTAAAACTCTTTCAACTCTACTTCTAGAATCTAATGAAAGAAGTTTGAAATTAATATTATCATTTATGTTGCTGATGGATAAAGATTAGGAAACAAAAGACTTCTGCAGAACATTTGATTGCTGATCACTAGTTGGAGATAAATGAAAGAGGGGGGGGGGGGCAAAAAATAATTACATCAGCAAGAAATATTTAACAATTCTACTTCTTTACATGTTCTAGAATCTCATAAAGCAAGTTTGAAATGAATATTGACATTTATGTTATGGATGGAAAAAGATTGGGAATCAGGAATTTTCGTAGAACATTTGGGTTTTCTTTTTAAAACGAACGACATCCGCGACTTTTTTATAAACTGAAGATTTCATCATCTGTCCGGAAGACCGGAAGATACGTTAAAAAACCGGAAGTCTTCCGGGAAAATCGGAAAAGTTGGCAAGTATGTTTTTAAGCGATAATGTTTTTGTTTTTGCGTTATTGTTTGTTACAGTTGGAATATAAGAGTTGCCCGTTTATTCTTAGGCGTAATTGCAATAGAGTCGTCAAATAATTAACTGTTGGTTCTTAAAAAAATCTAAAAATTTAACCTAATGGCAAAAAGGACAATTTATACTAATAAGGGTGCTGGCAAGTGTCCTGATTACACCTTAGAAACTGAAACAGATACCGATTCAGATATATCTGAAGATAGCAGTGTAGTTTGTCCTATAAAAAAACGTGTGCAAAAATTAGTTAGTGATGAAAGCGATACTAATGATGAAGAAAATATTAGGAATCAGTTATCAGAACAATGGAATTGGCAATCAAAAAATAATCAACCGAAGAATAGAAACTTCAGTAACTCCTGGAGAAACAGAAACTCCTGGCATAAAAGTAACGTCTACAGGTGAGTTAAATGAAAACAGTGGAAAGTTAGACTTCTTTTATGCAATATTTGACAAAAAGTTTTGCGAAATTGTTGTAACAGAAACAAATTGCTATGCAGAGCAATGTATAAGCGATGAAAGAAGAAAAAGAAAAATCGACGAGAGTTGGGTTCCTGTAAATTGTGATGAGATGAAAGTGTACTTTGCCTTGTGTATTATAATGACACAAGTTAGAAAACCAAATATTCAAATGAATTGGACTAAAGAGCGGTTATTGAAACAGATATTCCGGAAGACTATGACCTACACCAGATTTTTACAAATTACTAGGTTTTTGCATTTTGCAAATAATAATACAACCGATAATTACAATCGAATAAGTAAAATAAAACCTGTTTAAACTTTTTTTAATCAAAAATTCAAAGAAGTATATAATATGGAAGAGGATGTCACTATCGACGAATCCCTAATGAAATTTAAGGGACGTTTATCATATAAACAGTATAATCCGTCCAAAAGAGCCAGATTTGGCATAAAGTTTTATAAATTGTGTGAATTGGCATCGGGTTATTGTTATTTTAAAATATATACCGGAAACGACAAAATAAAGCCTGAAGATAGCGCATCAGAAAATGTTGTCATGGAATTAATCAGCTTAGTATTATATAAGGGGGACACTCTATACCTAGACAACTGGTATTCTTTGCCAAAATTATTTTTACGATTAATTAAAAATAAAACGAATGCAATAGGAACAGTACGTTCTAATAGAAAAAATATGCCCATTGATTTAATGAAAAAAAAACTTAAAAAGGGTGAATGCAAAATGAGATCTAGTAATGGCATATTCGCCTTAAAGTGGAAAGATAAGCGAGATGTTTATGTCTTGTCCACTAAACATGATAAAATAGATATGTCTGAAGGAAGAAAACCTGATACTTTGAAACCAAAATGTATATTTGATTATAATAAGGGCATGATTGGCGTTGATCGCCAAGATCAAATGTTAGGTTGTTTCCCCATTATGAGGAAACACATGAAAGGATGCAGGAATTTTTTTTTTTTTTACATATTCGACATGGCACTTTATAACACTAACATTTTGTACAAGAAAATACATAAAGAAAAAGTAACTTATGCTGAGAATAGAGTAAACATAGCCGAATTATTACTGAAAACTGCACAATCAAACTATAACAGGACAGGACAAATACCCACTGGAGATACGCCAGATAGACTCCAATTTCGAAATTGGGGACATTTTCCAAAACATATTAATCCAACACCATCAAAACAAAAACCGGCCAGGACTTGTAAAGTTTGCGCAAAGCATAAGAAGCGCAGTGAAAGAACGTGGGAATGCAAAAAATGTAAAGTTGTGCTACATGTTCCTGATTGTTTCGAGAAATATCACACACTGGAAAATTTTTTATTTCCTGTCATTGGTTTAAAATGTTGGTAATAAAACAATACCCCTTTAAACAAAATTTTTGACTAATATTATACATTATTCACTTATAGGTTATTCACGCAATAAATTCTACAGAGAAAATATTTAAACGACTGAAAATGTTTACTTTTGTTATATAACCAAAAACATAAAAATAATATTATGTGAAATAAAAACATTAAACATTTTTTTAATAAAAATGAAATGAAATATAATTATCAAATTCTGTGGTTTTATTAAATAGTAAATGCAGTACTATTAATGTCCACTGGTTTGCTCACAATTTAGCCCATGATGAAACTGCTTCTGGTCACGACTCATGAGAAAAGCTTTCATCGAAAGTGGCACACACAATCGTCGCTTGATTCATAAGGCAAGGGGTTAAGGGGAAAAAAAAGGAAACATCATGGATATGTGTAAAAGAATACGTCAAATAATTATACTTTTTTTTAAACATAATGCCTTTTTAAACTAGTACATTGTGACCATCACAAAACTTTCTCCTATATCACCACTTACTGTTTAATATGTATAAATAAGGTTAAGGGCCTGCTTCACTCACTATCGCCGGAAGCCGAAGCTAATGTTATTCTATGGGAAATTTTCTTTACTTATAACTTATTAACTAACCCATATTTTAAAATTCTATTTTCACATTCAGAAAATTCCCAACTGTTAAATTGACACACCTTTTTTAAAAACGTATTTTTTTAAATTTTTAATATTTTATTTTGAAATTGCAAAATGAAAAATTTCACATGTTGAAAATTCGTATTTTACAGCTTCAAAATAAAATATTAACATTAAAAAAATAAGTTTTTAGAAAAGGTGCATCAATTTAACAGTAGGGAATTTTCTGAAAGTGAAAACAGAATTTAAAAATATGGATTAGTTAATTAGTTATAAGTAAAGAAAATTTTCCATAGAATAACATTGGCTCAGGCTTCCGGCGACCGTGAGTGAAGAGGGCCGTTAACCATAATTTCATGCAATAAAAATTTTATGTATAAATTTTGGTGCAGTTTTAATCAACAAATGCTGCGATTTACACATGGGAAAAACCACAATAGCAGCTCTACTTATCGGCTAATATATACCTAAATTATGTCAGCATTCATTTTCATAGTGGTTATTTCACATATCAAGTTTTTGCTTTTAAGTTTTATGTAGTTATGTGTTATAAAAGTTGACATTTAACCTTTTAATTCATGGGGCAAATTTTATCTCAAATTAAATCAGAATTGTGTTTAATATTGGTTCTTTTGTACACCAAGTTTTTTGCAATTATATACATTAGAATCCGAGCTATAGCCTTCTTTTCTCAGTAAAAATTACAGTACAGCAGCACCACCTATTGGCTGACATGTATCTAAATGGAATCAGCATAATGTCTCATAATGGTCTTCTCACACATATTAAGTTTTGTTCGATTATACACAATAGAACCTGAGATATAGCCTTCCCTTTAAATGTGGAAACCGCTGTATAGTAGCGCTACCTGTTGAGCGATGGGTACTAAATATTGTTAGGCATTAATATATGTCAAGGTGTACCTACATGTAAATTTATATCCAGTTCTGTGTAGTAGTTCCTGAGACACAGCATTCCCTGAAATTGCAAAAATCGCTGTTATAACTGCACCATATGCTTAGTGATTGACAACAAATGTTGATAAGGCACAAATTTATATCAAGGGGCATTTACATATAAATTTATATGCAGTTTTGTGCAGTAGTTCCTGAGATATTGTTGCCACAAATTTTTTGTCACACATACATACCGACAGATGGATAGATAGACATTTTCTAAAAATGTTCAAATTGTGTTCTAGATCTCCCAAAGTGTTAAATATATCAAAAACCGCAAGTCGAAAAATTTTATAAATCCAATATTTTCTTCTATTTAATGCAGAAAAAGTAAAAATGAGTGCCCATTTTTGAAAACATTTTGTTTTCTTACAGGACTAAAATGCCCTTTTCAGTCTTTAGCAACCTGCCCTCTTTTAGGTCTAGAATGAACCCTGAGCATTTAATGTAGAAAAGAATGTCTGTGTTAAAGTTGAATAAAGACAATAGGAAATGGAAAAATGTTACATTTTCAGATGAAAAACATTTTATTCTTGATTAACCAAATGGCTTTAACAGTTACTGGCATGATCTGAATACCATTATTGATCACAATACCATTATTAGGGCACACCGGGGCATTTACCGGGGCACAATACCAATAATTTTTTTTTTCAACAAGACTTACATTTTTGCTCTACTTCTAGAGCAATAGGAAATAGTTTGAAGAAAGAAACTTCTGTATTATTGCCTTTCCTGTGGCCTAAAAGTTGAAAAAAACCTTAAATGTATTCAGAATATCATCTATGCTGTATAAAATGGTATTGAAACTGAATATTAATATATAATATATATATACCAGAGAGAATGTGACTGTTTCACCCTAAAAAGAGACCCCATAAAATATTAATTTAAAGAATAACTGAAAAAAAAAAAAGAAAAAGACTAAGATTCGAGCTGTCCTTATAATTGTGAACACCTGAAAAATCATTTTTTTTTTTGACAGTATTTAAAGTTTTTTTTAATATAGAAAAACGATAAAACTTTTTAAATATTGTCTATTAATGAAATTGAAATTAATAAAAAACTATGTTTAAATTTCAGTGTTTTAATATAGAAAAACGGGTGTCCTTATGATTATGAGAACCAGTGTATTGTTAGTCTCTGAGAACACTCCATCCTCCATGCTTTTCATTGTAAATGAATTCTTTATCTATTAATCTTCTACCTTTTTTCTTTGTTCAAATTGCCCTGACTAAAAGGTTTTTTTTTTTCCCCAATGTGTAAATAAGGTGACAAATAGCCTTTTTCGGTACCCTTCTCCATCTGGCACCCGGGGCACATGCCCTGCTTGCACCCCCTTACTTTCGGCCCTGGGGGGGGGGAGGGGGATAACAAAAATTGTATGCATGAGCAATATTCAACAACTCTTTATTGGTTTTATAATCTAATAAAGCATGCTTAAAATTATCATTGACATTTATATTGCGGATGAAGAAAGATTGGAAATCAAGGCTTCTGGCAGGGAATTTGATTGTCAATCGTTAGCAGGTGGGGAAGTGGAGGATAAAATTATTATATAAGAGTGCAAAATATTGAACAATTCTATTTCTTTAGAGGTTCTCGAATCTAATAAAGAAAGTTATTATTAGAGTATTACTAGACTAATAATATACTCAACTAATATTTAACACTCGAGTTAGTACTATTTTACTCTAGTATTAAAAGAGTTTAGTCTCGAATTTAAAAAGAACAGGGACATTTACGTTGCAGATAGAGAAAGACTGGTAATCGCAAGGACTCCACGAGTCATTTCATCATCGATTACTAGAAGGTGAGGGAGTGGGGGAGGACAAAAAATTACATGAATGAGAAATATTGAAAAAATGTAATTCTTTATTGATTCTAGAATCTAATAAAGGGAGTTTAAAATTAACTTTGGCATTTACACTGTGGATGAACAAAGACTGAAAATTGCAAGGCTTTTGCGAGGCACTTTATCACCAATCATTTCTTTTTAAGTGCAGGGTTGCCAACTTTTCAAAAACAGTTTGAGGGGTATTCAGAGAAATTTTGAGGAGCATTTTGGCTACTTTGAGGAGCAACTTTAAAAATACATTAAAAAAAAAAAATGAAAGAAAAGAAATAAACTACTAACAAAAATAAATTAACAATAATCATATGAAATTAAGAAATATTTATTGATAATCAAATATATTTAGCAAAACAGTGAAGAGAGATAATGGGAAATGATTAAGTCTGAATATAAGCTTAAAACCCAAAAGTAATTTGTTTTTTGCATAATGGCATATTTTCCATACATAAATAAAGACAATATATGAAAGTAGATTATTCAGTTGCATTAAAAAAAAAAGAAAGAAAGAAAGAAAAGAAAGCACAAAGGGAATTTTTTTTTTTTTTTTAATTTCCAACAATTTTCATGAATGTCAAAATAATTATTATACTATCACATAAAAATCTAAAAACAATATCTCCGATATTCATATAAATGTGTATCTATAAATGTAAATCTCATCTCTGAGTCAACTCCCTCTAATCTGCATAGCTTGGGACCATATGTTTTGTAAACTTTAGAATTTTGCAGATTACTGGTCATAATTTGTTTACTTATTCCCCCCCCCCCCCGATACAAATGAAGATATAATAATAAATCATTAATGCTTTAAGTGAATGATAAAATAAATGCACAATTTCAAATAAATCTTAAATAAAGCGTTGTCAATCGGCCTTAAAGTTCAGTAGCTTTGAATCCATTTTTTTTTATCGATAAATAATTAAAATAAACAATTTTTTTAACGACCTATTAAGCATTAAGATAACTGAAACATTGATATAGTTTAAATGAAAATCAAAACACTGCATAATCATAGCATTCGGTTTCTTTCTTCCCCCCTTTCAGCTTCTGGTTTTGATTAAACATACTCTTAGCTAATGTAAACAAATACTTGTTCCAGTTCTGAGTCAGCAATATTTTGATTATGCAATGCTTAGCACTAGAATGTTTTCTTTCTTTTTTTTTTTTTTTTTTTCTTTCTTCACTATTTATTTATGAGTATTGTAGGATGAAGTGTATGGTTCTTCAGCTAAATTGTAAAAGTTAGTTTTGTTATTTTTTTTTTATTTTCCAGATACGTTGAAGCGCTTTCATAGACAAAAAATAAAATTCAAAAAATAATGTTTTATACGCAACTGTTGGAAATGCAAAATCAAAAGTTTATAAGGATTGGATCGCGGTTTCTGCCTAGATGTGTGCAAGGAAAGAAAAAAAAAAAAAAAAAAAAAAGAAAGAAAGAAAGAAAAATAGTTTTTTTTTTTTTTTTCAAGTGTCTGCCACTATTCAGTTTTACGTATTTAATAAAAAATATTTAGTTAGGTGGTCAAGACTGAATCTGCGGAGCATAAACATTACTTTGCGGAATTGCAGAGTTTTTAAATTTTTTCGGAGAAACTCTGCAGAAATCGGAGCAGTTGGCAACCCTGTAAGTGTTATAAAACTGAAAAATCAGATTATTTTCAAGTAAAAATCTGATTTCCTCCAAAACAAGACTAAAAAAAAATCTGAACACTTGGCAGCTATGCAGATGCTATAGCAGTGATGCATGTAATTACAGTATTCGTCCAGAAATCTGCCTGCTTGAGACCAGAGAGACAGTGGATTGTAGGTACTTTTAATTTATTTTATAATTAGTTAAATAATGACCTTATGAAGCTCCAAACCTTTAGGTTGTAGTGGCTTTCAGAGGCGGATCTGCCCCGCCTTGAGCAACCTTGTCGTGGCTTGCAGTAACTAACATTGAGTGTTGTTTATTGCTTTCTTGACGTTCCTCCAAAAGGTGGTGCCAAACTTGACTTAAGTATGCGCATGACTCATGCACATTACAAGAAAAACTGTTATGAATGATTTCAATCGTTTTGTGGTAAAATGTGTATTTGGAATTATTATAATTTGTAATTTTGGTAGCAAGAAACAACACTCAGTGTTACTGCAAGCCACAACAAGGCTGCTGAAGACAGGGTGGATCCGCCTCCGAAAGCCACTATGACCTAAAGGTATGTAGCTTCATAACTACTAAAATCGCAAATTATAATAATTCTGATTACGCATTTTACCACAAAATGAATGAAATCATTCATAAGTTTTTCTTGTAATGGGCATGAGTCACGCACAAGCCTAAGTCAAGTTTGGTGCCACCTTCTGGAGGAACATCAAAAACGCAAGAAACAACACTCAGCGTTAGTTACTCCAAGCCACAACAAGGTTGCTCAAGATAGTTGAATCCGCCTTCGAAAGCCACTATGACCTAAAGGTATGGAGCTTTATAAGGTCATTAACTAATTATAGTTTAAAATGCTAAAAAAAAAAAATTAATATATTTTATGCTTTTACTTGCATTATGGAAATAGAATTCTAATGCTAAAGTGAATTAAAAATGGCAGTGATATAAGTAAGCATTAGAAAATAAGTATAAAGTTTTATATGGAATATTTTTCAATTAAATTAAGATTTGCCCCACAAAGTAAAAGACAAAATTTAAGTATATAAACATTTGATACAATATAGACTTGTGTATTATAAATTTACACATTTTGTTACAAATTATAAATATAGATTTTTTTTTTTTTTTTTTAACCTATCTTAGAATTGTTTTATTGCAGCCTTTGAATAGTTTTTTTTTTTTTTTTTTTTTTTTTTTTTTTTTGTGTGTGTGTGTGTGTGTGTGTGTGTTCAAAACACAAATGTTGTGTTAAAAAATTTAGATACTGATCTCTAAGACCTCGACCTCAATTAAAATTACCTTTTCTAATCTCATTAGATTCAGTTTCTAAAATACTACTATTAAAATAAGTACTATCTTAACCTTTTTCCTTTGAAAACTTTACTCTAATTTTCATTGTTTACATGAGTTGTGATGTGTGGATTTCTAGAGCTTGTGAATTTCTGGGAATCTACTAAAATATGTTTTGTCTACACAAACAGTGGGAGAAAGCATTCTGGAGTCATTTAATATATGGGATAAAAAAAACATAAAATGCTTTTGAAACCAGATGATGTGAAACCAGTTGATGTGAAACCAGCATCACATCAACAGAAGATAACACATTGTTTACTGTAAAAGTAAACAATAATAAAAGGTAAAATGAATTTCATTTGTCTTCATTTTTAGTTAATTTAAATTTAATAGTATTGTGTCCATTTAATGTAATTGGATTTATTTTTTAAAATACATCATTATTGAATACACATAGCAACAAATGGGTTATGCATTTTGTGAAATCTGAGAACAGTTTGGATATAGCAAAGAAAATCTTTCGTCCCTTAAAGTTCACTATAACTTAGTATAATACTGTAAATATACAGTCAAACCAACTTGAACTCATTAGACAAACAATGTTGTATTGCAAGTTACATTCTGCTTTGATTTCAATAGTCTCTTTTGAATAAATGATGTCATCTTACAACAAAAATATTTGTTCCACCTCTAGCTATGGCTCTGAATGAATTTAATCTTTAATGATTGAGGTTATGACAAACATCATTTCCATCTTCCTTCCCTATATTTATTTACAAACCAATGAACTGAAAAATAAATATTTATTAATATATATAAGCAAAAAAAGAAAACTAGTTTATAAATTTAAGATAAAATACAATTTATTTTATTTCAAATCAAATGGTCGCCAAAAAAAGAAGAAAAAAAAAAAAAAGAATGTGTGTGTGTGTGTGGGGGGGGGGGGGGGGGGGAGGGAGGGGAGTTTAAAGTCTTTGTCTGCATGTTTTTAGGGACTCCGCCAAACAGGGTTCCCACTCAATTTCAAAAATAAAATTCCCTGACTTTTCCAGGTTTTCCAGCTCAATTTTTAGAAAATTCCAGTCACAAAATTTGGTTCGCGAAATAAAAAATAGCTCACGGTATATAACAGAACATAGCTCGCGACATAAATTGAATGCTCAAAAAGCATTTTCCAGGTTTATATCACCATTTTTCCAGGTTTTTGAGCAATATTTACAATTTTCCCTGACTTTTTTCAGTAATTTCAAATTCCCTGACTTTTCCAGGTTTTCCCTGACCCGTGGGAACCCTGTCCAAATGATCTGCCAAAGAAATTAGAGTTAAAAAAAAAAAAAAAAAAAAAAAAACATGCAGTGATGAAGAGTAATTAAAAAACATACAAAATTTAACCCATTAAACGCCGTTATATGAATCTCTGAAAAATTTTGAATTTTCGTATGCTTGAGTTTCAATGTACATCTCTCATCATATTCAGTTTAAATAATTAAAAATTATTTTGTTAGAAGATATATGGTTCTAAAATGAGAGACTTGCTACCTAATGGAGGTAGAATAGATGTAGATAAGCCGCAAAATCCTTTTAAATTAGTTTTCTTGATTCCTGTTCCATATAATTTAAGAAAGTAGCCGTTTTGTTTAATATTCATTGTTTTAAACCCTTGTACTCGAATAAGTTATTTTTTGGTGTTTTTTTTTCTTATGCCATAAAAACAAGCTATTTTGTTTTAATAAAAGAAAAAAAAGAAAAAAAGAATTTGCATTACAAGCTTTTTGAAAAAATTACCAACGAAGCTAAGCACTTCAATATCTAATGAAAAGAAAAAAAATATATATATATATATATACATACATAATCTTAATTATTTGTAGAGAAAAAAATTCTTAATCAAATGTTACCGCAATGAGAGCTTTGGTGCTCAATGGGTTAAAGAGAATAAAGAAGTTTTTTAAATAAACAAAAGAGTATTGCAAGGCCAGGATTTTGACATTCAAAACTGTCTAACACATACAATAAAAATACACTAAGCGACAAAAAAAAAAAAGCCGCACTTGGATGTTTTCCTTTTAGCCTTCTAGAACCTCCAATTTTATCGTTCAAAAAGCAAATTTTCGAACAGATTTTACTATGTTGTCCTCCACATACACTTTAGTTTTGAATCCAGTGTTGAAAACAAAATGCAATTGTCAGGAAAATTGTAATTTTAGAATTTATTTAAAAAATGGTAAGAATAAGGCAGTTAACGATGCCACAAAAAGTATTAATTTTTGAATGAAAATCAAAAAATATTTTAAAACGTGAGATGGCAAAATAATTAAATGTTAACGAAATATTGGTAAAAGGGTCTTCATCAGCAAGATATAAAAGTTTTTGGCCGTTTAAACTGGAAATTTGGTTTTAGGTGGCCACACTGCTCATACAAGCGAGATGACCATAAGTTAAAAAGCCATTGCTTATAAAATCGGTTTGTATTACATTTAGAACATAAAAAAGCTTCAGAAAAAGTGCTTAGTAGCATAATTTCTTTAACTACAGTACAACAACTATTAAACAAAGCAGGTTTAAGTGACAGAAAATTTGAAAAAATTCCATTCTTAGTGAAGAGAAATAGGAAAGCAAGACCTCAGATGGCTAAAAAAATAAAAAAATGATTAGTTAATTATTGGGCTTAACTGGTTCTCTCTGATGAGTCAAGTTTAACTTATTTCGAGCTAAAGAAAACAAGCAGATCTGACAACGAAAATATGACCGACTTAATGAAAATCACACTTTTAAAACAGTGACACATTCTCCGTACATTATGGTACGGAGGTGCATAACTTTTCAAACACTCGGAAATTTTTTATGCTCAAGGGATCAATTAACTCTAAATAAAACACAATCTGCATAAAAGTGGTGCCTGACTGACTATTTTGGAGGTATCTTGGACATTTCCGTAAACAGCATTTGAAGATAATAAGGCACCTTACTACACGGCGTCTGTGGTAAGTTTATTCACTTCAAAATGTCAAAATTTCTTATACATTCCCATTAGAACCTATAATTCTGTAAGTAATCATATCTTTTTTCACTTTAAGTTAAATACCACAAAGGATATAGTAGAATTTCTTCTTTACCAGACATGGAAATAGTCAAAATCGCGATCCGTTCGAAAATGTTTCGTCTATAAAAAGGCGGGGGAGAGAGGAGAGGATTCGAAATTTGCCGCCTATAACTGTGCCAGAACTAGAAAAAAATTATTTGTGATATTTGGCACATTGAAATTTCTGAGATTTATATTAAAACACTGTATAAAACTATACCATTGCGCATTAATGCAGTAATTCCATATAAAGGTGGAATTAACCCAATGCAGAATACATGTTTTTAACAAAAAATTGCTTAGATCTAACAAATAAATAGTTTTATTTCATATATTAAAATATAACTTGTTTATTTCATATAATAAATCATAACAGAATACAAAGTGTTGGTTATTACATTATGTTCAAAAAGAAAATTTTATGCAGATTTTTAAAAAGTACTTCGTAGAGTGCAATAAAGCGAATTATTAAATCGAAAATGTACACAGCTATCATTTCATACCTTTGGTATTATGCAAACAAGACAGTTTCATTTGTTTCAAATATTAATTTTAAAGTTATTACAAATAAAAAAGGTATAAGTCATTTTTTCTGCAGTGCGGCTTTTTTTTTGTCGCTTAGTGTATTTGTAATTAAAAAAATCACTCAGATAAAAAAAAATATTTCATAATATATATCATAAAAAACAGCAGTTTTTTGAGTGACGCAGCAAAGCTCAAACAAAGCTTAGCAGCGACACTCTATTATACAGCTAGTTTTACATCAAAGGAATTTGGAAACGCCGACATTTAATATTTCAGTAAATAGGAGATATTTTGATCTGATGTTTTCAGAATAATCTTTTATCTTCTGCATGATGCTATCCTGAAAGTTTCACACTTCAACATTGTATATATTTTGAGATCTGGAGTTGCAATTTAAGACTTCAAAGGAAAAATGTGTTATCATGTGAGTTTTTTTTCTCGAAAACGGCTCGAAGAAATTTTATGAAATTGATATACGATATTAATTTATTTTGTCTGAGAATCGTGACGTGCTTCGTTTTCCCCAAAAAACTCTTGTTTTTTTATATATTTCACTTTAAAAATGGAACTATATTACCTCGCGGATTACACTATTTTCTTTTGCATCGCTCAAAAGAAAAGAATGTAATCTGGTTTGGAATGTTCATATACAGTCTTCGTTTCCATTTGAAATATTCAATCTCAGATAGGTAATTTGGCTCCATCTATCGGCAGTTAGTGTCAAAAACAAACTTACAAAATAAAATATTTTTCTTTCTTTAATATATATATTAAATGAGTTATTTATTTAGAGATTTGTATTTTATATAATATTTTTTTAATTAAAAATAATCATTCAATTCCATTGTTTTCAAGTTGATACGTTGTTAACTTTCAAAATTGGTTTTATCTTAAAAAGTGATTGCAACAACAAAAACCTTTTCCTTTACTTTAACTTAATTAGAAAAGGATATGATAACATTAACTTAACTTTTACCTAACAAATTATCCTTTTAAATTAGCACTTACTTTAAAATTTCAAATATATTTCGAGCGCACTCGCGCTCATCATCAGTGCTTTTTGGCGGTTTCATCTCTGTTTACATCGTTCTTCATCTCGGGATCTTCGGTTCGCTTCCCTTCAGTAGTGGTGTTTCTTTTAATTGCTTGTTGCCAGATGGGAGGAATTATGCTATGTTCACGATCGTTAATGGAGGAGTGGTTAGTAATTATCTCAATCGCTTCTCTTTTAAGGGCATAGTAGTGGTTATTATATGGAGCTATTTTACGGGTTTTAGCGGTATTAAAATTAATGGGGTTAGTTTTATGGGTTATGGAGAGGGCAGTACTGGATCTATTGTATTTAATGTCGGCGAAGTGCTCTTTTTCGCGATCGTTGATGTATCTTTTAGTCATTCCAATGTAACATCCATAAAAACATATTTCAAAGACTCCGTAATGAGAAAGATTTAATTAACCCTAATAACTCCTCAGGCATTTACAAAATCGATTTTAAATTTGAAAATGAAGACAAAGGATGTTACATTGGAATGACTAAAAGATACATCAACGATCGCGAAAAAGAGCACTTCGCCGACATTAAATACAATAGATCCAGTACTGCCCTCTCCATAACCCATAAAACTAACCCCATTAATTTTAATACCGCTAAAACCCGTAAAATAGCTCCATATAATAACCACTACTATGCCCTTAAAAGAGAAGCGATTGAGATAATTACTAACCACTCCTCCATTAACGATCGTGAACATAGCATAATTCCTCCCATCTGGCAACAAGCAATTAAAAGAAACACCACTACTGAAGGGAAGCGAACCGAAGATCCCGAGATGAAGAACGATGTAAACAGAGATGAAACCGCCAAAAAGCACTGATGATGAGCGCGAGTGCGCTCGAAATATATTTGAAATTTTAAAGTAAGTGCTAATTTAAAAGGATAATTTGTTAGGTAAAAGTTAAGTTAATCTTTTCCTTTACTTTCATAAAAATGATAGATAATATCATAATCATATGCAAATATTTGTAATTTTTTTTAAACTAAGTGATAAATCACTTAAACTATGGATAGAAAAAATCCTGAAAAATAATAATAATAATTCATTAATTTGCTCATTAAATTTCTATAATATAGTATGTAAATGAAATATTTTACAAAGATTGTAATAATTATAATATATCAAATCCATATCTAAAATTTCATGTTTTCTGTTATTATTTTTTTTTAATTTTATAAAATAATATTGTAATGAAAAAAAAAAAAAAAAAAACACTCGGCTACCAAACACTTAAATGTATTGGAAAAACTCTGAAAACAGAATTAAAATTAGTAAAATAAGTAATAAAATAAAATGAAGTAAAATACATCTTTATTTGACTTTAATTTAAACCCATAATATATTTTTAAAAATATTAATTTTGTTTTTTGCATTGTGATACTTAATTTTACGAAATAATACATTTCTGCAAAGCATACTGGTAAAATAATTAAGTATACAGTGTATTATTTTACACTGTATTATATACAGTGTAAAATATTTTTATTTATGTATTACTAGCCGCCTTCGGCGACCAGCTGGTTCGCGATCCTTGAAAAGTCCGACTTTACGAAACTCCCGCTTGGTGGCGCCTGTGGTGCCTTTTTCCCGTTTCAGGTCCTACAACAGCTCATTGACATATAGTGAAAATAACTTTATTGAAAAATTTAATTGCAGTAAATTCTCGCTCGGTAGCGCCTACGGCACCCTCTTCTCGTTTCAATATCTGAGACAGCCTGTTCGCTCACCGTGTTACAATCTTTCAAAATTCTGACTTAACAAAGTCCAGCTCGGTGGCGACTGCGGCGCCTTGTCCCCGTTTTAGAACTTACAACAACTTCCACGCTCATACCGCAAATAGATTTGAAAATTTTAACTGCAGCAAATTTTCGCTCTGTGGCGACTAAGGTGCATATCAGTTTAAAAGTCCGAAATATTTCAAATGATGTGTTATAAGTAATTTAAGCATAATTAGAATTCTAGATATTGAATTATTAAAATATCAAAGCGCCTTCTGGCAACAGAGATTTGCAACATATACTCTTCAATTCCAATTCAAATAACTTTTTAAATGATATATTACTTGGAATTATGTTAATTAGAAGCTGAGATACAAAGCTAATATAAACATTTTTATAAAAAGATTTGTGTCTGACTTATACATGGTTTTCTCCGAAACTTGCATAATTCCGGGCTATATATTGTTAAAAATCCTTAGTACGATATGTAAGCAGAAATTGGAATTTGAAACTCTGCAAAATATTAAAGAATAACAATAAAGGTGTTCCGGGTATTCCGTGATTTTCTCCGAAACTCCTGTTCCTTTTCTACATCTTTGCCCCCCCCCCCTTTCCGTTCCTACTAAAAATTTTGCACTCGAAAATATCCACAATCTATTTATCTTGCCTTAATACCTAAATATACCAATTTCAAATGCTGTAACCTTTTTTTTTTCCTTCCCCCATTCCTCCCTCCCAAATAGTTCTATTCTTTCAAAAATATTCACAATCGAATTATCGGGCATTAAAACCAAATACTACGAAATTTCAACAGCATATCTCAATTCAAAATACTGCAAAATATAAAAGAAAACTCAATCTTTTCCCAATAAAAATGTATTTTTTTTTTTTTTTGTTTATCAATATATTTTCATGAAAATTGAACAGTAGCTTTATAATATGCTGTGTAATCCGAATATTAATTTAAATGTAACGTAAATGAAAATCTGAAGAATTTTGAAATTTGCAATTTTTAATTCCACTTCAAGAACATGCGACATTAATGATCTGCAGATGTTTTGTTTCCGTTCCAGACAGCGTAAAAAATCGTCTGCTGATAGAATTTTTTTTTTTTTTTTTTTTTAAGCAATTATATTGCTGTTGAATCTCTCTTATTTTTCGATCGACATGGGTTGACATTTTAATTAATATCTCCGCAACTAATTAAAATTTTTAAATTCTGTTTTCACAATCCCTTCGGGAAGGCTTCTAGGCACCCGTATGTCAAATTTTATACTTCTGCGTTCAGTAGGGGCTGAACGTATAGATGCTCAGACAGACACACAGACAGATATCTTCTTTCATTGTTATAGATATACAGTGTATTATTTTATAAATTACTTTGTTCATTAAATTTCCAGTAAAAAACTATACTACTTAAATATTTACCAGTATAAAAGTTTCACATTTTAAAGATATTTTTCTCTTTTAAATCAAATCTATACTTTAAAAATAATAATTATTTCTTCCTTAAATTTAACAGCAGGGAGCAGGCATGAATATAACAATAAAAGCTACTCTAGAAAAAAAAAAAAAATCCTCCTTCACTTGTACAGACTTATTTCTTACATATAATATTGATATAAAATGAAATTACCATGCATCTGCAACCTTTAAATTAGAAATTAATAATACATTTCAAATTTTGTATTATTTTGAAAATTTTGTTTATTGCCTTCCCTCAGTATATGTTTATTGCCTTCAGAACATCAGATTTTCCCCCCCACAAAATGGGTATTTTTGAAATAGTAATTGCTGGTACCAAACGGTACCACTAGGACTTCCCTGGTTAATCGATTTTAGAAAAGTGTGTTTCTGAAGTTTATACAAAATCTTGAAAAACAGTGTCGAATACGAATTATTCAATTTGTTTTTCTATATCCAGTAATTTTCGGAATTTCTAAAAACTGTAAAACACGTCTTCTACAATTCTACAGGATTTTGTTTAGTTAAGAAAAAAGCAAATATGTATGGTGGGGGTGGCACAAGGTGTCAGACATGGGCAAATTTTAATTTTGTAAATGTGAAAATTGGGGGAAGGGTGAAACCTGTTACTTTGATGGAAAGACCTTTTCAAAACAACATTTTAACAAAAAATGTTTTTCTCTATAATTATTAGTTAGAAAAATATGAAAGAAAATTTTTCGTTTAAAGTTTTCCCCCTGGGTCTCGAAAACACCTTGGAAATTCCAAAAACCTAAAAAAAAAAGGGGGGGGGGGGCTTAATCAGTTTGAAGGATCATTGTTTTGTTTGGAAATTTTGAAAAAAATTTTGGAAATTTTGAAAACAGGGACCAGCGAAAAGCACATCTTTGAAATTTTAAACAAATGCATTGCTTTTTTCAGTTTGTCGAAAATGTCTTCTATAAATATAAACAACAACTTAAAAAAAAAAAAAAGAAGAAGAAATTGAAGCTGTATTACGATAGGGGGAACCTTAGAAAGCAAACAGTAAAATTTGGAGGGGAATTAGGGGGTTAAGAGCTCGTTTAAAGTTCTTACTTACAGACTCATATTCAATTTGTACGTTTCTTACAATTTTCAAAAATTTCGAGTCGTTTCCGATAGATTTGGGGAGGAAGATGGAACTTTTAGAAAAAAAAAAAATATTTATAAGTTTCTTAAAAATGCCCCACCAGCAGCCGAGCGGTGGATTAGAGGTACCGGATTCGATCCCATCCCGCACTCTTTCACTTAGCCATTCCTTCTGTGTTTTTCTCCGAAACTCGCTTAAATACGGGCCTCGACTCCTTAGAAAGACCTCATGGAGGCCATTCTACCTATATGCCTAGGACCCTAGCGTAGTCAGTTGGCCTTAAAACCTACTACCAACCAACCTTAAAAAAGTATTGTTGAAGTGATTGCATCTAGAAGATTTCTCGAAGTGCTAAAAAATTCTTATCATTTAAAATCTTAATGTTAGATCTCTTAGTATACTTTTTACCCCCATAACCCAATTTTAGAAAATGAGGCAATGTCCAAAATCCCTTCACCACGTTTGAGAAAATTTTCAGGAATTCTAGCCAGGAAGATTGTGGAAACTATGTACAGTATATTTAACCAGATAGGAATAAAACTACATTCAACAAAACATTTTCTAAAAAACGTTTTCCCAATTAAAATTTCAAAGTGGTCTAACTGATTGCCCCTCTCCTATTTTCCCCATCTGAATTAATTTTAAACCAAACAAAATCTCCCTCAGATTGATTAAGCATCTTTTTTAGAATTATCAGAGTTTCCAAAGGAGGATCTGATCCCCACCCCCATGGCGTTAGGTATTTTGGAAAATTACTGTCAAATCCTTACAACATTTTACTTTAAACATCTCCAATTAAAAATATAACAAAATATTAATATTTTGTTCATTCAATTGGACCATTTAAAAACTTGTGTTTAATTTTTTTTATCTAACCAAAATCTATGCGGTGAATGGAGCTCTTTAAAAACTTATTCATAACACTTTTTTACAAAAACTATCGTACACAAATTATTTTTTGAACATTTATTTTAAATATTCTGTTGAATTATTTAATGAACCGTTGAACCAAAGAAATTGAATGTTAAATAAAATAAAATAAATCTCTCTCTCTCTTTTTTTGGGGGGGGGGGGTAGAAATTGTTTGTTATTTTTAAAATATACTATATTATGCCTTTGTAATGTTGCATGTTTCCATCACACAACAAATATTCTTTCTTAAAGTTTTTTATTTATCACTTTTCATAAATTTTTAAAATTTCATTTAGTTTGTTATTTTGTTCAAGGTAAAATTTAATGTGGTATGAACTATGAAACTGCACTTTTTAAGGGTTACAAACTCATTGCCATGCTCCTTTAATTTTACATTTTAATCATTAACCCCTAAAAAGTAATGATATCAAATACAAAAAACCCTTAACTGGTTAAAAGTTTGTGACGCAGCACTGCACTTTATGGCTATAAGAATTAGAAATACAGGTCTTAAAAATAATGATATCAAATTTTCAGTGACACATTGCTATTAATTAAAAAATACAGAGATTTTCTTATTTGAATTTGTTTTTTTCTTCCATTTATTTTTACAGTGTAAACGTTATTTTCAACATAAAATAATATATAACATTTACTTACCGATACCTTTTCATTCACATCTCTTATAATATCAAAATATGTGTTTTAAAAGAAATGATATGAAATTCCAGCAACGCAGTGATGTTACACTAAATGATTTGTTTTTAAATTCCACTGCAATTATTTTGTTTTGCATACTAAAGTATATTTGCACATTGAAATATTGCTTTTAATTTTCAAATACGCAGTCAAATATATCACTTTCATTAAATTTATATTATGTACTGAAATGTATTTATTTCAATGAATTATTTTATCTTTTGCGTCACGCTATCCAAAACTGTAAGTAAAATTTATGGAAATGTTTATTTTGTGCCATCTTATCCAAATTAATTGAAAAAGCATGCAAGTAGATAGTGTGCTGCAAAAAAAAAAAATTGCAAAATTTTTAGTTGTAGTTTTGGATGGCGTGACGCAAAAGGTAAAACAGTTCATTGAAATAAATACATTTCAGCACATAATATAAACTTAATGAAAGTGATATATTTGACTGCGTATTTGAAAATTAAAAGCAATATTTCAATGTGCAAATATACTTTAATATGCAAAACAAAATAATTGCAGTGGAATTTAAAAACAAATCATTTAGTGTAACATCACTGCGTTGCTGGAATTTCATATCATTTCTTTTAAAAACACATATTTTGATATTATAAGAGATGTGAATGAAAAGGTATCGGTAAGTAAATGTTATATATTATTTTATGTTGAAAATAACGTTTACACTGTAAAAATAAATAGAAGAAAAAAAACAAATTCAAATAAGAAAATCTCTGTATTTTTAAATTAATAGCAATGCGTCACTGAAAATTTGATATCATTATTTTTAAGGCCCATATTTCTAATTCAATAGCCATAAAGTGCAGTGCTGCGTCAAACTTTTAACCCGTTAAGGGTTTTTTGTATTGATATATATATATATATATATACACACAAACACACACACACACACATACATATATATATATACACACACACATATATATATATATACACACACACACATATACACACACATATATACACACACACACACACATATATATATATATATATATATATATATATATATATATATATATATATATTTGCTTAATTATCAAAAAAAAAAAAAAAAAAAAAAATCAGATCTCATTCAAACTTGATGTGTTCATACTAAACGTAAATACTAATAATACTTCACAATAATAATTATACTAATAACAATAATAATTATTAAAATTTTAAAATTACAATCATTCACCAATTTCCTATTTAATAATATTTATGATAATAATATTAATAAGAATTATATTATTAAATTTTAAAATTATTCACCAATTTCCTAATCATAATGACTTTATCATCACTTCTTAACCTATTCTTTTGTTAGCTTAAGACTATAATTACTAATAATAATTATATTAATAACAATAATAATTATTAAAATTTTAAAATTAAAATTATTCACCAATTTCCTAATTCATAATAATAAAAATAATATTAATAACAATAATAATTTTTAAAATTAAAATTATTCACCAAATTCCTAATCATAATAACTTTATTATCACTTGTTGGCCTTTTCTTCTGTTAGCTTAAGACTATAAATTACACTCATATAAATTGAACATCTAATATTACAATTTTTCTTAAATCACTTAATAGTAACTTATTTTTTCCACGTTAGATGGCGCGCTCATACGTTGAGTCGAACGTATGCCCTACAGTGAAAATCGTATTAATCTTCTTTATACTTAAATTTCCCTCTAGAATATTATTTAATTGTGAATTCAGCTTTTAAATTTTAAGAACAATTTATCACTTCATGCTTACATTTATTTCATTTCAGACACTATTTCGATTAATCGATTCTCTACTTTTAATTATTTCTTTTCAGTTTGTTCGTTTTGGCAACCGCCCGGACTTTTATTCGATTTGGATTTGATTTACATGTGGCCAGCACCTTTCACGAATTCCAATTTTCATTATGGTTAAGTTATTTTATCAGCCAATTTCCTTTTATCTTTCTTTCTTTCTTTTTTTTTTTTTTTTTTTTTTATGCAAGATTGAAACTAGTGTTGTATATTGCTGAAAAAGCTATACAATATTTGAAATCTTGCATTCCATGTTGACAGTACTGCTAGTTTCCTGATGAGATCGGTACTGGCTTTCAGCATTTTTAACTCTATTTTTCCCTCATGCATTCCTTTTTATTTCAATAGTCATTTTGGTTAATTTCTTTCAATTCTTATCTTGTGTTGCATGAATTTACTGGACTAATGGATTATAACAACTAACTCATTGTTTAGGTTTAAGTGATATACGTCATTTCTCTTCTGCGTAAGTATTTTAACATGTTTTTACTATTCTGTGAAATTTACTTAAATGGTAATTGTGAAAATAAAATTACGTAATACATCTAATTAAATTCATTGTTGGTATTTTCATCTTTCTCTCATTTGCTGAGTATTGTAAAGGAATTAAATAATTTAATATATATATATATATATACCGTATATTTCCGTATATAAGCCGAGAGTACAATTTTCCCTGCAGAAATTTGCCCAAAATTGCAAACCCGTGTATAAGCCGAATTGAAAAAAATACTCTTTTTAAAGTTCGAGTATATCGCCAAAATGGAGAAAATATTGCCAATCTATACAACCTTCAGGATAATCTGTCAAATGAAATTGCGCGAAATGCGTGCTTATCCAATAGAATTCCTTACCTTGCTTAGCTACGACATAAAACGTTGGCAGTGTGTTCGGCAACGGCAATAGTTTTAACTCTGGTAACCCTATCAGAAAGGAGGCAAACACAGACGTGAATGCAAGTCCTGGCCCCGGCAGCTGAAAACGATGGTTACCGTAATACCGGGCCGGCGCCGGAGACCTAACCCTAACGTGGATGATGCAATGCCGCCGCTGGATGTTTACATAAATAAGCCGTTTAAAGACAGATTGCATCGATTTTTTTTAATGACGTATCTAAATTATTTTGTATATTTCTACTTTTCAGTATTTTTTATCAGTGCTACAAGGTAATCTTCAAAAAAAAAAAAACTTCTATAAAAAAAAAAAAAAAAAAAAAAAAAAAAAAAAAAAAAAACTAAGCTTTGCCGCTTTTGCTAGTGTATGCCTAGAAACATTTTAAACAGAGATGATTTAAATTTAATTGTATAAATTAAAAATATGATCGGGAGTCCTGTTTTTCAAAGTTTCTCTTATACTATTTCTGAATCAGACAGAGAATTTACTCCGTTTGTGCACTCTGCCGATGACTTCAGTTACTGGAGGTCAAAAAGAAATGTAAACACATGTGACTACATCGAGCGTTTTGTAAAATAAATTTAAAATTGCTAATTTAAGAGTTTTATATGTGATAATTATTTAAAAATACGGTTTAATATCACTATTTTACTTTATATATACTTTTTAAGCTTAAAATATATGTATTCAATCATTGTTTCTAAAGTACATTTTTTGCTAGAAATGTAGATCCGTATATAAGCCGACCATTATAATTCAGCTTCCGAAAAATTTCCAAAAATTCTCGGCTTATACACGGAAATATACGGTATATATATATATATATATATATATCAAATGAAATATATTGATCTACAATAAAATCCCCATAATCTACAATAAAAGCCCCCTTCCCACATTTGGCAAATTTGGATTTTTTCCATAATCCCCAAAATAAGCCCTCCCCTCCATTTTGAGGAAATTAATTTTCAAAATCTTATTTATATTTAATGATTTCAAGGAAATTTACTCTTTAAAATAATTTTTCACAGCAAAAATTTCATTGCCTTCTTCTCTCTTACTTTTAACAAAATAACAATGATGTGAGAATAGGAATTATAAAAGAAATACAGAATTATAGCTCTGTATTGAAACTGTAGACCTATTTTTAGATAGATGGCAGCACCTGCCACAATTCTAGAAAATGTTTTTATAGGCTTCTCCTATTGTCATTAGAATAATGATTGAATGTTTAAGTAAGTTTATGTTTATTTCACCTTCATACACTGAATAATAAACACAGTTCTTTCCTTTAACCAAGCTTGCATTTTTTAAAGTTATTAGCTTTTAATTTATTAATTTCAATTAAAAAGATTGATGAAGTTCAAGATTTAATCTTTCAGTATTAATGAAGTAAGACTTTAAATCTTTTTGTTTACTTTTATTATCAAAAATAAGTGTTTTCCTGAATGTATATATTTTAAATTGATTACTGGATTAAAATGTGCATGTTTATTGAAATTTTATTTTTCCGACTGAGTGAAAATAATACCTGGACTGGGAGTCGAACCCCTGATCTTTGACTTACAAGGTCAAGGCTCTACCAATAGAGCTATCCAGGCCGACAACCGGTCAGCATTACTCACTCAGACAACCTTTTTTTGGCAGAAATATCTGGTCTATCATATAGATAGCTCAACAGAAATAAGCCGCAGGTAATGGAAAACACCATTAAACAATGGGAAAGAAATACAATTTTTTATTAAAATCCACAATCAACTGATTGAAATATAAATATGGTTTTCTTCCAATCAGTTGATTGTGGATTTTAATAAAAAATTGTATTTCTTTCCCATTGTTTAATGGTGTTTTCCATTACCTACGGCTTATTTCTGTTGAGCTATCTATATGATAGACCAGATATTTCTGATATTTCTGCTAAAAAAAGGTTGTCTGAGTGAGTAATGCTGACCGGTTGTCAGCCTGGATAGCTCAATTGGTAGAGCCTTGACCTTGTAAGTCAAAGATCCGGGGTTCGACTCCCGGTCCAGGCATTATTTTCACTCAGTCCGAAAAATAAAATTTCAATAAATAGGGATGGGAACAGTGAGGGGGAAATGATAAAACAACAATTCAATTTTCTCTTGCATACATAATAGCTTCTATTGATGCGTGGGTATCATGGTTGTCCAGCAGTAAGAGTATTGGGTTAAATTAAACATTATATTTTTAGCCCACATCAGATTTTTTTTTTTTATTATTTAGCTTTAGATTAAATCCTGATAAGTTGTGAATAAAACTACACTGTAAAAAAATAACTATTACCAGCTGCAAGAAACTCTCTGATTGGAGAAAATAATTATTTTCTCCAATCACAGAGAGTTTCTTGCAGTTGGTAATAGTTATTTTTTTGCAGTGTATACAATTACGCTTAACTATAATAGCAAAGATTAAAAGCTACAGTCTTTGTTATTTAAAAAATCATTTTAAGCACCTTATTGCTTTAATTTTGTTATAAATTCTAAATATAACACATTAGGGGCACATTTGGACAGTCCACATGTGCCTCCAAAACAATGTCCAAATGTGCCCCACAGTCACATGTTTAGAATTTTGTTAAGCCTAGCTTAGCAGAAATTTTTTTTGACAAATATGATTAATAAACCATTATGTTCATCAAACAAGCTATCTAGTTTCATATAATTAATTTTCATGATGCAATATAAATATGCATAATTAGGATTGATACAAATAAAGCATAACTTTACTTTTAAGCTTCAAAACTGCTTGGTTGACATAACTGGAAAACTTTCACAACCAATTGCTCTAAATTTTCCTGGGAAATGCATCATAGTGTTGCCAACAAAATATAATTATTTCATATTTTTCACATTTATTTAAGTTAGGGAAATTTAAGTTGTCCATATGTGCCCCCCTCTCCCCTATGGTTTTCTTCCAATCAGTTGATTGTGGATTTTAATAAAAAAAAATTAAAATGTGCATGTTTGATTACAATCCGGATTTCCTTATTAAATAATTTTTTGTATTGATAGATGGAGCCAGCATGCAATTTTCTATTTGTTTTCTACAAAAAAAAAAAAAAAAAAAAAAAAAAACTTGTTTTTGTAAAATGCTATGTTAAAAAAAAAATATTTAAAATGAGTTTTATAGATTTCATATTTACCTAAATATATATACCTCCCTTTAATTTATATATTCTAAATTAATGAATGTTTGATAACGTTCAAGATTTACCATAACAATAACAAAATCAGCCTTTAACCTTTTATTCACCTTTTATAATAACCATATGAAAAAAAGCTAATTAAAATTATCAATTTAAATAAAAAATAAAATTGATTTTGAATAAATAGATTAAAACTTATTTCTGTCAGTTAGATTCAATTCTGGATTAGATAATAAGGTATTAGTTTCATTTTCTGGTGATACAAACATGGCACAACCACATTTTTTTTCTTAAGAGATTTCTATGAATCTCGATTATAACCCCCCCCCCCCCTCCCTAATTTTTTAAAAGATTTTCCACTTGAAAAATGGGGGCTTATAATCAGGATTTTACAGTAGTTAGTTTTTTCAAAATACAATTTGCCAGTATATAAAACCTAATTAATCCTAAGTATTTTAAATGACGATTTAAGAATTACATAGTTAAAACAAAATGAAATTATTATTATTAATTAAATGGGAAATTAAAATTTCCTTTGCTAAAATCTAACTAAATTTAAAACAATATTCATAAATGTCTAGCAAATTTTGCATATAAAGTTATTTTAAGGTTTTATTATGTACAATTAATTTTTCTGTTTGCAACTCCCACTTCTCCAGCAATGGAACAGATGAAAAACAAGTTTCACCAAATTCTAATCTTAATTTTAACCCATTTATCTGCCAATGTATTTTTCTTTTTAATTATTGAAAATTTTAAGTTTCAGTAAAGGGTATTACAGGATCAAACAATATCAAAAAATTTACTTACATTTGTATTTATTTATTATTAAAGGATTAATTTACATTTAAATAGCAAAATACCTTACAAACATTCCTTTAATAGGATGAGCATATGTATTTCAAGCCCCAACGGGTTCATCTTCAGTGCTTGAATGACTTTGCCTCACTCCGTTTTTCTCGTTTGTCGTTTCTCCTTCGCCGATCCTCTTCACTTCAAAGACGAACAAGAAAAATGGAGACAGGCAAAGTCATTCGAGCACTGAAGATGAACCCGTTGGGGTTTGAAATATATATGCTCATCCTATTAAAAGAATGTTTGTTAGGTATTTTGCTATTTAAATGTAATTTACTAACAGTTAACATTTTGGGGAGAATGGCTGAATACATTTGTCTACAATATTGTAAAAAAAAAATAAATAAATAAATAAATTTTCTCTCTCCCTCCCCCCCCCCCCTTAAAAAAAAAAAAAAAAAAAAAAAAAAAAGAACAATTGCACGTAAAAAGTTAAAAAGTATTAGATTTATATTACCTCTTCATTATACAATTTGCTAAGTTCTTTCTTGATAGGATCTATTAGTTGAATCTGACCAGCAGAGAAGCCAACTAAAAGTGACACTCCATCATTTGTAACAGTACATTGGTTAAAATCATGGCATGTTGGGTATGTTCCTTTATATACACGTTTATCTACAGGTTTGGTTAAATCAGCTGCCTGCAAAAATAATTTACATATGTGTATAATACAATTAGGTTAAATACATATAGAAGATAGATTCCAATAGCTAAACTTACAAGTTAAAAAATATTTTAAATCAGTCATGCAGATATATTAAAATTCAATTGAAATAAGTAAAAGATACATTGAGAGGAGTTGTAGTCCTTCATTATTAGTTTAATTTTTTAGAAGCAATTGACATTACAAAATGAAATTTTTTGGCCATATTCCCAGTAGCAGAAACATTGCAGCATGGCAACAAGCACTACAGATTGTTTCAGGCTCTGCAAATTAACAGCTTAAAGAGAAATAACAGTTATATAAAAATAATAATAATGAAAAAATAATGGAATTTACATCATGTCTTTAGATCAGGGTTGGGTTTTTGACGTCAAAAAGTGGTTTTTGACGTGACAAGGGTTTAAACCTTCAAAAACCTGTCAGAAACCTCTACTGTTAAAAACCTGTATTGTCAATACACAAAATCTATAAATGAGCTAGAATCTGGTTAGAAATAGAATTCTAGTAATATTTGCCATATACAAGTGAATATCTAAATATTATGCTGTTTATAAATTAACAAACCTTAAAACAATTTGTAGATAATTTATAAAAATTTAGGTAAATATACTGGTTTATAACCTAAGAAATATATACAAAGCATGCATAGACATATTTCGTATGTTTATGTTTATTTATATTAATATTTATGAAATTCTAAAATTACTTATGAATTTTAACATAAGCCATGAAAACACAGGAATACTGGATTTTTTTTTTTTCCTTTAAGTAAAACATAATATATGTGGGCAGTAAATTAATATGAATTTGAAAATAATTATATTTATAATCTATATTTATTACACTTAGCATTTATTAATAAATTTTTATCTATTATTATTAATTGTATAAATATTTGTACCTGTTTATAGCTTGGACTATTGGTGTTTGGGAGTAAGGCTGATTGACTACTTAGGCTATGGGGGAATGCCCTCCGTGGGGGTCTTTCTAAAGGGTCCTAGCTCGTGTTTATGGAAGTTTCGGAGAAAACAACGAAAAAATCTGAACGACTAGGCCAATGAGCATGCCCTGGGATCAAACCCGGCACCTCATGTCTACCAGCTTTGATCGTAGAACCACTTGGCTGCTGCTGGTGGGCCCTACAGCTTAGAATAACAATTTTTTTAAAAACATCTGTACGAGTAAATAATAAATTTTTTATAATTTATACGTGTCCAGAAAGCCTTCATCTGTATTGCAAAAAAAAAAAAAAAGATTTATCAATCAAAATGATCTATCCATGATTTATAAATCATAAATTTTTAGAAGCTTAAAGTTTTGTTTTTATATTTATCAAAATGTTATAATAATGTTTCTCTAAAAACATTAATATGGTTACCTTTTAAAACATACTTAGAAATAATATCTTAAACAACTAATTTTTAAAGTATCGCATAACTGAGTTTAACATATACTATGTTAAGTACTATAGTTACAAATAAATTTCATAGTAATATATAAAAGTATCAGAGCATATTTTGAATGAACATAGAAATAATTCGTAATAAAACTTTAAAAGCCAAAAAAGTTTTGTTTTTTATATTAATCAAAATGTTGTAACAATGTGTTTTTCAAAGAACATCAATCAATTTATTTCTATATTTTGTTAAACTAAATTTTTATATGACAATTAAATTATAAATATAGGTTTTTGACATTTTTGACAAGGAGGTTTTTGACACGACGGTTTTAACCATGGTTTAAACCCAGGGCCGGCGCTAGATATTTTGCCGCCTGAGGCAAGCATTAATCTGCCGCCCATATGATGTCATCACTACTCAAATGTTTATTAGCATAAGAAAATCAACATGCTAACTATAATTACTTTCTCTTACCCATATATATGGTAGAGAAAGTTTTGTTTTGGGGTGAAATTTTCGAAATTGAGTTTTTGATATATTTACACGTTTTGAGGTGTCCAGAATCTGAAAATCATGTTTTTAGTAGTTGATCTGTGTCTGTCTGCTTGTCTGTGTGGCAAATCAGCATATCTCAAAAAATAAAAGTAGCAGGAAGTCCACATTTGGTATTCTATCTATGTATCATGTTGTAATGCTACACTAAACTTTTTGTTGGGATCAAGCAAATGGTTAGTGTACAAGGCCATCCAAGAGAATTTAAATATATTACGTCTATGGGGCAGGTTTCCGATCATGACTGTTTGGGGCCCTGGGCAAGGCAAAATTAGGAGCCCCCTCGAAACCGTTGCAACATCATTTATGCCCGATAGATGATCAGTCGTATGTACAATGCATAAACAATATTTTCGAGGCTAGATATTTAAATATGTTAATAGTTAGCTACAAACAGTTGAACATGGAATGGATTTGTTTTGCTGATCCCTTCATAATATCCTAACTGACAGGCGACAATAAAAAAGCCTTCTGTTCTTGTTTAATTTACACTAAACAAGAATTGTAGAACTTATATATAAATTTAGTAGTCATAGATTTGCCAGCTTTGGATTAATGCTCTAATGCCATTGTTCCCACTCTAGGATTAATAACAGCACAATTTACTGCTTAAAATGAATTTCGAGCCATTTCAACTCTCTGCCTGAACGAACCCGGCATATGTTGATCCAAGGTCTCACTATTTATGAAATTAGATGAGACAGCATAAATAGAAAAAGCAAAATACAGTACAGGACCCATTATCCGGCAATCGCGGGACCGACCCGATTCCGGTTATTGGAATTTTCCGGATTTCGGGTCCCTGACGAAAAACGGAAATATTACATCTGCAAAAATTACCCCCTCCCATTAAACAACAAAATAACATGCTTATAAATTGTACTGATAAAATAATACACACAAGAACAAAATAAAAAAAAAATGAGTGATAAAAGAAATATATATATTAGAAGCTCAAAGATCATGAATAAAAACAGATGCAGAGCTCTTATCATAATACAAACGCAGAAAAGAAGATAAACACAACGCACTGACTCACATTTGATCGTTTGCAGTAACATCTATTTTCCCCCCTTTCTGCATTTGAAAGAATGACCCAGTAGCACAAGGTCCATTGACCTTGAAGCACGTGACAGTAATCGCGTTTGTTTATCTGTTCCATTTCTTTGCTCATAGAACGTAGCAGAAAGATGTTTTGATACTGGGTTGATTCATTACACAGGGATGCGATTCGGTGTATCGACACTTGCGTGGCCGTGACTGATGTTTACAGATTTTCATGTGTTTTTGGATTAATGCCTGGCCATAATTTTGCAAAAATATTAAATATTTTAGTTATAAATCATTTTTAATTAACATTCAGTTTTATTTCCTAAAGCTGTCGATCCTCCGAAAGCTTTTCTGGCTGCAGTTTTGGATTCATATGCAGTAAAGCAGCTCAATTTTCTATTACAATTTTAAATGTTTGTTTCATTAATCTTAAAAGTAAAGTTCATTCATTTCAGTGAATTTCAAAAGAAGCGCCAAAGTAAAATAATTTTCTTTTATTATTATTATTTTTTTTCTACTTAAAAAGATAATATTTTGTTATATGTATTGTAATGATGAAAAGTACTGGTTTGTGATGCAGTTTGCAGTATCGACTCATTCCGTGAGCTGTACATTGGCAATAGCAATGGGTGCCTTAATCAAAACTGTTCTGAGATATCCTTTTTGAGTTCTTTAAATTGTAATTAAAGTTATTTTTCCTTTATGGAGAACGAGGTTTTAAAGGATTTTCTTTCTTTTTATGTATTATTATTAATATTATTATTATTTCATATTCAAAGTGGAATTCGCTAAAAATATAAGATTTAAAAAAAAAAAAAAAAAAAAAAAAAAAATTCTAATTTAGTTTGAATTTTGAAAAATGCCGGTTTTTGGAACATTCCGGTTTTCGGGATGCCGGATAAAAGGTCCGATACTGTATATCAAAAATGAAAATTCTGTTTCCGAAAACATTTAGTATTTTTTAAAGATAAATTTCATATATGTAAATATATATAGATTTGAATTTTTACTGAAATAAAAGGGAATATTTTGTAATTTAATATTAGGGCTTTTGGTGGCTTCTCAATGTCTGGAACCCTTGGGCAAAGTCCCGGCTTGCCCTTGCGTAATATTGGGCCTGCTATGGGGAATGGGGGGAATTTCTGGCAAGTCCAGGGTAACCCTACAGAAAATGAAATGAACATATATGCGCATAAAAACATGTTTGCTTAGTTTGTGGTATGGAAATCATTAAACATTCGTTTACAGGGCTACTGAAGTACATATTAAGCATATTAAAATATACAGGATATTTTAGGTCTATACTTTGAAATTGCTGGATGTGTTTTTCATAAAGGACAAATTTTAAGTAAACAATGTGATGTGCATATACTTTATAGAAAATATGCAGGATTACTCAAAATACCTACACGTTCCATTAAATGTAATTGATGGAACTGCTTTACCTGCGATTCATCTTTATAGCATTGAAGTGAAGGATAACGAAAGTTGTGTGAGCGACAAACCAGATTATTTATTTTTAAAAAGAAAATCTCAATGGTTTAACCTTTGGTAAGAGTTATTTATTGCATCGATAACATAAATGCAAAATAAATAAATAAATAAAAGTGAAAGAATAAATAAAAAACTTAAGTCTGATAAAAAACCAAATTTTTTAAAAGGCATTAATGGAAAAAAAAATTATGTTGGTGCATTAAAAAGCAGTCCTACTTCGTTGTAAAATTTTAAATAACAAATCACTATTATAAAAAAGCAAGTTATAGAGCTTTTTAAAATCTTGTAGTAGACATAAATAAAAACTTTTTTGATAACCTTTTAATAATAAAAACCAAAATTTCTCGAAAGTAACGCTCGAAATTCATGCCATTGCTAAACAAAAAATTGAAATAAAGAAAAAAAAGTTTTTATCCTTGTTTTGAGGAATTGTTCAAAAAATTTATTTAATTAATAAAATAAATATTTACCCTTGGTTTGGAGGAATGAATAAAATAATGGAAGAAGGATGATTTAGCAAAAGAAATTATATATATATTTTTTGTAATATATTGATGCTACTGTGTGTTTTATTGAACAATATTTTTAACCCAGACTTCCTCGTACTGAATGTCTGATGCTATAAAATCTAAATGCTAATTTGAAGGACTGGTGTAAGTCTATGTAATGACTGCCAATAGGCAATTTTCTTTCTTGGTCACAATGTAAATGATAATAAATTACAACCGAAAACAATTATGGTTGTTTTCCCTGTTGTTGGCATCGGATTCAGGTAAACTTGAAAAAAAAAAAAAAAAAAAGCCATTATACCCTCGGTCAAATAAACTAACAATGATATTGATGAATTTTTGCTCAAATTAATTTTCACAAATAATTAAATTTAAATTGCATATGACTCGAATTCTATTATTTTGATAAAAAAGTTAAATTTTAAATAGTCATTTAGATTTAGTGAACATGACAAATTTGAAAATAGGTTAATTTGAAAATGTCAACTGCTGGGGGTGCGAAGATCGACTAGTATAAAGAATGAAATAAAACTTTATTTTGCCTTGATTTTCTCTGACAAAATCATTTATTACAATATCGTATCAATACAACTAAACATTATCAAGTATTCTTATTTTAAATCCAGGAAAAGATAATAAATGTGCAAAATCAAACTACGTATGAAATTTTTGTTATGATATGAAGAGAAATATTTGAAATTTTACACATGAAAATTTTTTTTCATATACTTAATGAATTATTTATTTCACTGTTCATGTTTGTGTTCTTGTAAATATTATCTAACTTCTCTTTCATTTTCTTGATCGAAACCGTTCTATTGCCACAAACAATAATGCGATTGTATTTTCATTTGCTAGATAGAATATAATCTATATTTAATAAGCATTCTTTGGAAAAAAAAATTGCTAATTTTTAGAAAATAATTATATTGTCAAATCGTATGCACTGCAGTATAATCGTTCACTAATGTATAATTATAGTTACACTGTTAATAATACTTACAAAAACAAAAAGTCAACCATAAAACAATAAAATATTTTTAAAAAAATTTTTAATTACATGCTTTTCTTTACAAAGTTCAATATTGTAATGCCTTAAATATCATTATATGCTAATTTTCAGATTGAAAATTTTGAAATATGAAAAATAAGTGTTTTTCAGCAAAACTCATGAAGGAAAGTGGTATCCCTTTCCGCATTATAAAAGTTTCAAATTATAAAATCAATAAAGAAGTTTATTATAATTAAATAATACACACAAATATAATTAGACAGAAACAATGATAGTAAGAAGTAACTAACAAAGGGCCTATAGCCTTCAGAATTTCTATGAAATTGTCACCACTTTATTGGTTGGATTCTTTCATTTTCATATTTAAATTACAGAAAATATACTTACATTATATAATGAAGGAAAGAATATGGTAAAACTCTCCAGAATTTGCACATATCCATTTAAAAGGATGAAAAATGCTATCATTTACGTATTTTTATTGTTTACAAGAACATATCCAAAACAAGTAAAAAATTTAAACAAGCCAACATGTTTTTAGAAGTTTCTATAAACTTATGTAATAAATATAATCGTATTTTAAAATTACGCGTTCATTTACAGTTAAATATACATATGCATTAAATATACGTACTCATTATTATTAATAATATTTACAAAAATTTAATGACAAGAATTAAGCATTTTCATTTAAAACATGCCTTGCCTTTAATTTTACAAAATCATTAATTATATCATTATAATCAATATCAGAAGCAATTTCTTTTTCAATTGCCAGTATTATTAAATTTGAAAAGCGCTCTGGAGCCATCGTAGATCTTAAGTAGTTTTTTATAATTTCTAATTTTGAAAAAATTTACAATTCGTTAAATAAATTATTTAACTTAATATCATCGGTTAAATGATTATGCAAGACATTGCAGTAGTTAAAGATAGTGCTTGAGTTTACTTAGTTAAGGAAGGAATATCATGCAAAAATTGAAAAACATTGATATGGTCGTTTAATTGTTTAAACCTCTCGGTAACTGAATTGTGACATATATCGACAAATAATTAAATACCTCAATTTCAAATTTTTTTAATGGGTCTTTTATAGGAGTGTCGGTTCCTTCATAAGCGAATAGTTTACTTTTGCGTCTAATTCTTACCGAACACAATGGCTCAAAATCATTACTTATTTCCATTTCATCTGCAATTTGTTTTGTGGAAGTCATAATCTGTTGGAAGCCATTTTCATGAAAGTCTTTTAAAAATGATTTTAACGATTCTAAAACCTTAATAGATTCCGGTATGACTATTTTTGGACTTTCTATGTGTTTTGAAGCAATATTTATTTTGGTCAAAATTTCATTCCAAAGTACAACACTAGAAATGAATTTAAAATTTTGCTATTTTATTTGCCAATGATTTACTCTTACAGACTGTCTCACTATCTTTTGACATATCTAGAGAAATTTCGACTAATGCGTTATATATTTTGGGCAAATCATTCCTAAGCGGTTTTACAGTCTCAATCCGGCTTTCCCATCAAGTCGTACTAACACTTTTTAAAGTTTAAGAAGTTACGCGTTTTTTTTAACACTGACCATCTGGACGTAGATGTCGAAAAGAAAACAAAGAGCTCTTTAATAAGTAAAAAAAGTTGCATAATTCACCGGAATTTTTAGTAGCATCGTTAATAATCAAATTCAGTGAATGATATGAACAAGGTACATAAAAAGCTTGAGTTTTTCTCTAAAATTCTTTTTTGCACACCCTTTAGTAGACCCTTTCATATTAGCGCCGTCATCGTAACCTGACCACGAATATTCGTCGAAAATATATTTTAAATATATTTAAAAATATATTTTTTTCACGAATATTTTAAATTAGGGGTTATCTACATATTGAAATGAGCGCCAACTTTGATTTTTTTCAATAGCAACACCGAATTTGGACTTCATGTTCGATTTTCTGAGAGTCTGGCAGTGCGGAAAAGTATACTGTTTGTATACTTTATCTTTAGTATTTATAGAGTTATAATAAAAAATGTGTTAGGGGGTTATCTGTAAATGTAGAAAAATAAAATTAAGATCCTATAAGAAATAGACAAAATTTTTATGTTTCACACTGGAAATCTTTCAGGAAAAAAAAAAGAATTATAAAAATTAATAAAAAGTTTGACTTTTTGCCAGTTCCTTAATTATCCTGAATTCAGTTTCTTAGATTTGTATATACTTCATTACTTTTTTAAATAATTTTAGGATTATTTAAATACATTACACTTGCGATTTTCTCCAAACTGTACTCTTTGAAAAAAGTGCAATAGTTTTCAAGTAAAAGTGTCTATCATGGCTTTAGTGATCACCAATAAAGCTTAAATTTTCTTTTGCAGGTGTAACATAAAATACGAAATGAAATACAGTAGGGAACCAATTATCCAGAATCGTTTTTACGAGACTATTCTGGATAACTGGTTGCTCATCAAGCAAACATTATTAATCAGAATTATTGCATATAGTTCTCATTTAAAATAACTATTTTAAACCAAAAATTAATATTTTTTATCAATTAATCAAATTTAAATAATTAACCTGATTTTAATTTTTTTAAATAAAAATATTAAAATAATTTTTAATCAAGATAAGTTATTAATCAAAATTTAAAATGTGAAAAAAAAAAAAAATCTTTGAAGCTTAATTTTTTATAAAAATGAAAATCTGCCCAAATCCAAGTGTTTTTAAACATGATTAATCAGTAATTTTAAAGCATTGAATATTACTAAAGATTAAAAAATTATGACCTGATTTTACAGGCTTTTCTTTTTATTTCTTATGAAAATTCATTTTTAATGTCCATGAGAGTGCAAAATATTCATAATATTTTAAAAGTAATTTGGTTTTAATTAACACCTCCCCCCCCCCCCAGTAAATAAATGAATAAATAAAATAATAATAAAATAAATAAAATTCAGTACAGGACATATTACTCCATTTCACCCAATCCAATCTAGATAAATAAAATTACCACCTATGATATTGTGTAGTGGCGCCATCTATCCACATTTTTCAGAACTAAAAGCTATCTTTTCAGTCTACATTGTACATTATGACCTTTAACTTATATTCCCTGTCAAATACATAAATACTACTTTTAAATAAATGTAACAAAATTAAATGGAATTGTTATTTATTAAATATTTATTTTACTTTTAATTGTTGCAGATTACAATGTTAAACCATTAATTATTATTATTATTAAAAAAAAAAAAAAAAAGTAATTTTCTTTTCTTTTTTTTTTTTTTTTTTTTTTTTTTATGCATTGGAAATTAGTTGTTTGGAAATATAATTCCGGATAAACGGTTCCATACTGTAATATATATATATATATATACAACAACGCATAAACTAAATGTTTTCGGATAAATTATTGTAAGGGTTCATGAAGAAAATATTAAACAATTTTAATCGTGATTACCAGTTTTGGGTCAGTTGAACTCTGTGGAACTGTACGATTTGTTTTAGAATTTCTATAGAAAATTAATTTCTTAATTAACCCTTTCGCGACTACTGACGTAGATTCACGTCATTTGAAAATCTGCAACTCTCTTAGTGGGCATTTCTTTCGTAATTTGTGTGTTCCTTATTTCTTAAGTGTGTACCCAGTGTTCATATTTTTGCAATAAAATATACTATGGATAGAAATATATTGATTAGAAAGAATATAATTATACTGTATATCCATTTGCAATATAATTGTGAATACAGAAAATTTGTTCTGAAATACTTTATTTTGAAAATAGGCGGTTCTTACTGTAGAAATTACAAAATCCTGCGTATAGTCAGTAATATTCAGAGAGATTCATTTTATTCCATATTATATTACCATAAACTTACTTTTTTTGTAAGTTTGGTAATTTAAATATTAATTTGATATTTGTAGTTGTCATCATATTCTAAAGATTATTTTTACTAAAACACAATTGGTTATATAATAGTTTTTAAATGTTTTCTATTTTTTGAAAAAATCATAGTATGACTTCATTTATATCCACGACTGTTCATCGATTCAAAATAAAAATATGGATAAAACCCATCAGCGTTTTGCACCTTTTTTGAAAGTATATGAAAATAAACTTTTCTATCGACAATATATTTTTGGGTTTTAAAAGATATTTGTGTCTATACATTTGGATAATAAATTATGCAAAAAGAAAAAGAAAATAAGCTAGCACTTTCACATGCGCAGCCAAAAATCATTTAATATAAATGCTTATATTTCATCAGATATTTGATATATTTATATTTTGATTGCAATATGCTGTGTCAAATATTAATGCGACAAATTTTTAAAAGTTATATTGCTTTTGTTTCAAAACCTTGCACGTTATAAACAAAAAATGAATGAAAAACTGTTGATATTGTTGACGCATGCGCGCCACCCCGTCGCGGATCACCGGGCAGAAGGCTATGAGAAGCCAAGTACAATGGACGTGGGCAAAGAACTTTAAATTTATTGACGCCCACAATTATTATTTTATGTTCTACCTATTATAAATCTTATTCTTCGTTGTAAATAGTGTAAATACTTGATGTATGTGATCGTACAAATTAAAAATATTAAAACAACGAAGATGGTCCGTCGAAAATTAGTTATTTGTAGTTAAGTTCCTACAAAAAGTGGCTCCGTCGAGAAAGGAGCTTGTAATAAGCGACTTATGGATAAAAATAATAAATTGAAATCTTCCTTGAAAGGGAAGATAACTAGAATTGAAAACTATGTAGAAGGCACGAATGCCGAAAATTACGATATAGATGTAGTGGAACTAAAAGTGAAATTAAAGAACATAGAACTGCTACAAACAAAAATCGATGAATTACGACAAAAATACTACGAAATTCAAGACTTGAAAGATGCTGAACAAGCAACCATAGATGACGACCTTGACTCATGTGAAGAACGTCTGGAAAAATTAGAGGTAAGAATTAATACTCTTATTAATTCTTATAAGAAATTTGATTCTCATAAAAAAATAAATGCGACTGAAAATGCATCTCAAGATTCCTTTGAAATTAAAACTCAAATTCCTCCTTTAGTATTACCTGAATTTTCAGGAAAATATGAGGAATTCAGTTCTTTTAAAGAACAATTTGATGATTTAATAACCAATAATGTTCATATTAATCAGTCGCAGAAATTATATTATCTTAGATCTTGTCTCAAATATGACGCTAAAAATCTAGTTAGTAATTTTGATACATTTGAATCATTATATAATGCATTAGAAAATCGCTATGATAACGAGCGATTAATTGTTGATATTCATGTACAAAATATTCTGAATTTTGAGAAAATTCAAACAGAAAATCCCAAAGAGATAAGAAATATGATTGATTGTATACAGAAAAATCTGCGTGCCTTGAAAGTTCTTAAATATGAGCAAAATAAATTATCAGATGTTTTCATTGTAAATATTCTCGTAGCAAAGTTAGACAGAGAATCTAGAAAGAATTTTGAGTTGTCCCATAAATCCAAAAATGTTCCCACCTTTGAAGAATTTATCAAATTTTTGGAACAACGAGAATCAGTTTTATTATCTATTAATAGAACGAATATGACTAGCGGAAATAAAAATACTAACAAAAATTTTCCGGCTATTAACAAATCTAAAACTCTTTTAATGCATGAAAATAAAAACAAAAATTGTGTTGTTTGTAAAAATACTTATCACCCTATTTATAAATGTGATGCATTTTTGAAATTAAACATAAACGAAAGATTAAGTATAATACGCCTTCACAAGCTTTGTGAGGTTTGTTTTAGGCAAAACCATAAGAAAAATGATTGCTTATCGAAATTCAAATGCACCTGCGGAATGAAGCACAACAGATTAATATGTTTTTCTTCTGGCGCCAAAACCCCGGTTCCAGACGCAGATGGAATAAATTCATCCAACTTACCAGATATAGACAAACGGGTTGTGCAATTAAATGCTTCCGTTTTGAGTAATAATAGCAGATATTTAAAAGAAAATAGAAAAAGTATTCTGTTTTCGACAGCTTATATTTATGTTCAATGCGAAAACAAAAAAAGAATAAAAATAAGATGCGTTCTGGATTCCGCTTCAAATGTGTGCGTTTTAACTGAAAAGATGAGTGAATGTTTAGGAATTAAAAGAGAAAAAATAAAAACTCCAATTTCAGGTTTGAATGGATTGACCCAAAATATTAAGTGGAAATTAGATACCTTTATTTCAAATGAAGATTGTTCTTTTAGTGAACCAGTAGAATTTTTGATTGTAGATAAAATAACTGGGCTTACACCATGCAATAAATTAAACATTTCAGACATAAAAATTCCAGAATTTTTGAAATTGAGTGACGAGACATTTTTTGAACCGAATGAAATAGAAGCGTTAATCAGTGCAGATATATTATTCAAAGTTTTAAAGGATAATACTTATAAAATAAATGACGATTTGTTTTTTAAGGAAACCGAATTTGGATGGCTAGCGTGTGGAAAGGTTGAAGAAACAGAACTGAATAATTCGAAACAGTGTTTCGTTTTGTCAGACGATTCCCTTAGTAGCACTCTTAAACTCTTTTTCGATCTAGAAAGCATTGGAATAAGAGACGATCCAATTCAAAAAGAAAGTGATAAAGCTATAGAAATTTTTAATGAAACGATTCAGTTTAAAAACAAACGCTACGTTGTACACTTGCCTTTTAGAAGACCCTATAATGAACTTTCCGATAATTACACGTTAGCGAAACAACGATTTTTAAGTTTATGGAGACGTTTTAAATATGATAGAGAATTATATGAACAGTATAGAGAGATTATTCGTGATTACGTAAATCAAAAAAAAATAGAAATAGTTGAACCCAGTACAGCAGAAAATAATTTAAACAAACCTATTTATTATTTGCCTCATCAGGCAGTAAGAAAGGAAGGTCGCTTAACATCCAAAACAAGAATCGTATTTGATGCAGGGAGTCATCAAAATAATCAGCTGTCACTGAATGATTGCCTATGGCAGGGGATAAATTTAAATCCGAATCTTTTGGATGTTTTAATTAATTTTAGATTAAACAAAATAGCATTTTGTTCTGATATTAAACAAGCCTTTCTACAAATCTGTCTCGCTGATGAACATAAAGACGCTGTTCGTTTTTTCTGGAGTGATGAAGAACCGCATGCACACAAAAAACCCAAATTACAGATTTATCGTTTCAATCGAGTTAATTTTGGGGTGTGTTCAAGTCCATTCTTACTCGCTGCTACTATTAGACATCACATTGAGAAGTATAGAGAAGAATTTCCCGCTACTGTTCGACTTTTAGATAAATGTTTTTACGTAGACGACTTAATTTCTGGAGGCAATGATTTTAACGAAGCACTTGAATTATCACGAAGTGCAAAATATATTATGGAAGCCGCAGGAATGTCCCTTAGAAAATGGATAAGTAACGATACCGAATTAACAGAGCAGTGGAAAAGCGAAAAATTTGATACATACCCTGTAGAATCTACCATCAGCTTAGGTATAAATCAGACAAAGATCTTGGGACTATCTTGGGATACTAATAAAGATAATTTGATTGTAGATATCAAGAGTTTGTTGAACTTTATATCCATAAATAAAATTACAAAACGTACCATTCTTCAAGCCGTAGGGAGAATTTTCGACCCCTTAGGGTTAATTTCTCCATTCACTGTCAGGGCAAAAATTATCATTCAAGATATCTGGACAACTAAAACCAAATGGGATGAGTCATTATCACCAAATATCGAAAAAGAGTGGATGAAATGGTGTTCGGAATTACACTTGTTAAAAGAGCTTGAAGTCCCTAGATTCATCCTTGATGCCACTTCCCCAGAAGATGTAGTTGAATTACATAGTTTTTGCGATGCTAGCAAAAAAGCATATGGCGCTGCCATTTATGTACGAACAAAATCAGAAAATGGTATTTCAGTAAAACTTTTGACTTCCAAGAGCCGTGTAGCTCCCCTCAGCGGTGTTACACTACCTCGCCTTGAATTATTGGGTGCCCTGGTCGCAGCTCGTCTGATCACCAAAGTGAAAAATACTGTAAACCTTAAAAGACCTTCTGTTGAATATCACTGGACTGATTCGCAGATAGTGCTTTTCTGGATAAAGGGTACTAAAACCCGATGGAAGCAGTTTGTCGCCAACCGTGTTCAAGAAATTGCCAGCCTGACAAACCCTAACTCTTGGTTCCATTGTGCAAGTAAAGAAAATCCTGCTGACCTGTTGTCTCGAGGGATGACTGCTGAAAGCCTAACAAACAGCGCCACATGGTGGACAGGTGCTGAATTTCTGAAAGATCCTGAATTTCCGAAAAACAAACAATCTTTATTGACCTTTCAGAACTAAATGAGGAAGACTACACTCCTGAATTAAAATCTGAAAATGCAGTGACTCTAAATTTGAAAAAGGACTTTACTATTTTGAACTATCTGATTAATCGTAGTAATAAATTTTTAAAAATATTATGCATATGTAGTTTTCTTTTCAGGTTTCTTCACAATCTAAGAAATCCTTTAGAAAAGAAGAAAGGACCGCTGATGCCTGAAGAGCTGACAAAGGCAGAAGACTTCCTACTGAAGCAGCTGCAGGAGGAGGAATTTCCTAATGAAATATCTGCCTTGAAAAGTGGCGGTAATGTATCGCATAAAAGTAAAATTTTTAATTTATCCCCATTTTTGGATGACAATGGTTTAATAAGGGTAGGGGGGAGACTGCAAAATTCGCAGTTATCTTATTCGATTAAGCATCCTGATGTACTTCCTTCAAAAAATAAATTAACGGAATTAATTGTAAAATATTATCATGAAAAATATTTTCATATTGGTCCCCAACATCTTCTGTTTCAGGTTAGGCAAAAATATTGGCCCATTCATGGGAGAATTCTTTGTAAAAAAATTGTGCACAGATGTTTAGTCTGTTTTAAAGCAAATCCGAAAGTATGTGTACAAAAAATGCAGGGCTGGCTCGACCATATAGGCAAACTAGGCGATGGCCTAGGGCGCTCAAATCTAGAGGGCGGCACAATCCAGACAACAAGATCTATTTTATTTATTACTATCTAACGGTACTTTAGAATAGATAATATGTAGTCTTGGAAACACAGCACTCGTGTTGTGGAAAAATTTTAAACGCAATTTTTGTCTAGAAAGGACTAAAAAGTACAAGTCTGCTGCTATGACTTGGAAACATTTACTGAGTTTTTCTTGGCGTGTTTTCGATTGGACGTGTAAAAATGAAGTAAATGGGTAATCCTCGAATTGACTTTTTTGGGCATCAAAGTCAATCTAATTTATCTGATGAGAAGCGCTAGAAAAAGAGTCACAAACAACTGGCTTGATTTTACCATAATAACGATCTATTTATTTAAAAACTTACAACGTCGAATTGAGTTTTGAAAACAGTCCGTCTAATTGTTAACAGCATTACACTATATCTAAAAGTCACCGAGTCATTATTTAATGGGACTGTACTTTATTGGAACTATAAAGTTTTGACTTTCCATTCAAGCGTCTAAATTGTACATCATGTTTCATCTCATGAATCATCCCTTGCACATATTTTATGTTTCAGTCTTTCCTTTGTGCATCTTTTCTTATTTTTAAATACTTTTCCCTTCTTTATTTCTAGAGGGTAGGGTAGGAAAATGAGTTTTACGTCGCACTAGTGCTACATATGGGCAGTTGGAACCTTTAATTTCTAGAAACTTTGCTTGAATTGTCTTTTCAACTTTAATTTTCGTAAATTTTATTTTTTCCTCCAAAATTTCTCTCGCTCTTGCATTTTCTCTTGAATTACTTTAACTTTTCAATGAATCTCTTCTTACATGGCTTCTATTTTATCCTTAACTCCTCTTGTCAGGGTTTCAGCTATTCTCTCAATTCATGTTGTCTAGTTTTCATCTTCTTTTATCCATCCTTCATCTTTTCATGTCCGAATAGACGACATGACTCTCTGACGTCATCAAAGTCCTGATGATTTTCTTTTATTTAACCTGTAGGATTCTTCTTTTAACCCACAAACAGTGGCCTATCATAGCACAGCTTTTTCCCACAAACACTGAAAGCTCCGCCTCGTTCTAGTTGTCCATTCTCGATGAACAAAAGCCAGATCATGTATAAAAAATGTTAATTTCCTATTAGAAAATAAGCGAAGAAAGTTTTCGTCAGTACATAGCAAAAGACGATGCGCCAATGATGAAAATGCGACCCAAACTCCACTACTAATGCACTACTAAAAACAATTTTTTTTTCTTGGAAACTGTAAAAGTGATTTCGGATTTGATAAACAGGAGGCATTTTCAGAAGAAATTAATATTGCGGTATCATTCCCATCGGAGTCACAGCCAGCCCGATTACGAAAAATGAAAAAGAAGTTTAATTATGCAGTCAGCTGATAAATCAACAAGTGATGCTAAACATCATTTTAAGATTAATTTTTATATTTCTTTTCTTGATACTGCAAGAAATTCGAATGATGAGAAGTTCAAACAGACCAAAAGGATAAATCATGTTTTCTGATGCCTTTCTAATGATTGTGAGTCGTAAAAAACAAACTTTCAAAGTGTTTTTGAAATTATGTAGAAGATTAGGAGATTATTTGACTCAAAGAGACTCTAAGGATGTTGATGAAAGTACACTACTGGAAGTTTTGAATATTTTTTGTGAAAACGAACTAGTACATTGCGTATTGAATTTAGTAACAGCAATAAAATTGTTGCTGACACTTCCTGTATCTGTGGCCAGTGGAGAACCCAGCGTCATATATAATTGAAATTAATAAAAACTTACCAGCGTTCTATAGTGACGTGAGTACGATTTGTAGGACTATCACCATTATCAACAGATCAAGATGAAGCTAAAATAATTCATTTGAAGGATGTTGTTTCTACTACTGCTAAAAGTAGCGCCGAAAAAACAATAATATGCAATACGTAATAAAAATAAAGAGTTGATTATTTATTACAGTATTTGTATGTGTATAATTGTCTGTATAATTATCTGCGTGTCTTACATTTTTAAAAAATTTGTTTTAATGGGGCGCCACGAAAATGTTTCGCCTAGGGCGCCAAATTTGCTCGGGCCGGCGCTGAAAAAATGGGAAACTTGCCAAAACAAAGAATAACGCCAGATAAAACATTTAATTCAACTGGAGTAGATTTGTCTGGACCCTTTTTAATCAAAAATAAATATGGAAGGAAAGGTCCAGAAATCAAAATTTATGTTTGTATTTTCATTTGTCTAGTAACAAAAGCTATACATCTTGAACTTATTAGTGATTTAACTTCACAAGCTCTGATAGCTGCGTTAAAAAGATTTATTTCGAGAAGGGGCAAGTGTCATAAAATATTTTCGGATAATGGGACCAATATGGTAGGCGCCAACAGGGAACTAAATGCCTTGTATAAACTGGTAAGAGATAAGGAAGAATCCTTATTCAAATTTTTTGCAGAGGAAAAAATAGAATGGGTTTTTATTCCTCCAAGGAGTCCAAATTGGGGTGGTCTATGGGAAGCAAATATCAAAGCGTTTAAATACCATTTTAAACGCATAGCGGGTAATTCAAAATTTACATTTGAAGAAATGCTTACACTTGTTACTCAAGTGGAAGCGATCTTGAACTTCAGACCACTGACTCCGCTAACTTCAAGTATTGAAGATTTAGAGGTTTTAACTCCAGCCCATTTTCTTATTGGAAGGCCAATAACGGCTGTTGTTGAACCCTCTTTAATCAATATTGAGAAAAATCGCCTAAGTGCTTGGCAAAATATTACGAAGTCAGTTCAGGCAATCTGGAAAAGATGGAGTCTTTCTTACTTAAATAACTTACAACAGCGCAGAAAATGGATAATTGATAAAGAAAATTTAAAAATCGGAGACATGGTTTTAGTCAGGGAAGAAAATCTTCCACCATGCAAGTGGGTTTTAGGGCGTGTAATAAAGCTATATCCTGGTCAGGATAATAAAGTTAGATTGGTAGATATAAAAACTACCAAAGGGATTTACAAAAGATCCATCTCCAGATTGTGTGTGCTGCCTATCGAGGAGTAAAAATGAATATGAACATTTATTATATTAATTTACTGTATTATATATATTACTCTAAATTTGTTAGTTAATTATGAAAATTTCTCTTTATTATAATCAGTTAATCTTTTTTCTAATTCTATATGTTGTGCGAAATATTGATATTATGTTACATTCATTTATTTGTTATTATTTTATCTATTTATGTTATGTGAAATTGTAAAATTGAAGTTTTGCAAAAAAAAATATTGTAAGTTCTTGCATGACAACATAGCAAGGCCGGGCGGGATGTTGACGCATGCGCGCCACCCCGTCGCGGATCACCGGGCAGAAGGCTATGAGAAGCCAAGTACAATGGACGTGGGCAAAGAACTTTAAATTTATTGACGCCCACAATTATTATTTTATGTTCTACCTATTATAAATCTTATTCTTCGTTGTAAATAGTGTAAATACTTGATGTATGTGATCGTACAAATTAAAAATATTAAAACAACGAAGATGGTCCGTCGAAAATTAGTTATTTGTAGTTAAGTTCCTACAGATATTATTAAAAGGACCTTTAAATCTCCATTAATATAAGTACAATTCTCCTATAAATTTATATCTATTGTTAAAAGAAGGCTCATAATCATATGCTATAACTACAACTAATTTCAAACATTTTTAACAGAGTGATCCCAAACCTAAAGATTGTTTATTTTTGGTTAATTTGTGACTCATCCCCTTTTACCCTTAGGGACAAAAATATTCACTGAAACATATGTGGTATAACATGTTCTTTTTACTCCTGAAGTTTCAAGATAATCAATGAAGTATTTGTTTAGATATTCTAATAAAACATCTAGTCTAGATAGCTTAGCTATTGTCATCCACAATTAGGTTTTGTCCATAGGTGAAATGATATAAAATTATTACGAAAAGTTACGAATTTTCCCTGTAAACGTTATTTTACTGCTTGACAAACATAACGCAAAGAATTAAAAAAGGGAGAAACTTTAAGATAATTTTGCAATTGTAAATGCAATCTTACTTTAACTGTGATCGGAAATTACACGAAATAAAAGCCTGGACTTACTTCTATGAGTGACTAGAAACCAATTAGAATCAAGGATTTTTGGAACAAAAAGCGAAAGCACGGCTCAAACAAATGGAGCAGTTTTTGCACGAAGTTTAGCTGCCGAAAATTCTTATAGCTCATTTCTTTCAAATAAATGGCAGTTCACGGAAACTCTTCATGAAGTCTATGTTTCCTTCTACGATCATGACTTGAACGAAAGGCAGGTGCTTTGAACGGATTAACCAAGACTTATTGTGTTCTTAGCCGTACACTGCACTCCTTAGAGTTAATCATGCTTGCCAACACACTAATTAATATTCCGTAGTATTCTTAGTCCCGCCTTGTTTTTCACACCAGTATCTTTTTAAAGTATTTTTCTTCTTATTTAATCGTAATTGCATTTGAAGAATATAATTCTAAAAATTTACTGGTGCGAAAGAAAGGGCGGTACTAATAACACTACGGAATATTAATTAGGGTGTTGGCAAGTATGGTTAATTAAGGCATATGTAATTTTCCCCATTAAATTATTAATGGGGAGCTTTAGAATCATTACAATAAATATGAAATCTCAATAGTTACTTGAAAAAAACTTATTAGAAGTGGTTACCCCCCCCCCCTCCCCCCCCCCAAAAAAAATGTATATGTATATATATCTGGAGTGACTCTACGCGACTTCCGAACATTGGGTAATAAACAGTTGTATAAATAAATTAAAGTAAGCGAAGTCTTAAACAAGCAAAGCAGAAAACTATAATAAAGTGTTTCAGTATTTTTCTCTATATATTATGTGTTTTCAAGTAGCGTTTCCATATGAACAGATTTATAATTCTGGGTTTGAACTTCCTACTTATAATTCTTGGGTTATGGTGATAACAGATACACAGACAGACAGAGACCAAATGCTTAAAGTCTTTTCGGAATCAGTTGGGCTCTAAATGCGTAAATATAAAAATCTCAGTTTCAAAAATTCGACCCAAAAAATACTTTCTCTGTCGTATAAGGAAAAAGATTTGATGCTTTTTAAAAACTTGAAAAAAATATTTGAAGAAAATTTGAACGAACATATATCGTTTTTTTTCTCTTCAAAAATACAATAAATTTTACTATTTGCTTCAATCGTTAATAATCGAATTGTGAGGCCCCTTACTTTCGAGAGGCTCCCCCTGACCGGGGAGTACAGGGGGCGGTCGCTACAGCCCTGCTTCCAAGTAACCAAATCATTCATTCTGACGTGTACTGTCATCAAATGAGTAAATTAAATAATGCAATCAAGCAGAAGCATTCAGAACTGGCGAATCACAAAGGTGTTGTGTTTCACCATAATGCTAGACCACATACAAGTTTGGTCACTCATCAAAAACTGTTGCAGCTTGGATGGGGGATGTGTTAATACATCCACCACAGTCATCAGACTTGGCATCATCAGACTACCATTTGTTTCGTTATTTGCAAAGCGTTCTGAATAGTAGAACCTTCACTGTTGATAAGAATATCAAATTGTTCTTGGAACAGTTTTTTGGCGAAAAAGATAAAAGCTTTTTTGAGTCCGGAATCGTGAAATTGCCTGAAAAGTGGCTAAAGGCGATTAATAGATAACATATTGTTGAAAAAAAATTTGTTTCCCATGAAAAATTCACCTTCCATTTATGCAGGAAAAAAAACACGCAATTACTTTTTGGCCCAGTAGTAATGAGGTAACAACTATAATTAATATTACTATAAACACATATTAATGCTTTACATTTTCTAAAATCAAAAAGTCACTGGATCCATGAAACCTATAGGAGAGCTCTAGAATTCCTGCCAGAGAGCGTCTAAGATGTCATACATCGGTAGTGCATTTTTTGGGCAAAAATATCCGTAAATTGCAGAACATTTTTTTTATGACTGCAGACAAAGACTGTCTGAAAGTTGTAGCATTTTTTTAAAAATTAGTTCACACAAAAACTGTCCAGAAGCCATTTTTCTGTGTCCATGACTATGTCGCAGTGTTTCTGCCACTGGGGTTTCTGACATATTTTTTACAGATTTGAAATCTTTGCATTGCATTTTTTCATAAATTTATGATATTCAAAATACAATTAAGAAAAGACTTAATACTTTTCTTGGATGTTTAATATAGTCTACATAATAGAATTAAGAATGGATTTTCTAGTTTTTTTTTTTTTTTTTCCAAAAAACAATTACTAAAGTGCATGTCCATGTAAAAATTTGCAGAATATGATTTTTGTTATAATTTTTAATATATTTTCTTTTAAAGATATTGCCTAGTAATAAATCCATCACTAATTCTTTCAAGTATATTCTATTAAACATAAAAAAAATAAAAAATAAATAAGACTTTTTAAAAATATCTGTAGAAGTTTTAGCATTTTGAAGATAACTAATGAATTCACGAAAAAATGTACACTAAGAAAACTTAATTCACATCTATAAAAATGTATCAAAAAGCATAATTAATTGTTGCCAGAATATATATTTCATTGAACATACATAATATATAAATTTAGAACATTTTAAAATATACAACTTTTTTAATTCTTCATGTCGCATGCTGACTAGTTTCACATGGGGCGCCCCAGCTTGTTCTCTGGCGTTACGGTGTTCGAAATTAGTTGAAACTCATGTCTCACTCCCTCCTCTTCTCTTTTAAAGACTCGCCGCCACTGCCGGTCGAGTAGTGCCCCATCGTTGCCATTGCAATTATTAAAATTTGACAATATTTCTACAGATTCCCTAACTGCGGAATAATTAAGGTTTTGATAATATTGTCGGTTAGGGAATCTGTAGAAATATTGTCGAATTTTAATAATTGCAATGGCAACGATGGGGCACTACTCGACCGGCAGTGGTGCCGAGTCTTTGAAAGAGAAGGAGTGAGACGTCAGTTTCAACTAACTTCGAACACCGTAACGCCGGAAACAAGCTGGGGCGCCCCATGCGAAACTAGTTGGCAAGCGACATGAAGAATTAAAAAGGTTGTATATTTTAAAATGTTTTAAATTTAGATGTTTACTTCATAGTTTAGTTTTTTATAAAATACATAATTTAGTTCAATTTACAAATATTAAATGGAAATTTCAGCTTTTATATGAAACCTTCAGTGGTGCCAAATCAAACGGGCGAAGTCCACTTGCACATGATAATTACACTACTTTAAATTAAACTACCACCAGAATTTACGAACAAAACTAAAATACAAGAAATAAATTCTGCTAAAGAAAATTTCGGAATGAGTTTTTGCAGTGGGAACTTAATAATTGTGTTAGAATATTTATACTGTAAAGATGTTAGATCAGCTTTAAAATATCAATTATGATGTTGGCATCAACATCAGGAAATTTGCTCTTCCTGATTTAAAAAATTTTTAAATTATTTTAAATTTACAATTTTCTTGACATGCCGCAGAATAGGACAAAATTTCACTTAAACGTCCATTTTGAGAAATATTTTCATTGTGAAGATGTCAAACTACTTTTAAATTGCTATATTTTATGTTACTGCTTTGAACATCATATCTTAATTTGAAAATTTTGCTTGTTATTGGAAATTTAACAGGATGTCGACAATTGAAAAATTTTCCCCGATTCTTCCACCAGTATATTTATATAATAATTTTCTACTTAATAGTCATGTAAACTTACTACAAAAATTCTAAAAAGAAAAGTACATGTGGAAGAATCGAGGAAAAAATTTTGACTGTCAACACCATGTTTAAGATTGTTGAAACAAAGCTGATAAGAAATATTTCACAAACTTTTATGAAGATCATTCCATTGAAAATAGCAAGGAATAGCATGAAAACTTACATACAAAACTCTCTCTCTCAGACACCATTAGGATAATGTAAACATATCGAACAGAAAGGCAGGTAGCCTATTAGGTGGGTCATTTCATTCTGTCACTGTGTCGAGCAAATTCATTTCTCTGAACATGAATATAGCTCTGTAGTAGAAACGTATGAGAACATGCATATAGTGGAGAACTAAGAAGTCCACCTAATGTCAACTAGTTCCATTGCTCAGTCTTTTTCACCATTGTTGATTTGGGATCATCTTCAAAAACCCATAATTAACTTTCACATATTTGAACATCAATAAATGGTAAATAGGTTTCATCACCAGTTAGGATTTTAGAAATTACGCAGTGTCTTATATCATAGGGTAATTTTAAAGGTTTCTTTACAGATTCTGACGTACTTCACTTTTTGGTATCCTGTTAAATTGCAGGGATCCAACAACAAATTATTTTCAAATGCAGTTTTTCATGAATAATTTCATGCATAACTTGTGTATCCAATGTTATGATCAAAGTGAATACATTCTTTGAAACTTCCAAGGAGTTTTGATTTTTAATTAAATAATTTCTATTTAATATTCAGATCGCAAAATATAAAATCACATTACTTATTTTTAATTTCAGAATTAGTAATTTTTTTTTTTTTTTTTGTTATTCTTTTGTGATTAAATAAGCAAGAATTTTATGAAAAAAAAAAATCTCTCTGTATAGTACCCACTAAAGTGTATCCTCACCCTTTAAACAGTTGAATGCTTGCAACTATAAAAGGTCTAGGTATAGTAAAGGTGTTTAAGTAAGTACAGCAAAGAGGCTATGCGCTACTAAATTTGACTGCTTACTGTGCCATCTTGTGAAAAAGGGCAGAGGTAGCATTCATCTCTCGAAAACGGTACAAGATAGGAGAAAAAAATTTAAGTTGTAGAGCACCATCAATTTGGTATGACAAGATACCTTGTAGATATGAATGCTTAAAATGAGCATTTATTTGTTCCGATTTCCTCACTGTGACGTGAAGATCTTGGAAATTAAAAAAAAAAAAAAAAAAAAAAGGTACTTAATATCGCAAGATACCTTTATTTTTGATGTGATGTTCAAACTTCTGCTCATCAGCTACAATGATATCTGGACCTTTGTTTGGACTTTACGTAGCACAACTTTTGCACATAATGTTGAGTGTTAAAAATGAAGTATAACTCAAAATATGTCAACACAAATATGGAATTTTTTTGAGGTATTTGAATGTTCCAAATCTACCTTATGGCCTAATCCCCTCTTATACATTTAATTATTATAAAAGAGGGATTAGGTGCCCCCTAATACCCCTTGGCTACGGCGTTGTCTGCTATGCTACAATGGGAGTAACGTAAAGTACATGTAAAAAAAAAAAAATCCAAATGTGCATTACAACTGATGCACGGATGTTTGAACATCGAAAATAAAGGTATTTAGTGATGAATAGCTGCTTGTTTCTTTACAATATCATTACAGCCAGTCACTGTGTAGGAAATTCCAAATACGTTTTAAGCGTTCAGTTTTTGGCATTTCATGTCTACAAAATGCCTTTACGTACTAAATCATGCTCCACAACTTTATATTTTACGTTTTTCTCTTATCTTGTACTGTTATCAAGATAGAAATGCGAACTCCTATATTCGCCACCAAGTTGCGATGTAAACGGTCGCACTTAATAGCATATATAGCCATTTTGTAATACCTAGACACCATTTTTATGACTATAGGTACAGTAGCTCAGCAGTTAACAGGGGTGATTGTGAATTCATGAAAAAATACCTTAAACTTTAGCAAGAAAATTTTTTTGTATGGGTAATGGACATATAATTTATTACAGAGAGTTTCAATTCTCTCATTATGAAAAGTATTAATTTTTATTAGGTTTAGGGTCATTCCATGTGTAGACAACCAATGAGTGTTGCTCCTTAGTAACAAATATTTCCAAAAAAATTTCCACAGAGAATTATGGTAGTGAAACCTTCATATATCAATTTGTAAAACATTTTGACCATTATTGGCCGAGATATGGACATTTGAAAAACACTCATTTTCACAAAATTTCGGCCATCTTGGATTTACACTACTGTGAAAAATTGCAATAACTTGAGAAATAATAGCTCAAATTCAACAATTTTAGTACCAAATTGAAGCTGTTAATGTAAGAAATATAAATCCCGTGTTTAAATAAAATGAAATATACGTTTTACTGTTTTTTAACTCTAAAAATGAAAAAAAACCATCCTCAGAATTTAGCCAAATTTAATGGGCTATAAAAGAAATGGCCCATCATATATTTTTTTAAATCTTGGTAGAAACACTAATCAACATGTGTACTTTAAGTATAAAAAAAATTAGGAAGGTAATGTTTCTTAAAACTTTTTTTTTTTTTTTTTTTAAATCCAGGATATTGAGGTATAAAACTCCTTGTTAATGGAAGTATTTTAGTGAAAATGTTTCTAAAAAATAAGATATCATTCTAATATATTTCATAATCTTAGTTTCAAATATTAAAAAAACACTTACTGACAAAAAAATTACATTTATAGCAATAATTTCAAAAATTGCAATCAAGTATAACTATAGCTCTAAATGATGAAATATGCCATACGATTTCTTGTGTTTTCTTTCGTTTTTTTCTGCTTGAAGTGAAAATGGTTGTAATAAATTCAGTACTAAACAATATTACATTATTACTTTAAAATTTTCATTACACAAGAAGTGAAAAAAATACCCTACATTATAGCCAGCTTTAATACTGTTAAGAAATTAACAAATTGTTCTTTGTAAGCTTATAAGGAACAATAATTTGTATATTTTAAATATAAAACAAATAAAGAAATAGTAAATATTTCTTCAAGTATATATTCAATAGATATAAGTATAAATGGGCAAAATGCAAAATTACACTGCATAAAAAAAGTAGACGGACACTTCTTTACAATTTTTTAAAACCCCGTCTTTGCTTAATAGGAAATGTCAATTAAAATTCTTTAACATGTTTATACTTATCAATATTCATATTTTTGACAGACAAATGAAAATATTCAATTATTTATAATTTTAATGTCGGGAAATGCAGAAAAGAGAAAATATATACATTTGCACAATACATTTTTTTAAAAAAAGTAGACGGACACTGGTCAAAAACTGATATTATCTAAGTGGGTGTTTCTTGCGGAATACCAGTTTTGCATGTACATGTACATTTGGCATTTTGCCAATTGCTAATGTGTTTGACAAGATGGTTTTACGCAGTTAAATATCTTGGAGATGAATGCACCATGCCACGAGTAATTCCTCTAACTGATTACCAGAAAAGACAGATTATAGCGCTGAAAAATGTTAATAAAGGAGTCAGAAAAATTAGTAGGCTACTTCTAATAAGGAAATTTAGCATCAGTGTTTTTCTACGTGCTCCTGAAGCCCATGGCGTAAGGAAAAAGAGTGGCCGGCCGAAGAAACTTTCTCTTACAGACCAAAGAATTTTTTTACTGAGTTGAAAAAAAAACTGGATCATCAATTCCCAGAGTTCGAATAAGCACAGGAATTACTAACGTAATTTCTCAGACAATTTATAACAACATTAACCACTCAGAGCTCTTTCAATATAAGAAGAGAAAACATCATCCATGCTCGAAGGATCACCACGTGACTGAACGCCTACAGTGGGCTCAAAACCATATGTCTTGGACTACAGAATGGATATCTGTAGTTTTTTCAGGTGAGAAAAAATTTAATTTAGACGGCCCAGATGGATATCAATATTATTGGCACAGTTTGGAGGAAGAAGACTAAGTGTACTCTATTCGGCAAGCTCTTGGTGGTGGCGTGATGGTGTGGCTAGCTGTTGGCTATGGTGGGAGATCAAATTTATTGTTCCTAAGTAAGAAGCAGACTCACAAAGATTATATTGAAACACTAAGCAGTGAGCTTTTGCCATTTGCGTGTGATCTTGGAGAAAACTGGATTTTCCAACAAGATGGAGCGCCAATACACACCGCTAACAACGTTAAAAAATGGTTTCATGAGAACAACTTCAATATTTTACCCTGGCCAGCAAAGAGTCCGGATATGAATCCTGTAGAAAACATTTGGGCTATACTTGTTCATAAAATTTATGAGGGTGGACGCCAGTATGAATCAATTCACCAGCTCAAAGAAGCTCTTACAAACATTTGGGAAATTTTCTGTCAAAAAAAGATTCAGAAACTCATCGATTCGATGCCTAACAGAGTATACGAACTTATTAAAGCAAATGAGAGACGAACCCCTTACTAAAAACTTTTTATTTTAGAGATACAAGGTGTGTCCGTCTACTTTTTTAAAGAAAAATTACAGTGCAAATATGCACCATTTTTGTTTCCTGAATTTTTCCACTACATAATTCAAAAGGATTGAATCTATATCCAAAAAATAATAATACATGATGTCTCAAGAATATAATTATATTAGAGAAATTATAACCTCATATCTCTAATTAAAGAAATAAACGGCTTTAAAGTATTATAAGTAAGTGTCCGTCTACTTTTTTTATGCAGTGTATTTTCAATAAAGAAAAAATGAAATTTATACATACTATTTTTAACACTCTGGAAAAAATAACGGAATTTAATCCACCTTGAAATTTTTGAATAATAGTTCAATCGAGTTATTTTCCTCAGGTGTTATTTTATATGTTCTTCCTGTGTTAGTTGAGAGAGCACACACAATTTTCATTGTTTGTTCATATGGAATCCAACACACATCCAAAGGTTCAGGCCACATACATGAAGTACTTGGACCATGAGGATGCATAAACATAATTTTACAGTCATTATATTCATTACAGCACTCCACAATTCTTCCAATCCACCAGTTGATTCCATATTTGCAAGCAACATATTGTTCATTCTGAAGTGCCAGTGGTTCGGTCTTGTTTCCGAAAGTAGCTATGAACATCGTGGAGAAACCTGATACCCTGGAAACCAATAATTGTGTTTTGTTTATAGGAACAAAGCTGTGATTTGACCTTGTTTCTTTAATTGTATCTGCAATTTGATACCTCACTGCTAACTAACTATGAGCAATCTCAATTTCAGATTTTTCTACAAAAAAAGTTTTGATTCCTTTAATAGAATCCTTCGTAAATTTATATAAATCAGATGCATTTAATATTTAGTCTTTATATGATTGCTGAAAGCTGGCTTTGGTTGCCCGGCGACAATGTCGCAGAAACAGAAATGTTCTTGCAGAAAGACTTTACTTAGGTCAAATAGATTTTGCCTTTTCTTTTTTTTTAAGAGAGAGAAAGAAACTCAAAGAATGATTTATATAAACTGTTCTGCAGAGCAAAATTTCGTTTCTGCAGATACGATTGCCTCAATCCTGAATAAGGAGAGGAGATAAAGCGGATGTAACTCACTAGGGTTAGCTTTGATTGATACGGCATGCATTAGCGATTCGTGATACGATTCGGTGTATCAACACTTTTCACATCGGAACTTCATTTTCGTGTCTCCAAACTTTGTTTTTGTGCCACACCTGCCGCGTGTCGTATTTATTGTGTTGCAAAAAGATTTTTTTTTGAAAGAATGTGGCTTTGCGACCATTTTCCGAACTTCATATTTCATGCATTTTCAGATTCATGCATAACAAAATAGCATCCAGTGAATTTTTTTTTTTTAAATAAGTGCGTGATTGCTGCTGTACCAATTTTCATACATTTTCTAATTTACGCATGACAAATTAGTTGCATCTAGTGATTTTTTTTTCTTTAATGTATGCGAAGCATGCATACGTGCATGGTAGTAAATACACATAATTTTTTAAAAGTTGCATTAATTTTAATGTTTGGTTCAAACTATGCAACATTTCACAAATATATACAGAAATAAGACTATGGAGAAATTTATAACGTCTGTAGTTATATGCAAAATAAAAAATAAAGCTTCAAACCTTGCTTCAAAAAATAGAAAATTAAGAAATTAATCTTAAAAATACTTTATTGGTTTTTAGCATTTTATATGTAGTGAAAGATCTTAGCAATAAATATTAATGGGTATCTTATTAAGTTATAAAACTGGTAACTTTTCTAATTTTTTTTTCTTTACTAATCATTAATTATTTTACTTGTGATTAAAATTCTTAGCTTTAAATTTTGTTGTTTAAGCATATGAAGTCGTTAAAAAAATTATTAATTTATTTTAAAAATACTCTTATTAGTTTCTACAGCTTGTTCATTTCATTTTTTAAACATTTGAATTTTAAAAAAATGTTTATTTTTTTAATTAAAATATTGCAAATTACATAGTTCTTTTGAATAAAAACCAAACCAAAGGTTTTGTTGAATTTTTTTTTTTTTTTTTTTTAAGCAAAAGGAATTTTATCTAATAGTAGTTGTTTTGAATAAATACTAATTAAACAGCAAATGCTTTTATTTATTTATATTTACTTATTCGTATAGATATGAATATGAAATATTACTTTCAATTGATTTCTATTTATTTCATTCATCTGTAACCATTACTTTCTATTATAAATTTTATCCATGAAATCTGTTACATTTCCCATTTCAACATTTCTTTAAAAATTAAATATTTCACTTGCCTCAATCTTTATGAAAATATTTCGACTATGCTTTGTCTATAATTGTGTTACTTAGATCTTTTATTCTATTTTACTTTATGTATTTAAATGATGGTATAATTATTCATTTTGAATTCTTTAATGTCAAATCACATTTTTTAGATTTCAAATACACATCTTTATGCTATTTGTATATAATATAAAAAATGAATCTTGTGTATTAGAATATTATCTTGCATCTTTCTAATAATCTCAAAAACTATAAATGTTGTAAATTATTTATATTCCATTATGATATTCAGTATTCTATATTAATTTTCTTTTAATTTGTTGTATTTTAATTTTGAGTTCTGTATTATATTTTATGTTGTTTGGTTTGCACCTTATGAAATAAGTGCATTTGTGTATTTAAACATATATAATAAAAAAAAAAAAAGTAATGAAATTTTAAAAGTATTTGTAACATTTGTTTAATTTACACATTTCATGATTTAAATGCCTTAAAAAATTTTGCAGATTATTTTTGATGTGTTACAGCATTTTATGGTTTGAATTCATTGAATATTTCATAAGCAATATTGTATATTAATGTGAACAAAAAATCTGAAGCAATTAAGATCAATAGATTTATTTTCACCTTTCTTAAAAAAAAAAAAAAAAAAAAAAGAGTATTTTCTTGCAATAGTGTAGATATATGCATTTGTGCCTAGTTAAAATTTAAATATATTGGTTATACAGAATATTATTTACTATTTAAAAATAATTTATTTTGAATTCGTAAATGTTAACTTTACAAATTATTCCTGCAGAAAGATTTTGATGTTGTTGAAGCTTGTTGCAGAAAGCATAATAAATTTCTGCCACAGGAGTACCACCTATTCCATCACAAGCTTTTTTTCCATGGCAAGATGCAAAAAAAAAAAAAAAAAAAAAAAAAAAGCCATTCAGCTTTCACACCATGATCTTTTTCATGATGACAGAGATTAATAAAGTTTTTAAAATTTTTATATTGTGCAGATGATCAATCACTGAAATACTTTATTTTATATTATTAAGTGAGCAATATTTGTATATATATTGTATATATATTTGTATGTATATTTCACTGTTCTCGAAAACGGTAGCTGGAACAGTCACGTGGTTTAACACAAAGGTGCCCTCCGAAGGGTCATTGTTGCACATCGAAGTCAGATTTTCAAATTTTTGATTAATTTTCTTTTAATTAATAAAAATATGAAAATAAAACTTCCCATTTCTATAATGACGCAGAATGGAGAATCTTAGGAGAGATTTGATTGGTTTATTCGATTTTCATTGATTTGAGTATATTTTACGTTGAACTAGAGCTACGTTTTGAGGAATTACGAGAGATTTGATTGGTTTATTTGATTTTCATTGATTTGAGTATTTCACATTGAACTAGAGCTATGTTTTGAGGAATTACGTGAGATTGGATTGGTTTATTAGATTTTCATTGATTTGAGTATACTTTACGTTGAACTAGAGCTACACTTTGAGGAATTACAAGAGATTTGATTGGTTTATTTGATTTTCATTGATTTAAGGCAGGGGTGTCCAGTGATTTTTTTTGGTTTTAACATGCCTGATAGTGATTGCTGCGGAACTAAATTTCGTGCGTTTTCAGATTCATGCACAGTTTTAGGGGTGTCCAGTGATGTTTTTTTTTTTTGGTTTTAACATGCATGATAGTGATTCACATGGAACCGAGTTTCGTGCGTTTTCAGATCCATGCGCAGCGAAGTATGGGTGTTCAGTGATGTTTTTTGGTTTAAACATGCGTGATAGTGATTGCTGCAGAACCGAGTTTCGTGTGTTCTGAGATTCATGCACAGCGATGTAGGGCTGTCCAGTGATTTTTTTTCTTTTGTTTGTTTTCATGAGCGTGAAGCGTACATGTATGTGTTATAGTGATTGCTGCAAAAATGACTTACGTGTGTTCTCTGATTCAACCATTCATCAAATCGTGACTTTTACTGTACGAGTAACAGCTTCACCTGTTTCCAGAATATTCGAAAAATTAACATTTCTACTTCACTGTTTTCGAGAATGTTCGTTTTAATAATAGTTTTGTTGCACAGATTCGAGTTCAAAAAATGTTTGATATTGTCAAGGAGATCCCATACTAAAACTGTGAATAAAATAGTCGCCAATCTAAATATATTTATTTAAAGGTTTCAATTACTCAATTAAAAAGAAAACCTTTGAATATTGTGCCCAACGAAGCGGGCGAAGCCTGCTAGTGTATTTAATTTGTGGCACTTCTTTAATTAAATTTTGAACAATTACTTTTTGGAAAGTCCAAAATGTTGTTGTATCATGTACCAAATGGTTACTGATTACATACACATAGGAATAGACATCAGCTTATCCTTTGTAGTGTCCTTTACATATGCTAGAAAAGGATGAATTGTCACCTGCTCTTTCTTCCAGTGGACACTTTGGATAGCATCCTGCGTGATACAAGTATAGTTTTTAGAAAAATCTGCTAGAATAATAGCAGTACCTTTGTTCAATTCATCTTTCGTTTTTCTAAAGTACTTACTCTGTGCTTTTGTGATGAAGTGATGGGTGCATAATGCAGACAGTTTTGCAACTAAAATTTCAAAAAATTCATCTACTGATGTAATAACTGTTTTCAATTTTGCACCATCAGTTTTCACCCATTGTTCATAAGAAATTTCATTAATCATTTCTAATTCATTGGAAAGCATCAATTCCTCCTTTAGAATTTCCACAGATGGACAGTTATCACATCTGTGCACCATGCACTTTTTAGATTCAGTAGAACAAACTAGCTTTCTTAACAGTGATACGTAGTCACTAATATGAAGAGCATGAAGCAAGAGTTTAATATTTTGATCAGGGCCTGAAATTTCATCTCAGATTACACTCGCCGAAAAAAAGCTTTATTCGCCACAAAATAAAGTTGTCTTTTTTTTTTCTTTATTACGCATTTTGGGTTTTTATTTTTTATTTTTCCTAACTATTTCAAATGCTTTTACAAATATGCCTAAAATTATATATATTAAAAGTGTGTCATATATCATCATCACTCATAGTCATCTATAATCAAAAATCATTATAATGCATTGTATTTGAGATTTGTAAAAGATTAAAATATCTATAAATGCAAAGAGTCATTAAAGAAAAAAAGGAGGAAAAAACTTCTTTAAACAATATCATGTGAAAATCTTTTTATTATGAAAGATTACACTTCATTATTTACTTATTTATTTATTTAACATCAGAAATGTCTTTTTTGTCCATTTTATTTTTATAATCAGACAGAATGTTGAAGTGTATAACTTGTTCATTGTTGTCATTTGAAATCGCCATTTCGAAATTACTTTTTCGATAAAACTGTTGCTTACAAATCATAACAAGCACAAATCCTTGGCGTTTCAGCAAAAAACTGGAAAATATGAACTATTTTTTGATTATTATTCAACAAAATAAACATAGGCAGTATCTTTAAAAGGGCCCGGGCTCATTTTCATGTGCCAATATATCGCTTAGGTAAACTTTCACATTTTTCTTTTCTTGGATAGCCGGCGACGGGCAAAGAGGTCAGAGAGAGAAAAAGGAGAGGTTATAAGATGGCAAGATTCTACCATATTTAAATTTTTAAAAATAATGTTTTCTATCACCATACTATGTAAGAATTCTGTCTATAACTAGATGAAATTTTTACTCGCCACAGTAAAAATTCTAGTGTCGACTCTAGGCCGATTTAGCAGGGCGCAGCGCCCGGTGGCCCTTTACTAACACATTTTTGCACCCCACAGCCCTTACTAACTTTTTCTAGCGCCCGGCGGCCGTTAGTATTTTTCACAGGGTTGCCAACTGCTCCAATTTCAGCGGAGTTTCTCCGAAAAAATTAAAAAACTCCGCGAGTATTTTTTATGCTCTGTAAATTCAGTCTTGACCACCTAGCTAAATATATTTTATTAAATACATAAAACTGAATAGTGGTAGACACTGAAAAAAAAAATATATATATACTATTCTTTTTTTTTTTCCCTTGCACACATCTAGACAGAAATCGCGATCCAATCCTTATCAACTTTTGATTTTGCATTTTCTACAGTTGCCGCATAAAACATTATTCTTTGTATTTTATTTTTTATCTATGAAAGCGCTTCAACGCCTCTTGAAAATAACAAAACTAACTTTAACAAGCTAGCTGAAGAACCACACGCTTCATCGTACAATATTCATAAATAAATAGTAAAGAAAAAAAAAAAAAAATCTAGTGCTAGGTATTGCGTAATCGAAATATTGCTGACTCAGAACGGGAACAAATATTTGTTTACATTAGCTATTATGAGTGTGTTTAATTAAAACCACAAGCTGAAAAGGGGGGAAGAAAGAAACCGAATACTATGATTATGCGGTATTTTGATTTTCATTTAAACAATATCAATGTTTCAGTTATCTTAATGCTTAATACATCACTAAAAAATACTTTCTAATGAAATAATTGTTTATTTTAATTATTTATCGATAAAAAATAATGGATTCAAAGCTACTGAACTTTAAGTACGATTGACAACGCAAGGGATCTAAGTCCAGAAAGAGGTATCTTCCGTGGGAGACTTTCTAAAGTGTCTTAGGCCGTAATCACGCGAGTTTTGGAGAAAACAGTATAAAGTCAGACTTTAACGGAGGAATTGTCTTCTGTAATAGGAAACTTTCTTAAGTGTTTTAATATACAAGTTTCTGAGAAAATCATGGAAAATTTCAAACTTTATCGTACCAAGTATCAACCTTTGGAGAAAGAAAAATTTTGGAAAAGAATATTTTCTGTGCTTTTTGTTGGGATAACTGAATATGCGATAACTTAGTTTTTATAGTGCGTCAGTGATTCTAAGAAATCTTCATATCTGAAAATGGGACTTTCACAAAAAACGTCAGATTTAAAATGGATTCGTCACAAAAATAGCACAAGAAAATTGCGTATTTTATAAATCAGCTGCAAAAAATGACATTTCGGTAATCAAATCAACAAAAAAAAAAAAAAAAAAAAAAGCTGATTTATGACTAAATAATTACACATTTTTAGAAAAATAACATCTATTTTAGCAATTAGTTTACGATTACGTAATTTTAAAAATTAGCTGTAAAATAATTCCGTATTTCTATAAAAAGCCACAAAATTATACGTATAATGCAAATCATGTTTGAAAAAAGCAAGAAATTCATCGATTAGCATCAAAAGCCTTTTTCAGCGATTAATTGCGATTAAACATAAATTTTGTTAATTAGCGGCAAAATGATTGAGTGTTTCCATTATCAGCTACAAATGTATTGCGATTTACTGAAATCAACTGGAAAAAAAAAAAAAAACCTTTATTGGCTAGCAGCCAAATGATATCATATAAAAGGTAAATTTTTTATTATTAGTGAGTAAGCGATCCCGTATTTGCGAAATCTACTTCAAAATTATTCCCGATTTCTGAGATTCCGCTTTGGAAAAAAAAAAAAAAAATGCAAATTTCATTGATTAGTGGCAAAATAGTTGAGTATTTAAGATTCAGCTTTCAGAAGAACACATTTTTCATAGATTAGTAGCTAAATAATAGCGTGTTTTCTCAATTGGCCGCATAATAATCGCGTATTTCAGAAATCCGCTTTGAAAAAAATGCGCAATTTTTTACCTCTTAGGAGAAAAAAAATAATTTAGTTCCGAGTAAGCGTATTTTTTGACAATTAGCTGTGAAATAATCTGGTATTTTTTAATTCATCTGTAAATTTTCACATATTTCTGGATTAGGTTTTGAAAAAAGTGTGTATTTCACCGATTAACAGCAAAGTTTGGTATTTGGGAGATGTAGCTTTAAAAAGGGCTCAAATTTCATCGATTAGCAGCCAGATAATTGTATATTTCGTTAATAATTAACCCCATTTTCGATATAATTAACCGCAAAAATATCGTGAATTTTAGGAATCAGCTTTGAAAGAAGAGTGAATTTTATCAATTAGTTTCAAAATTATAGTATATTATTAGCAATTATTTGCTATTAAACGTAGATTTTGTAAATTTGCAGTGAAATAATTACAAATTTCGGCAATCGGTCGTAACAATATCGCGAATTCTGTCAAATACGAGAAAAACAGCATATTTATTTAATTAACGGTAAAAACTTAATTCTACCTCCCCCCCCCCTACATTTTGAAAGTGATATATTTCATTCAAAAATGTAAAAAAATTTCAAAATTGTTTCTCATAAAAATCTGATTTTGTCTTGGTACATTCTACGATATAATATTATCTGTACTTTTTTTTTAATATCTGATTTTTCTTTTCTTTTAGAATTTCATTATTTTGTTTATTTATTTATACCTTAGATACATTGCTGCTATTAAAAAATTAGTATTTTTTTTTTTTTTTTTTTTTTTTGGGGGGGGGGGGGGGCTACATTTTGTAAGTGATATATTATGAGGATGTTATAGTGCCCTTTTTGAATTATTGAGTATATTATAGTACCCCTTTTGAGAATAAAGTGCCCTTTTATCGAGTTTCCCCCAGCGGCCCTTTTGTTCTAGAGTCAACACTAAATTCCACTCGCCAATGGTGAGCTGGCGAGCGGAAATTTCGTGCCCTGTTTGGATGATATATGCAAATACATATAGAATGAATGCCTTTATTTCCAGTAGTCACACATTCCTTGAGCTTAATGAGCAGAATTGTGATAGTCCAATTTTTAAATCTTTATGTTGTTCCTTGAATGAAAAATATAATTCTTTTAAATTATACAAAACCAATCTTTTTTAATTAAATAGATTTAAATAAAAAACCTAGTTATTTACTTCGTGCGTCGTTTTAGATCTTTCGAAACCGGGCACCCGGTCCTCTTCAGAAACGAACTTCTGTGCTTGAAAATTGAAACTGAGTGTTCCTCTGTTGATTTTTCAGCAGATGGCTCCATGCTCCATTTGGGGCTACTGCGCCGCTGTCATTGCATATGTCATAATTCGTAGATATTTCGATCGATTCACGGTACATCACATAATTATAATTTTCATAATCGGCTATTTTAGTGGTTTTGTCAAAATCTATTTTAATATTTTGTTTATTGTGTGTTTTGGCCAGGGCGGTATTATATTTTCCGGTTTTTATGTCATTTTTATGTTAAAATACCCCTTCTGTTGCTCTTAATTTTCTTGCCTTTTTAACTAAATACTCAGTAGTATTGAAATAAATTCTTGTTTTCTGAATTGCCCATAAATCTGGGACTAATGTCAGGATTTGTACCTTTTCTTTCAATGAAGCATTTGTAAATTTATTTAATAACTTTGCATCATAGACATATAATCAGGACAAGTCTTCTCTTTTGTCTTTAATGGGTTACTGATGTTATCAATACCTACTACTGCAGCTGCTTTAGTAGCAACACAATTACTTATTTTCTTAACTTTTGTTTGCATATAATAAAGTTTTCACTTAGAACTAAATTGGTGATACATCCAGAACTTCACAGCTTTTATTTAATTGATCAATCATTTCTGCAGATTCACAGTAATCTTCATCATTGTCAAATTCCTTTTCAGGAGTAGCAGTAGGAATCTGTAACTCTGCCTCACTGAGAGGTAAATGCAATGAAGAATAACAAGAAATACACAGTTTTTTCCCTGGAACAAGTACTGGATTTGTCATAGACAAACTTATGGAAATTGCTTTTAATTAATTCGCTCTGATTTTATTAGGATGTTTATCAAATGGATCACAACTAGTTCTCAGCCTTAAATGGTTCCAATTGTTGAAAATATATTTTTTGAGTAGTATTTAAAATTAAGATAATTAAATATAAAAACTTTATTTTTTTAGAAAATTTTTCACTAGTGAGCACTATTGAGCATAAAAACATGGAGTTTTATGCCTCAATATCCTGGATTTTTTAAAAAAGTTTTAAGAAATATTACCTTCCTAATTTTTTTTATACTTAAAGTACACATATTGATTAGTGTTTCTACCAAGTTTTAAAAAAATATATGATGGGCCATTTTTTTTTTTTTTTTTTTTTTTTTTTTTTACAGCCCATTAAATTTGGCTGAATTCTGAAGACTCCCCCCCCCCCCCCCGAGTAAAAAAAAACAGTAAAGCATACATTTCATTTTATTTAAACACTGGATTTATATTTCTTACATTAATAGCTTCTATTTAGTACCAGAATTGTTGAAATTGGACCATTATCAAGTTATTGTAATTTTTCACAGTAGTGCCAAATCCAAGATGGCTGACATTTTGTAAAAATGACTTTTTCAAATGTTCATATCTTGGCCAATAATGGATAAAATATTTTACAAAAAGTTTTAGTGGTAATTTTTTTTTTTTTTAATCCGTTACTATGGAGCAACAAATTTTCCTAATTTTGGGTGTTTCCGTATGGAATAACCCTTTAGCAGTCATATGAATTTGATATTTTAGTCTTATTTTATGAATTTAACTACTAAATAAATTGAAATTCTGTTACTGAAAATGAAAAAAAAAATACCTGAACACAATCACCCCTGAGTATATAGTAGGCTTGAATGGGACGCGTATCCACCCTGAAATTACATATTCATTTAAAATTAAGTAAAATTGCTATCATTCGTTTTAATAGTTACAAGAGCAGACAAAATAAATTAATAAAACTTGAGGTAAAACATGTAAAATATTAATACGCAAACCTACCTATCTACTTTCGATTAAATTTAAATATATATATATAAAAAACAATAACAAAGGGGGAGGATGGGTGGGCAGATGTTTGATTAAGGAGGTACAGTGGTGGTGTTTGGCTGGATGGTTGAATGGGATGCTGAATTAAAAAAAAAAAAAAAATGGAAGTATTGTTGCATTTATTTTAAATAACACTTTATTATTAATCATAAGCTAAATTTTTACCTTTAAATTAGAAATTAAAATCAATTAAATGAAAAATGCTCGTTTTAATTTTGTTATGATTCTTAGAAAAACTGATTGTAGTTGCATAAAAAAAAAAAAAAAAAAAAAAAAAATTAAAATTATTAAAAGATAATAAAATAATAAAAATTTACTTCCATCAAGCAACAAGTAAACTAGATAAATATTAAGAAATGGATTTGCATCAAAACATTTTTTTTTTTCCTTCCTAAAAATTAACTTAAATGCTTCTATTAAAGTTTAATTAAGATAAATTAAAAGTAAAATAAATTATTTTAATTTTACCAAGAAGATGTCAATTTTGCAGAAAATTCTAGTAACAGGAGTTGTCTCTAAAAATATAAAATCTATAATTTTGATATACAGAGTGATCAGTTTAAAAGAGTACCCGTTGTTTTTTCTTATTATCATCAGTGACTGATTATCTCACAGGCCGACTAGGCCTCGGCCGAGGGCACCTATATCTAGGGGCACAAAAATAATTTTTTTAATTTTAAATGCTATTTTTGTCAAAGTTTTCTTAAAAAAAAAAAAAAAAAAAAGAAATTTAGTTGATAATAATCATTTTGTTGGAATCCATTCTTCTCCATGGAGGATCGATATTGTATGACATGTCTCCAGACCACAGCTAGAGCAGTGTTAGAAATAAGAATTTTGAAACTAGGCATCAAAATGAAGCATGGATTAAATTTTTTGGGCGTCCAAATTAAAAATCTAGGTGCCATCTATAATTAAATATGTATATTTAAAATAATAAAGCATCAACTTGTAAATAATTTATGCAAGATTGTATAAAAAATATTTATGTAATGAATGTAATTACTTTAAAAACCCGTTTAAAAGATTACCTTTGCTAGCGCTTTCGGCTGCATCACGCAGCCTTCTTCTGGCGTTTTCGCTCCTGTGAACTATCGTACGCTCGGCTATGTATTCTTTCCTCCTCTCTCTCCAAGATACTGCGCCATCTTGCGTCGATTTCTGATTGGTCGGTGTTGCATGAACCCTCATTTGCTAAAATTTCAACTGTTTCACGTTTTGTGGCATAGAAATAATTATTATAATTCGCTAATTTTTTGTAATTTTTAAAGTCTATTTCTATTTTTTCTGTTTGGTTTATTTTAGTTAAAGCTGTGGTTGTATGGTTATATCTTATACCATTTTGGTGTTCTTTGATTTGCGTTTTTATTTTTCGCTTTGTCATTCCAATGTAACAACCGGTTTTTTGGTCATCTTTGTTAAAGTTTATTTTATATATACCTGCAGTTTCAGAGAAGTCTATTTTATCTTTGTCGTTTCTAATTCTTTGGAAGCTACTTTGGTTTGGTTTTATGGGTATATTAATATTTAATTTAGCAGCTTCGTTTTTAATTTTATTAGATGTACCTTTATTGTATGGAATTGGGGGGATGTCTTTTTGTTTTGGTTTCTGTGCATTGTCTATGTTATCAAGTTTTTTTATTCTATTTTTATAAAGTTTGTTTACTAAGTTTTTCCTATAACCCGCGTTTTGAGCTATTTCAGTGATTTTTTGAAGTTCCTGTTTAAGTAAATTTTCATTTGAGCATATGTTTATTGTGCGATTTATATAATATTGTATTGCTGCTATTTTGTATTTATATGGTGTCTTGCATTTTGCATTTATAATTCCGTTGCTATTACTTTGTTTCCGGTATACGGTAGTTTCGAAGTTTAAGTTCTGTGTTTTTACTATTGTGACATCTAGGAAGTTAATGAGGTTATTTTCTATTTCAAGTGTGAATTTGATGTTTGGGTCAATTTTATTTAATTTTTCAAGTGTACTTTCTGGGGAGGAATAGTTACTGTTTATTATTGCAAATGTGTCGTCTACATATCTGAACCAATATTTTATTTCTTTGAAATTCGCTAGCACTTTTTACCCAACTTGGGACTTTGCACCCAACACAGCCAGAATGTTTGGTAAATTTAAAGACCATAAAAACCCACCTAAATTTAGACCCATAGTGAATAAAAGAGAAAGCCCATCATACGAACTTGAAAATTACATGAAAAACATATACAACGAAATACTACCCCCTTCAAACACCAATTTAAACTCAACAGAAGACTTTATAAAAAAACTGAAAGACGTAAAAATAGAACCCAACGATATTACGGTCAGCTTCGATGTAATAAACCTATACCCATCAATTAATATAAAAGAAATTAATGAAATTATAAACAAAAAAATAAAACAAAAATATAAAGATAAAGACATAAGTCAAACATTAATTGCAGCCAATAACCTAATTTTAAATGAAAACTATTTCAGATTCAACAATAAATTTTATAAACACCAGAAGAAGGCTGCGTGATGCAGCCGCAATTGGCAATCGAAGCCTTGTGATTCCCAATCTTTCTCCATCCATGGCTTAAATGTCAATGTTCATTTTAAACTTGCTTTATTATATTCTACAACCTATAAAGAAGTAGAATTGTTTAATATCTCCCACTCATATAATTTTTGTTTTAATACCAGAATATAATAAAATCAGAATGTTGCTCCCTTATTCAATGCTTCATTCACCTAATAACACTATTTCTAAAAGTAACTAAGTAACGTTCAGAGGGTAAATAAAGTCTGATACATGTATTAAATCAATATTTATATAATATTCAATAAGTTTTGTTTTTTTACATCTTTCTTTATTAATGTTAAGTCTGTAAAAGGGGAAACACAAGCATATGGTATTAGAGAAAAACATGCATATACTATCGGCAAGATATCTCTTTATGCAAATAATAACCAAAAGTAAACTCTTTTCCTGTGAATAGCTAACACATCAGTAGCTTATTTAAAGAAAACAAAAAAGTTTCTAATGCTCCCCCTTTATGAGAAAAATGGCTGCCAAGATGGCCGAAATTGCATGTTTTTGCCGTATGGTTTGTCTTTAAGCTTAAATATTTCCAAGAAGGAATGCGAAACCCAAGTAATTTATTGTGTAGTAATTTATAGTGAACACCTCTACTCTACCAGAAAGTGAGTAAATCTTTGGTTTTATTTTCCTTTTTTTGGAATTGATGTCTCAATTTTAGCAAAATCGGGAAAATCAAATTTTTGTGGTTGCAACTTCTAAGAGTACTGTACCTTAACGATTTTCATTATAAACATTGTAGTATTTTTTTTTCTGAATGCCTGGGATAACTAGTTTCCATAGATACCTAACACGTTCATATTACATGAGCACAATTTTTAAGAAAAAAAAAAAATAAATAACATGAATTTCATGGTATTTTGAGTGGGCGGACAAACTTTGAGGACCTGTATATCTATAAATAAGTGGAGCAGGTAACTAAAAATTTGGGCTTTTTCATATCTCTATATCATCAATCTGTGTACCTAATTTAAAGAAAATCTGAGTCTGTCATGCAACCAACTTTTATTTTTTTAGGTGAGTTGGTATGGAATCACTCCCACAATCGATTTATCGGGCCTTAAAACTTAATAATACTAATTTTCAATGCTCTATCTCTTATTTCTATTATTTTGCCCCTTTGTCCTCCCCACTCCCGTCTATTCTAATAATTTTACAAATTCGAAAATATCTGCAATTGATTTGTAGGTATCAAAAACCTCTATGCACCAATTTGAACGATCTAACTATTTTTATTTTTTGACCCTCTGCTCCCCCTTTCTGCCCCTCCTAATGAATTTACAAATTTGAAAATATCCTCATTCGATTTCCAAGCCTTTAAAACTTATCTGCACCAATTTTGAACAGCAGGGGTTAATCCAGGTTTTTGAAAATGGTACCCCATTTGTGAATTTTGTAAATAATTTGTGAAATTTTTTTTTATTAATTTGTGAAAATTAAAAATGCCTAGTGAACAAATTAACCGAAGTGCACAAAGTAATTTATACAGTTTTAAAATACCAATAAAAATATAAAAGTTGTAAAATAGAGTTATATTTATGTTGATTGGGTAAATACCTAAATTGAAGCTGTTTATAATTTTTTTGTAAAATATTTGAGTATGCATATTATGTGACATTTCAAACCATCTAAGACATCACATATAACAGACTCGTTTCAAAAGTCACAAATTTTAAAGATCTCAACTAGCAATGGATAAATGCTTTATTCTCTAATAAGCAAATAATATTCATCATACCAAATGCTATAATATAAAGCTATTATATATACGTTCTCCCTCCTCTCATTTTGTGTCACTTTGACAATTTTTAAACAGTAATGAAGGAAAAGCTAAACGTCCAATTTCAGGGTATTTGGGAAAATCCTGGGTCCTCAGGACCCATGAGTTCCGAAGATCTGGGTCCTTCTTTCAAAAAAAAATGGGTCGTATATACTATAAAGATATAAATTAAAATTATCTTATTGTAGTTAAAAGATATTTTTTTATGAATTTTTCATCAGCTCTTTTTGAGATTTCCTTAAAACTATTATGTAGGAGGTTTTTGCTGTTTAAAAACAACTGGAAATATTTAGCCCAGTGTGTTCTGGAACCAGAAAGGAAAAATTAACAAAAGAAAGTACAGTATAATAGCTATACATGTATATATTTACTAAATACATTTTATTTTCAGCGATATAAAATGCCATTAAAAAAAAAAAAAAAAAAAAAGTCCTTGAAATTATCAGCATTAGGATAACAAAAAAAAAAAAAAAAAAAAAAAAAAAAAAAAGGGAAGGAAGAAAAAGAAAATTTTGAAATAAACTAATGTTTGATTACAAAGATTGTCAATATTTTGAATTTTTAAATAACATTTTTCACCACTTTTCTAAAATAAAACTGAAATTATTTTTATTATTATTATTTAACGATTAAATTAATTAAAAATTATTTAAAAAAATAGTCTGTTATGGCCTTCACAAAACTTTCTTCTGTATCATTCTATATTACAGGGCCACTTACTGTTTAACATGTACAAAAATTCAAACATAGCTTCTAACAGTAAATATTTTTATTTATCTGTGGAATTTGATGCAGATTTAATCAACAGATGCTGAAATGTAGCCACGTGGAAAATAACAAAAGGTGAGTAATAGCAGCGCCACCTGTAGGCCAATATACATCAAATTAAGTCAATAACTGTTTTGGCGCATTTATATGCCATAGAAGTTGAAAATTAGTCTTTCTATTTGCGCGCGCAGCAGCGCCACCTGTCGGCCGATATGAACCCAAATTGAATCAGCATAGTATTTCACAGTAGTCCTTTCATATACCAAGTTTTGTGCAATAAATGGTAATAGAATATGAAATATAGTCTTCCCATTCAAGGGAAAAACTGCAGTATAACAGCGCCCCCTATCGGTCGATATGCACCAAAATTGAATGAGCATAATTTTTCATAATGGCCTTCTCACTTATCAAGTTTTGATCGAGTATATATGATACAACCTTAGATATAGTCTTCCCTTAAATGGAAAAAATCGTATCGTCACCTGTTGAGTGATTTGCACCAAAATTTGATAGACACTAATTTATGTCAAAGTGCAACTACATATAAATTCATATGAAATTGTGTTCTCTAGTTCTTGAAATATAATCGCCACAAATTCTTCTCCCACACAAATAGAATTTTCTAAAAATTATCAAATCTTGTTCAGGACCTATCAAAACGTATAAAACCATCGAAAACCGCAAGTAAAAAAAATATTTATGAAACCAATTTGTTTTTCTATTGAATACAAAATAAAGTAAAAATTGAAGTATGGCGTTTCCGGAAAAAACGGGAAAGTTGGTAGCTATGTTCATGCCTTTCATTTCACTGGAACAACCAGACGTTAACAGCGACCTGCGCGATTAATATGAAAAAATGTATATTATTTTCGTCCTTTTGTAAAAACTTATTAGATTATAATTACCGAAATAATTATTGAAGTAATAATTTATCATGGTCCTCTTAAATCCGGAATTGCAAGGATCGCAGCAATTTTGAATTTTACAGATTTGTGAAAACTGATTTTTGATAATAAAAGAAACATGCCACATGCTATTTTTACTCCTTAAAAGCAAATTATACTTAATTTGGCGAATTAAATAATAAAATAGGAGACATGCACTCCGGAATTTTATAAAAACCCGTATTTTTCAGTTTCTTGGGGGGTGGGGGGAATTATTAAAAGTATAAAGATAAATATTCTATGATTTTGTATAATGTCAATAAATTTTAATATTATCCCTTTTATAGTTAGTTCTTAGCTCTCAAAAGAAATAAAGATGTACAGATGAGAGTTACGCTAGTCTGCATGCGGCCTGCTTCAAGGTCAAAGAGCAACGTATTATGTAGAAGTAGGTCAGCGATTCTGTTAGGATCTTGAAGGAGTGTGTTTATTATCATTTAGCCAAGTCAAGAGATAACGGAATATTGAGCGTTATTTATTTATTTTATTCAGTGATTTTATTATTAAATATAATAGATACTTTTACTATGATTAAATATTGGACAAATGAGCACGCGTTTCCGGAAGTCACCGTGGAATGTCCATGTCCAACTGTCTTGCAGAAATCATTTATAATCTAAGTAATTGTTATCGCAAAATCGAAACAACATAAAAAAAAAATCAAAAGCTATTTTTAAACGCATGTGAACGATTTTACAGAAGGCTCATCCCACACACACACACAAAAAAAAATCTTTCTTTCGTTTGAGGATGAATTTTATTGCGCATCCCCTAGGCACCATATTAGTATATTTAGCTTCCCACCTTTGATATTTTTTGCGTAATTTACGCGCTATAGCGTATCTGTGGCATTAATTTACTCCATTTACTAACTTCTTTTATACCTCATTTCTCATTTGTAAAACTTCATTGCAGTAGAAAATTGAGATATTGCATATATGTTGACAGGTTAACACCAAAAAATGTCAAGTCAAATTGTTAAAAGATAGAATAAATGTATAAATAAATTGCATTAAAAAAAAAAAAAAGTAAAAACTTAAACACACACAAGATAGGACTGGTCAAAATTGTATTATAGACAGTTTTCCAACTTTTTTTAATCATCTGTAAAATTATATTTATTTAACTAAAAGAAGAAGTGATAATTTATTTTAAATTTTATGTTTTCGCAAAGCAATAGAACAGTAAAATCTTACTGAAATTCTTTATGGAGTTAGACCCTTTATAAAAATTCTTGAATTGCGTATACAGACTACTGTAATCACATTTGCTCAACCATTTTATTTCTTCCAATGAACTTAGAACGCAGCAGAAAAGACAGAGGCTAAGCTTTGAAACAGAGCTTCTGTTGGCGATTCATTACGTGAGGATGCGATTCGGAGTATCGGCACTTTTTACTATAACCTTTTTGAATCGGAACTTTCTTTTCTCGTCTAGAAACATAGTTTCTTTTTTTTTTTTTTTTTTTTTTTTTTGGGGGGGGGGGGGGGGGCACTAGTTGCCTGTGTATGTTTATCATATTGCAGAGAAATACTTTTTTATTTTTTGAAAGAATGTAGTTTTTCGACCATTTTCCAAATTTCGGCTGAGCGCTGAGCTTCGATACAGGGCACGCATTGGCGATTCGTTTTGTAGTGATGTGATTCAATGATGAGATTAGGTTATGCGGCACTTTTTACTAGTAATCTTTTTGTATATGAATCGGAACTACGCTTTTGCGTCTCGGAACTGTTTTTGTTTTCGAGCCGACCGATCGTGTTCGAGTGTGTTTTTCGTACAGGATTGATTCTTTTTCTTCACAGCAGAAAAGGGTTACAAAGGATTTTTGTTGTTTCTTCTCCAGAGCGAGATGTTCCAAAAATATAAAGAAAATGTAAGTTTCAAGTGAGATTTTTTTTTTTTTTTTTTATCACTAAGAATGGACTTTTTGAAAGTGCCGTTTTGCCGAAAATTTATTTTGTGAAGGTACCGCATCGCTGAAAATTCATTTTGTGAAGGTACCGCATCGGCGAAAATTGACTTTGTGAAGGTACCGCATGGCCGAAAATTGAATTTGTGAAAGTGCCGCAAAGCGGCACTAAATTCGTTCTGGATTAACCCCTGAACAGTAACTATTTTTTTGCCCCTCTGCCCCCCCCCCCCTTTCCAAACCCTTCTAATGATTTTACATAATCGAAAATATTCGCAATTGATTTGTAGGTACCAAAAACCACTACTATGCACCAATTTTGAAAGATCTATTTTTAGTTTTTTGCTCTTCTGCCTCCCTTCCCACCCTTCTAATCATTTTGCAAATTCGAAAATATCCGTAATCGATTTGTAGGTATCAAAAACCTCTCTGTACCAATTTTGAATAATTTAACTCTAATTTTTATTCTTTTGCTGCTCCGCTCCCTTTCCCGCCTCTCCTAATAATTTTACACTTTCGAAAGTATTCTCATTCGATTTGCAGGTCTCTAAAACCTATCTGTACCAATTTTGAAAGGTCTAACTGCATTTCTTTTTTTTTTGTGAAATCACGTTTTGCCCCCCTTGGAAGGGCAAATTTTGTACTAAAAACTATCCTATCTCTCAAGTTGGACTAAACTGCACACAGTGTCAAAATTTCATTAAAATCGGCTCATTAGTTTAGGAGTTCATTGCGGACAAACATCGTGACACATAATTTATATATATATATATATAGAAAGATATATAAATGTGAATAGATTATAACGATGAAACACATTTTTAGATTTTAAGTTTCTTTCCCTCTTTACTTTTGCTTGTTTCATCATTTTTGAAAATCAATAAATTTTTAATGCATTATAATTATTAAAGCAAGATTGAACATTGACAGATATTAAAATTGCACTAATTGTCTTATTTTTTACCTTTTTTTTTTTTTTTTTTCTTATTCCAAGGTAAAATCAAGAGAAAATTATTCAGCAATTCAAGCTACAGATTTAGAACAAATATTATTCGAAAATGTATTCATTTCTGTTTTCAGTGATGTAAAATTTAAAATTGTACAACACAATAAAAGCAAATATTCTTTGGTTAAAAAAATAGCTTTAAGAAAGAAAATGCAATAAATTTGTAATTAATACTTTTCAGTCAAACTCAGATGAAGTAATTACATATTTGGCGATTTATGTCTCTTTGGCGATATTTTGCTGAAAAACTGTTGTTAGTTTTTCAGCAATTAAGATACGAAATTTTGATTTTTATAAGTTAAATTTTATAAAAGTTCCTAGATTAAGTAATTATCTATCTGAAAAACCAGTTGTCAAAGAATTCTGCACATCTATTAACTCACCAGCTTGTTTAAAAAAAAAAAAAAAAAAAAATTCTTGACGAAGAAATTTTTTTCTAAAAGTTGTCAAAACATCTAATTTTACGCTAAATTGAAAATGCTCCCATTTTCTTGCTTATTAACTTAGAAACTTCGTTTTTATCTTAAATTAAAGCTCTTATTGATACGAATATTTTACTTTTTGTTTCATTTTTCTGTGATATTTCATTCTTCCAACATTTAAAACTTTACAGAAAAGAAGTTTGCTGATTTAATAAAGAAAAGTTGGTTTCTGTATAATAAGCATCTAATGGTCTTGGTTTATTTCAGGCAATTTCATTATTGGTGCTTTTTTTTTTTTTTTTTTTTTGAGCTTGGCTTGGCAAAATGACTTGATTCAAGCATGGATGGCACCTACATTTTTCATTTTGACGCCTAATTTCAAAATTCTTATTTCTAACACTGATCTGAGGGTGGTCAGGTTTATAGCTGTGTTGATTTGGCATGGAATGGCTTGGTGAGGAAATTGCGTATGGAGAGACTAGATGAGCATGAGAAAAAAAAAAAAAAAAAAAAACATTTTCTGCAATTTTTGATTTTTAAGGGTTGAAGGGAAAAATGGAATTTGGGAAAAAATTTGCAAATTCCGGATTCTACCTAAAAATTTACCAAATGAATTCTACAAAAAATGGTACAAAGATGTTGAAAACTGGTATGCATCTTCTTTAGGATATTTCAAAAAACCCATTTTTGTTTTTTGTGTTTTGTTTGTTATTTGTTTTGATTTTTGTATTTTCGATTCGGGGAGGGGTAAATTCAAGCCTCCCCCCCCCCTTTCAGCACTAAATTTGTCGTGTAAAATATCTATGGGAACTGCGGTCATGGATTTTGGTACATAAATTGTTTATATGTATCTGACACCTATTGTAATGGGATATTACGAAATACAAACGTCGTGGCAAAATTGTTTAAAACAGATTTTTGTATCTTACTACTATATGGAAAAATACATATAAATTTACATAAAAATTACATAAAAAGTTTAGATAATGAAAATGGGCAAAATTAATTTCACTAGATTATTTTTTTTTTATCCTTGTTAAGTATTTTTTATCCTTACCAAGTAATAGTTATTATCTATTTTGTGCATTTATGAATTTATTTGTTCCTTAAAAAAAACTTCCACAATTAAGCAAGTCAAATCTTGTCATATTGATAGTCACATATTAATTTGATCCTAGGATTATTTTGAGAGTTTTCAACAGTGCAACTGAGAAAAATAGAACTCACTATAGCATTTATTATTATGAGTTCTATTTTTATATACTTATAAATCCCATTTATCTGTACTTGTACAAAATGTTAAACTTATATGTGCAAATATACTGCAAAAGTACGACTAATTTCAAAATTTCCCGTAAAATTCCAATTATACCCCCCCCCCCCTTTATTTAAAAAATAATAAAATCTTTTTGTAAAAAAAGTAGAACCGACTCCAAAAAGCAACTACTATTCAAACAACTAAAAATGAAAGAAAATTGGCATAAAATGGAACTGTAAATTGCACCTAAAAGTATAAAATAATTTCCTTCGCCAAACAACCTAAATACTACAATTAAACATAACTTTTCAAGTTAGCGCAAAATTAAATAAAATTTAATTCATTTTTAAAGATTTGTTTAGACCGGTAGCTACAAATGCTGTTGTCTCGAATGATCCATTTTCATGTGTCCTTTATTATTTTATCACTGTATACAATTGGTCCATTAGTAGCATCTACATAGAACAGTGAACATTCTTCACAATGCGGTATTTGTTTTTACGAAAGTAGTTTCCTTTGCAAATTTGGTATAACTTTGATAACTATCATCCTTGGTGGCTTTTGGATTTGGCGATCAAAATGTAATGCAATACACACGCAAGATGTACATTTCCATAATATATATTGCACGAAGTATTGTTTCTTGATTACTCTCTTAATATACATTAAAATAACAATGATTTCTCAAAGGAATTAAATATGTTTACTGATATAATTTGGCGATTTGTTTTCACCAAGGATGCGAGATACCAGCAACTCCGTCAACTTTTGCAGTTTACGAAATCTTATTAATTTAATTGAATCAAAGTAGTTTTCGGCTGTGTTTTGCAGATGCTAAAGTGAGATATATATTTTGAGTAGAACTTGATTTTTGTATTGAATGAAGGTATTAATTTTTATTTAATTTTGCGACGACTTCAAAAGTTATGTTTAATTTGTAGTGTTTAGGTTGTTTGTCGAAGGAAATTATTTTATACTTTTAGGCGCAATTTACAGTTCCATTTTATGCCAATTTTCTTTTATTTTTAGTTGTTTGAATCATAGTTGCTTTTAGGAGTCGGTTCTATTTTTTTTTACAAAAAGATTTTTTTTTTCCTCTTAAGTGAAATTTTATTCATGTAGCAGAACATCAGAAGACATTCAACAGCGGTTTCACAAATCACAACCCACAAGAAAAATGACAACTCAAAAAATTGTAATTTCGAGATTACGTCACTGAAACATATATGAAATGGCCCCAATGTGAACAAAAAAAGTTACATCTCCATCTAAAGAATTATCCACTCGAGAGACAGTTGTGTCAGTTTTATTCTAGTCAATGCCTTATCTTTAAGTTGATTTTTCTTAAATACTGCATTTTTAAGTTGTGTCACTTTTCTTGCCTTTATCGGATATGAGAAAAACTATCTCTATTGAATGACCACACATTAAATTAAAAAGCTTTAGAAATGTAAAGAACGGATATGCTGTATTCATAACCATAAATTCGATTAGACATGTATTGAACTTTACAGTGAATGTGTGTCACCCGCTATGCTGAAATGTGTGCAGCATAAAGTTCAAACAAAAATCAAAATATACGTTGCATCTCACAGACAGAAGTTTCAACATTGAAATAAAGGTTTTTTATTTTTTTACAATGTAGAAAACAGCGAACAAACAGATGCACATTTAACCATCCTGTTTTTAACATTTATGTCTACAAGATGTCTTTTCGTGACTAAATCAATGATGCTGTACAACTCTGTGATTTACCTTTTCTCTCATACCTTGTACTGTTTTCAAGATAGATAAGCTAACTCCACTATCTTCCTACCAGGTGGCACTGTAAGTGGTCACATCTTGTAGCACACGGTCACTTTACGATACTTACGTATTACCTTTACGAGTGTAGAGGCAGCCGTTTAGCAGTTAGAGAGAGAACAGACTCTTGTGAATACCCTTGTAATTTGTTTAGATATTAATGAAATCATAATGAGACCTATTTCAGGTCAAGATGTTTACGACAAAAAAAAAAAAAAAAGTATTAAAATTGCATTTCTTACGTAGTTATAAGCTAACAAATCTCATCCACAACAACAAAAAACATGGTTTCAATTGAGAGCCTTTATGAAGACTGTGTAAAACGTCTACACTGTTAAAAAATGCAATTTTGTTGCCAAAAATTCTCTGTGAAAATTACAGAATTCTGTGAAAGTTCCAGAAAAATATGTTTGTCAACATATTTCCGTAATTTACGACTTTTTTCTCAAAATGCAGAGAATTCTGTAATTTTCACACAGAATTTCTGGGAACAAAATTTTATTTTTTTAACAGTGTATACATTAATTGATGTAACTGCTTACAATAACCATACTTTGAATTTTACATAGCCTAAATGTCACCCGCAATGCTACAATGTATGTAATGTCGTTGAAGTGTACACAAAATATTAAATTGTGAACAAACAAATGCACGTTTTAATCATTCTATTTTTAGCATTAATGTCTACAAACTGTCTCTTTGTACTAAATCAATGATATCCTGTAACTTTCTAATTCACTTTTTTTCCTATCTTGAACCGTTTTCAAGATAGGAACGCTAACTCTGCTGTTTTCCACCAGATGGCACTGCAGGCAGTTGAATTGCATTGCACATGACCACTTTACTATCTACATACCACTTTTATGACTATAGCGGCAGACGTTCAGCAGTTAAAAGATTCGGAACTCAGTTTTTTGGGCACCCTGTATTTTTTTTTTTTTTTATCGTAAAGATATTACAATGGGATCTATTTCAGACCAAGACCTTAAGAATAAAACAAAAAGTATCAAAATCGGAGCATCCGTTCAGAAGTTATGAGCTAACAAACAAAAGAAAAAAACATACGGTCTGAACCTCCTCCTTTTTTGAAGTCAGTTAAAAATCATTAAAATCAGAAGGTGTGATATTATTGGAAACTTTTAAAATGCTGAAATTTTAGGAAAAAATTCAGATTATAATAGCCGGGAGAACAGAAGGATTCTGGAAAAGGAAAACATCTGAAAATCACAGAGCAAGGTATATTTGGGTGGGGGGTTACTATCGGAATTTTATGGTTTTTCATTATAGTATTGCAAAGAGTTTAACCACTTTCCTGAATAAAAGGTGTTGTTGTAATAAAAGCAGATTTACAATTAAAGTGCAAATAAGGAGCAGTTCATTTAATTTTAACGAGGGTGGGGTGGGGTGGGAGGTGATTGTCGGCCTTGGATACAGACTTGGCATTTATCGATGAATTTGGCAACATTATGACCAAACTTGGCAACAAGTAATAATTTAGTGTTTACAAAGTTTAGAAGTTCTATTTTCAATAAGAGCCGAGTTCTGGAATATTCTGGATAAATCAATTGGCTTCTGGTGCAGAGTAAACTCGAAATTTTGCCAAAGCACGGTAGAAATTATAAAAATAAAAAGTAAAAAAAAACATTTTTTTAACATTAGAAGTGTTTTATTGTGAAGCCCTAAAAAGCAAAAAGTAATAATTTATTGTGGCAAAGACCTTCTATAAAGAAATGAAAGTTTTAACATGAAGAAAATTTTACAGAAAATAGATGTTTCACTTTTGCAAGCATTTAAAAAGCATTCGAGACAAATATTCTTAGTTGTTAGTTTTTTGTATAATTATTGATTAAGCCATAAATTTCAAAAGGTTTTGTTAAGTTTTTAAAATACTTTGAATATTTAAAAATTTTCATCTCTTGCAAAAGTGAAAAATCTGTATTTTTTTTCTAAAATTTTCTTTGTGGTAAAACTTCCATTTTTTTATAGAATGTCTTTGCCACAAATTTTTTTTATTTTATGCTTTTTAGGGCTTTACAATAAAAAGCTTTTTTTTTTTTTTGTGTGTGTGTGTGTGTTTTTCAGTTAACTAATCAAAATTTCTAAGATACTGTGTAGACAACTAAAAAATTTCTTTTATCAATTGACTTTTAATTACCTGCAAAAAAGTAGCACAACGGCCTTCAAGGATCGAACCCACAACCATCACATTATCAGCATAACACTCTAACCAAAAATCAAAGAACAGTAAAAAAAAAAACATAGAATATGCTAGAAAAATCTAACAAATAGAAGAACATATATACAGTATAACACCTTTAATCCGGAATCTTTGGGACCTTGCCGATTCAGAATTACGGAAATTTCTGAATTATAGATCTTTGTTTCAGAACTTGGATGCATTTAAGTTACTAAAGTATAATTATATGGATGTTTGTTTAAAATATTAAAAATGCACGATAAGCATTCATTATCGTATAATAAATTATCGATTCTTTTTTTAGTAAAATATTATTAACAATTTTACTTATTTGAAATATTAAAAGTAAAACATAAAATATATTTTGTGTGGTGGCACCACAGTGTTTCTGCTACAGTAGCATTTTTTGCGAAATGCTAAAAGACTTATCCATAATGCGCAAATGAAATAACATGTTTTTGCTTTTTTGCTAAAGCATCTTACTAAACACAAATTGAGAAAAAAAAATCTTCATCGAAAATATTATAACGAATCTTTCATGGAAAAAAATCGCAACATTGATCAACAAAAATGCATTGTTTCATGCATATAAGGAAAATCAAACACTGAACTACGCATAAGAATCGCATACAGGAAATCAACTTGTAAATAAACATGAGGCATTTGTAAAGTGGTCTAATATGAATGAAAGAAAAATTATAAATTTTAAACCAAAAAGCTTTGAATAGTAATAAACAAATTTCACTTATATTACTTTTTTTTTTTTTTTGGTAAGTTATGTTTTTATTTTCAGATACAGTATAAGTTTAATGTAGTTTTACATGCTAAAGTGATAATTAATAGCCCAGAAAAAGAATATAAGTTGTATCTAAGACGTTCATATATCTTTAAAAAAGTTTACAATATAAAGTAATAATCTAAAAAGTTTAATGTTTTTCATGTCTGCCAATAAATGAGTTAAAATATATGCTTGTACAATATTTGAATTGATCTGATTTCAGTCTTACTTTTTTGTTTTTCATTTCAAATAAAAAAAAAAATGTACCTTCTGTGTATAACTCTTTAAAGACCTGATTAAAAACTTTTAAGTTTAAATGACAAATGAAAATCAAACATATCGAGGCGTTTAGAATAATGTGTAAACTGATATTCATCTTTTTCTACTATTTCTGGCATTTCAGCATTTTGCTAAAGCTTTTTTTCTGATTTTAGTTTTTTTGCTGAAGAAAAATTTTACTCAGCTTAAACCCTGTGGCACCATCTTTCTTAATTTGAAGGAAATGACTTTTTAATGAATAAATAATGTAATTTTGTGATTTTAAATCATAACTATCTATATAATATTTCTGTAACGGGGACCAATTCAGATTATATTTTCAGGGATGAGATTAGCAGAAATACAAAAGCTGAAACTGTACACAAAGGCAAGACGTTAAAATGAAATACTAGAATTTTGATGAGAAAATCTATTATATCACAGTAATAAATATTTATTTTAATCTTCAATATATAAAAAAAGAACAAATTCACATCAAGTAATAAAAAAAAGCTGAAAATTTTTAAAAGAGGCTGAAAAGCTAAATGTACAAAAAAGCTGAAATCAGCTGAAAATCTGAAAAATGTCATCCCTGCAGTGATAAATTAATAAATGGATAATATTCAAGCATGCGGACTCAGTTGAATGATGGAATAAGATAAAATGACATTTGTCTGATGAGATTTATTTAGTATGGAAAAATGTATTTTTAAAGGTTGCATCTACAGAATCTTTGCAAGTGTCATTTTAAACATAACAATACTAATACAGAATCTTTATAATATTTCTCTAATGTGGACCAATTCAGATTATATTTTGTTAAAACGATACCACATTAATGTAATTAACAGGCATGAGAGTGCAGAAAATTAAAAATAGAGGAAACATGCGTGTTCATAAAATTAATTTTAAAAGAAAAGTAACGCACGCGGGGAAAACTATACAACAAATGTACGTTCATAAAATTGATTTCAAATGAAAAATAATGCTCACAGGAAAAACTATACAAAATATTTTAACAGTGACAAATTAATCTAAAAGAAAAATGCACATAAACACAATAAAACATGTGTTAAAAAAAAAAAAAAGTAAGCTAGCAATCAACATTTAATCTGGCTGGTGGAAAATGGGAAAGAAGGGGGGGGGGGGGGGGTAAAAAGTAGTTCATGAGAGAAACATTAAACACGATTCTACTTCTTCATGGGTTCTAGAATATCGCAAAGTAAGTTTTAAATTAATATTGTGAATGGATAAATATTCAAAAATAAAAGGCTTCCCACAGAATGTTTGATCGGCAATGGTTAGAGATGAAAAAAAAAGAGGGGGGGGGGGGGGGAGAGGACAAAACAAATTACATGAGTGAGAAATATTGAATAATTCTGTTCTTTTATATGTTATAGAATCTGATAAAGCATGTTTAAAATGAATATTGACATTTATATTTTGGATGGAAAAAGATTGAGATTCTAAAGTTTTTCGTGCAGTGTTTGAACCCTGATTGTTATTAGAGTTTGATTTTAACAAAATAAAAAACAGCAGAATTAACGAAAATCGCAAAAAAGTGGAAAATCGTGAAAAATTCTCATGCCTGAATTAATAAAATATGCGAGGATAAAAAAATAGTATTAATAAATGGATAATATTTAAGCATGCGGACTCAGTTGAATGATGGAATAAGAAAAAATGACGACATTTGTCCGATGAGATTTATTTATGGAAAAATGTATTTTTAAAAGTTGCATCTTCAGAATCTTTGCAATCGCCATTTTAAACATAACAGTACTTTAAAGACAGAATATGAATTATTATCACAAATCGACTAAAAAACACAATCATGAAAAGTGTAATCAAAAGAGAAATTAGTTTTAACCCGATAGTAGTCGCTATAAACAGCACCACCTATTACAGACTGCGCACTTTTTATTTAACTGTCACCAATAATTTTAAGAAGTGATGTGATCGACGTTACTTCGATTTTATTCACATTTTATGTATGTCAAATGCCACTTCTAAAAATTTTTGGTGGTTAGTGAATAAAAGAATCTGGCAACACTGAAGGATGGGCCGCAATCTTACCAACTAGCAACTACTAACGGGTTAAAAACAAAACAAAAAACTGTGCCAAAATAAATAAATAAAAAGTTATTGTCAACATGACGAGATAAATTTAAAAGTCGTCATTTGTATAGAGGAAAATATAGAAGAAAGTCTTGTGGTGGCCACAACATACAAGTTTTTACTCCATTTTCATATTTTCATTATTACATGTGCAGGAGCAAATTTAATTTTTTTTTTTTTTTTCACGTGAAATCATTTCATTTTATGTTGGGGAAAAAAAAAAAAAAAAAAAACTTTTTTTTTTATGCAACAATTAAAAATTTATCTGTTCATTTTTAAATCTTTTACCAGGTTATTATTTTCACATTTTAATTAATTTTAAAAAATCTAATAAAAATTTCGTTACAAATAAGGTAGCAAATGAAAGGGGCATTTTTTCTGAATCCGTCGGATTAATTAACTTATTGATTGGACAATAAGCTGGTGGCAACTTTCGTCAACACACAGACAAACAGAAGAAAATCTCTCTTAGCCAATCAACTTGCTTCAACACACAGACAAACAGGAAGAAAACTCTCTTAGCCATTTACATATATAGAGATCGTTAATATAAAATCGAAGGAAAAAAATTAAGCATTAGTTAAAAGGGAACATTTTAGAAAAAATAAATTTTAATTTTGTTTTATTAAATACGGGGAACTAAAGTGAACTTTGTTCATAAAATAATGGGAAAGGAAAATAGGAACTAAAAGTTACGAAAATAAGGGAAAATATAAGAGAGAAAAAAAAAGAAAAGAAAGAATACTATTTTTAAATGTGCGAAAAAATAAATAAGCCTAAACAAATTACAGATCCTGAGAGCTACAATTTCACTACTAACTGACAAAACTTATGTTTAATTCCAATTAGCTGCTGTAAAAGGCAGCTGTAAATGTAGCTGTTAATCTACACAGCTTTTTGAAGTTGATTAATGAAATATGCGTTAAGTTTACAGCCAATTGCTAAAATATGGATTATATTTTCTCTTAATTACCATTACCTACTAAGGCTAATCAATAAACTATGAAAATTCACAATATTTTTATGGCTGGTTACTGAAATGCATAATTATTTCACTACAAATTTACAAAATCTACGTTTAATAATTGTTAATATAATTTCGCACTTAATTTATATTAATTCACCTTTTTTTTTTTAAGTCTATTTCAATTTCTGAAATTCGCGATATGTTTGAAGAAATGAAATATAAATATATAATTTAATTGAGAAAAAATAAATATATTCATCAAGTTATTAAGCACTTTTATCGCTTTATTGTTCCTAGAATTGATCATTTATCACTATCTAGAAATGAGGAAAGGAGGTGGGGGGGGGGGGGGGGATAAAAAAAATAATTACATTAATAAGAAATATTAAATTCTCAATTCTAATTCTAGAATCTAATAAAGCAAGTTTAAAATGAATATTGCCATTTATATTATGGATGAAGAAAGACTGAGAAACAACTGCAGAACATTTGATCGGCGATCGCTAGTTGGAAATAAGAAAAAAGGGGGAGAGAGGCAAAAAATAATTACACAAACAAGAAATATTCTATTTCTTTCCAGATTCTAGAATCTCATAAAGCAAGTTTTAAATGAATATTGACATTTATGTTGTGGATGGAAGAAAGATTGAAAATCAGAAGGCGCGATCATCATCGAAATCCCATTAACAATCGCTGATCGTTAATGGGATTTATTTTTGTTTAAACTAATGATTTTTTAAAAACGGAAGAAATATTTTCGCGAAATCGCAGAAAAAATGGCAATCATACTAATTTTTTTATCGCCACTTTTTCAAATTAAGTCGCCACGTGGCGAGTGGCGACCGTAAGTCTTGACCTCTAATGGATGTGAATAAATGAGGAAATTATTCAGTTATTTCTGAATAAAACTAATGACATCAACAATTGTCAATTATATTTATAGGCAATACCGTTTTGGATTAACATTCTGATGGCAATTATGAATATTCATATCATAGCGAGAAAAGAGATTGGATAAATATCACGCAGTTGCAGTGTCTCAGTCATCAGTGTTTGATATCCCGCATGCATTATTGCTCAGCTGATAATCGGTTTCTAATAAAGCAAGATCATGAGAAATAAAGGCGATAACGAATATTCAGATCGTAGCCGTGAGCAGCGATTTCAAATGAACCCAATGTCAAATATCACGCATGCGTTATGCGAGTACCGTTTCTCCTTTGTATCAACAATTACCGGCTATCACGACACGAGATGAAAAGTTGGATATGGTCGCTTGCAATACATTCACAGCTGAGTTCCTGATAATCGCGGCGGTTGTGATATATCACCAAATGAAGGATTCTGTTATCAGTTTCAAATTACATGCATTAAATCGATGTTTCACGATGTATCGCCAAGTCCTAGTGAGGATAGGGTCATAGAGACTGAACTTTACTTTCTCTGATCCTATCTTTAATCAGTGCAGTGGAGCGGTGATGAGCCCTTCATTGGAGGAGTTCAGTCAGTCTCCAAGTAGTCCGGTTGATTCTGGTGGTTCCGATCCCGTTGACATTGTGCTTGGAGGGGAGCCTATCACTGAACATCCTGATGCTAATGACTCTTGTACTAAAGTTGTTTGGAGGAAAAAACCGGTTCCAAGGCCTCATGGTAATAGGACGGATGTATATTACTACCCTGACAACAAAACTACTACACTGTAAAAAAATAACTATTACCAGCTGCAAGAAACTCTTTGTGATTGGAGAAAATAATTATTTTCTCCAATCACAGAGAGTTTCTTGCAGCTGGTAATAGTTATTTTTTTACAGTGTAGGTTGAGATCTTTAAATGAGGTTAAGAGTTACTGTGAACATAATATTGTTTTCGAACCTCCGTTGTTCGATTTCTCTGGTAGTAATAAGTTTGAAGGGGTGGTTAACAGAGTTTGCAAACTGGGCCCAGCACAGAAAAACCCACCCGGGTTTTCTGGGCGGGCCCACCAACAAAAGCCCACTGGGTTTTTGCAAATAAGTAGGTTTTTGTTAAAAATTATTTATTATTTACAAATTCCATCTATAAAGTATAGAAAACACCTTACCTTTTAAGAAAAAACTCTTATTTTTATTTTCTAGAAAATAGTATTAAACATAAAAAGTAACTGCAGTTATAAATATATAATAAAAGCAAATTTATCTTCTATAAATTGTTCAGTTTTCCTTTTCCTGTAAAACCGAACGATATTTTTGTTTAACAGCAGGCATAAACGTTGTCCAGGATCAATATTTAACTAATTACATTGTTTAGTTTTAAAACTTTATAATAATTTTAATTTTAGTAGCAATAATTATAAATCTAATAAAATTTTCTTCTATAACCGCTTTCAACTATTAAAAAAAGAGGATAAAGCAGTGCAACTTATTTCTATAATTAAAACTAGTTGGCATAGGTGGACTCTGCTCAGTTCCCCATCATATATATTTTCATAAATTTCTAGTACAGGACATTCTCTTAACATGATTATCATGTTAAGAGAAATGAATTTGACCAAACACTTGACCCAGTGACAGAATGAAATCCCAGCCTAATAGGCTATCCACCGTTTGATATATTTATCTTATTCTAATCTATTAATTTATTTTATTACGATCAATTTTGTAGTTTCGTTTTCATGCTACTATTTCCAATGCAATAATCCTCAAAATGCATATGTATATGGGACATCGCCCCATTTTGCTGTGTTGATAAAATCTTAAAATTACGAATAACTTACGAAATTTTCCCATTAGAATATTTGTAGTCAATTATGTTCAAACAAGTATCATAAATGCTATTTTGAAGTTGTCCGATACATTTATGATCTTCAAAATGGACGTTTATGCTCAATTTTGCCCTATTCTGCCATTTTAAGTAAATCATAAATTCCAGATCATTTACGATTTTTTTAAATTGGAATACTCTATGATATTCATGCCAGTATCCTAAATAATATTTTAAAGTGGTCTGACATTTTTACGATGAAAATATATCTAAAAATTGACGTTTATGTGAAATTTCCAATAACTTGCGAAATTTTCAAAGTAGCATGTTTCTAGTTAGTGATGGTCATTCCAACATCAAAACTCATATTTTAAAACTGGTCTCACATTTTTTCAGTAAACATTTTCCACTTAATGCACGTTTAAGTGAAATTTTTCCCTATTCTACCATGTTAAGAAAATTATAAAATTTTAATAACTTACGAAGTTTTTTAATTCGAATGTTGCAATTATTTTGTTAGAGCGTGTCAGGTGTCATCATTATAGCTTGCTGTTTTCCATAGCAAAATACACACATTAGTATTTATCTACAAAATCCATATATTTTTCCTTATTACTAAAACTTTAAATAAAATCTTCTTTCTAAATACCATAGATAGTTATTAATAGCATTTAAAAGTTGGATTATATACCACTATAACTAAACTACGCACTTACGGAACTCACTCTTAAAACACTAATAAGAATAAAATCATTAACACTCAACGGAAGTTTAAATGAGGTCATATCTTTCCTTAAAAGCCAAGTCATTTTTTAATGATTTGATTTCTCATCCTATTTTGTTTTCCTCTCACCCCCTTTCATTTCAGATATTGAAAATTTTAAGCTAGAGAAGTACGCAAGTTTTTAAAAAAATATTTATTTTCAAACACTATTTTTTTTTTTTTTTTTTAATTGGTGGAAATGCATCATTTTTTTTATTATTAAAATCTACTTCTTAGTTTAATTTCCCGATTATATCATTTGTGTTTTTATGCCTTTATGTGTGTGTATATCTAATATATATCTATAGTTTTAATTATGTGTGTGAATCCCATGTATTATGTCGACTCATGAGTGGCCACTGAGTTGATCATATCCAATGGCCAATGGCCACTTCTAAAACTTTTAAGGCTTGACCTCTATACTCATGTAATTTTTGTTATTGCATCTTTGAAAATATACTAGATTTTGTATCAATTTCAAAATTTGATGATCTTGACACATTTTTGTTTGAACACCAGTATTTGTTATAAATGGATCACTAGCATTATAGAAGAAGAAATTGGATCTGAAAGGACCACGGGTTTTATTCAGAAAGTCTTTTATTGAGCTGTCAAAGAAAATACCTGTACTTATTAAGTTACTTAACCCATTGAATGCCACTATATGAATCTCAATGAAATATTTTGCATTTTCGTATGCTTTGGGTTACAAAATACATCCCTATTCATACATAGTTTAAATAATTTTTAAAAAATGGGAGACTTGGCACCTAAATGGAGGTAGAATAGATGTTGATAAACTGCATAACCAGACTCAGATAAAATGAAAAACTTTCTGCAAACACAAAATCTAAAACAAAAATTTTCTGCAACAAAAAAAAAAAAAAAAAAGAAAAGAAAAGAAAAAAAATTGCTTCTATTTCATACCTGCCAACTTAAAACTGGTAAAAATTAGAACATTTTAGGAAAAACATCGGAAAAATCAGAACATTAAAAAAAAAAAAAATCAGAACAATATTGAATAATAATAAAAAGAATTTTTACTCTGAGAAAAAGAAAACAAATGTTTTATAAAATAAAAATTAAAACTTATCAGTTTACTAATAATTAATTTGACATTTCTTAAAACCAATCGCATAGAAATTTTATTTATTTATTTATTTATTTTTGTCTTTTATCAATATCGTGGAATCTAGCATAAAACAGCATAGCATCTCCTTCTCTCCTGGGTCCAAAGCCGGTTAGGATGCACATGCATGCAGTATGATGACCTCCGCTAATGAGTGATGATTCACCCTCTCTTCACTTGGCTTTTCCATTGAAAAAAGCATGGCGCGATGCACAACAAATACCGAGCGCCGATTAAAAACCTCCCGTGATTAAAGAAGAGAAAGCTGATCGCTTCATTTTCCTCCCCCTCCTGTCCTTGAGAGGGAAGAAAACAGAACCACTGCTTTTATCAGTAGCGTTCGCTTCCTGCTTTTAGTAGGTCAGACGATCGGCGTTCGCTAATAATGTATTGAGCAAATAGAAGCCAAAAATGAATAGTAGCCGTATGATTTTTCCGTGATAGCTGTTTGCTGAAAATTTTCCATAAGCTCAGCAAATTTTTCGCGATTGCCGTCCGCAGAAAATTTTCTGCAAGTTCAGAAAACTTTCCGCGCATGCCGTTCATGTATATTATGCAGGTCTGTGCATAACCCAGACTTGCCAAGTTTCCAAAATGAAAAAGCCTGAGACATTTTGCAGGCTACTTTATCAACATACTGTCATTTTTATCTTTAGATTCGTGACTTCAACATTAAAAATTGTTTTGCTAAAAGTTTAAGCCAAGCCATGTTTAATAATTTGAGGCTGAAACATTGCCAGAATACTACAATAAAATAGATTAGTTAAAAATATGACATATTACATTTCAATTCTAGAAAACTGAAATTTTTATTTCAATAATTTCTAGGCATTTAAAAAATTTAATTACACGATACTTTGCAAATGAGTGTTGGAACATTGTTGGGTCAATTATAAGCCCAACGATATTTTAAATGAGCAGAGTGCTTAACTAGAGGAAGCTATCTTAAAACTTGTCTATGGAGAAAAGAAAAACTAATATGTGCATGTGTAAACAACAAGAATGACTAAAGTTTTACATTTTAAACTTAACATTTATTGACTGTGTATATAACAATAACAAACATAAACAGCAAACTTAACAAAATAAATAAATATAAATTTAATATATATATATATCGAAATTTAAATATTAATTAAATTAATTACTTTAGAATTATTAACTCACGTTTAAATAAACCATGCTCAAGTCGTCAAAAAAAAAAAAAAACTCTTAAACATATCATACTGGCCATTGAAAAACCACTGATAACACAGCAAACATGATGTCAAAACTTATTTCCAAAAACACATAGCTGTAGTATAATTTAACTATTGATAACACTATTCAAAGAAAAATAAAACATCGCCCGCGATGTAACGGACAGCAACAGCCGACCTGGCTGACAAAAAAAACAGGCAGAAGGAAGCAAAAAGAAGCAACCTCTTCAGCTAGGAAACTGTATTTATATCACTCGCGAAATAAACGACGAGCTAACGCCCACTAGCACAACCAATCAGAGAACGGCACATGTCGCGATTGCACAATGTTGACGGAAGAAGAGTCATATGACGTCACCGGAAGTACGGTGCGCCGCCTGATGGTGAAAAACGAAGTTAGGTCAGTTGCAGACTTAGCTGCCCTATGAAAAGGTTGTAAAAATAAAGGATGAACAAAAACTAAATAAACAAAAGATCGTTTTATATTAATTTAAGCGAGTAGAGGTATTTAATTATTTTTATACTTTCAATTATAGTAGAAAAACTAACATTACATAGTTTAATTATTATATTATACTTAGAAAGTTAATTTTAATTTAAGTTGGGAAAAATATTAAGTATTGACTTGGCTAAAAAATGCCATGAAATTCTATAAATAGCACTTGTACCTAACAAGAGGCCCCCCCCCATGGCCATTTTTTTATTAGAACAAGCACGAACATTCCCAAGAAAAACTGACCATACCTTAAACTTAAGGTAAAAAAAAAATGCTTGAGCATGGCTAACAAAGAACACATTTAACAACCCATATTACAACCATTAGAATATTAAAGATTATAACAAAAATTTTCTTTAGTAACTAACACAAAAACACTTATTTCAACATCACATTTTTTTAACTTCAATAATGCATGACACCACTACAGCAAGTATTTCGGTTTTCCATTTGACTACGATGTGAAGAGTCCAATCAAGATACAAGTTTTCATCCAAAAAAAACATGAAGAATGTCCAGTTTATGAAGTCCACAAAAAAACCAATATGCATTTTAAACAAAGAATGTCCATCCAATGCATCTAAAAAACATTGAAAAGACTAAGAAAAATCTAGAAAAAGTTTACACAATATATATATACACTATTAATCAAAATTTATACAAAGTTACATTATGCAAAACAAGAAAATTTTAAAACAATGTGCATTTAAGAAAAGTTTTAAGACAATGTGCTAAACCATTTGCATACAAGAATCTAAAACAATGTGCCAAAAATTTAAATGTCTAGTAATTCACACAAGACTGACAAACCCCCATATCACCACATTTAGTGGTATCAAAAAACCTAGTAACTTTAGTTACATAAGCAAAAAATATGTTCATACAAATGTAATGAACAGTTCAAGAAAAATTTATATTTATCAAAAAGTTAATTTTTAAACGGTAAGTATAATTAAATTTAATTTTATTTACCAAATAGAGTACTTATAAAACTTATCAATTCTTGCTTAGTTAATGGTTTAGTAAAGATATCAGATAAATTATGTTCACTTTTTACAAATTTTAATTCAAATATATTATCTTTCACAAGGTCTCTAACAAAAAATAATTTTACATCAATATGTTTCGACCTGTGATTTTCTATAGGAGAACGAACAAAATCTATAGCAGCCTGATTATCCATATATAAAACTGATTTAGGTTTATTATTAATAAAATGAAAAATGCTACACTCAGTGATTATCCTATCAAACCATAAGAGATTTTTAGATGCTTCTGTCATGGCAATAAATTCTGCCTCCATTGTAGAAAGACTTACTGACTTCTCTTTAAAGGTTCGCCAATCAACCGGAGAGTTATCTAATAAAACTAGTTGTCCTCCTAAGGAGGTACGATCATCTCGGTTGGCTGCAAAGTCAGCGTCAGAATAAACAAATAATTGGGGCTTTTTACAATTAAATTTTAATTTATAAGATTGAGTATTTTTAACATAACCAAGAAGCTTTAATAAACCTTCCCAATGAATTCTACCTGGATTTTGTTGGAATTGACTACAGATATTAACTGCATAACTAATGTCTGGTCGAGTTCGGTTACACAAAAAAGATAAACATCCCAATAAGTTACGATAAGGAATCTTTGACATTTCACGGACTTCGCAATCCTTGGTCGGGCAATTTGACTTAGAAAAAACAGTGCCTTTAGCAATGGGCAGTGATGAAACGGGAATATTAAAGTTTTTAAATCTCTCATAAACATCCTCTATATATTGCATTTGATGCATTTCAAGACAATCACCAGTTTCATCGAACTCTACACCTAAAAGTTTTCTAGTTTTTCCTAGGACTTTTAGTTCAAAATGTTTACACAATAAATCTAAAGTTTTATTAATGATTTCAATGTTCCGACCAAAGACTACGATGTCGTCCACATATAGTAATAAAACAATTTCATTATTAAGAATATATACACAATTACAAGATTCAAACTTTTTAAAACCAATAGAAACAAGAACTTTATGCATTTCATAGAACCATTCTCGACCAGACTGATGCAAGCCATATAAAGCCTTATCCAATTTACAAAAATATTCTTCTTTACCCTTTTCAATAAATCCCTGAGGTTGATTCATATAGATCGTTTCACTGAGTGGAGCATAAAGGTAAGCGCTAGCAACATCACATTGTATGTGGGTCCAGCCTAAATAAGAAACTAATAGGGAAAAAAAGAAACGAATTACAGCAAAATTAACTACTGGGCTGAATGTCTCTTCATAAGTTTCCCCTTTAATCTGCTTAAAGCCTTGCGCTACTAACCTGGCTTTGAATTTAGCTATCTGGCCTTTTTCGTCTCTTTTAATTGTAAAGACCCACCTATTGCCTACAGGCGTACAATTTGGGGGTAATTTTTCTAAGTGCCACACTTCACGCTCCCTCATAACTGCAATTTCTTTATTCATGGCTTCTTGCCAGTATTCACACTCAGGAGACTTTATGGCTTGATTGAAAGTATTGGGAATTCTTATGTTGTCTAGTCAAATTACTTTTCTGGCTGTAAAATGTGAAACTGGATTTAAAGTAGAACTAGTTGATGGATCAGGACTAAAAATTTTCCCACAGAATTTATTTTTGCCACTAAAGTCAAAGTCCTCAGGATTAAAATAAATGTTATTTTTCTGGCAATAAACTTTTACGTCATTTAACGATCTTAAACGGTCACCTTTATTCTCAGGATAGTAATAAATGTCAGTTTTATTTCCCGTGGGACGAGTAGAAGCATGTCTAATCCAGTAGCTACCTTGTGCATCTTGAGCCTTACTACAAGTTTCTTCATCTTCTTCGCTTATGTCACTGAAAACTTCGCTATCCTTTTGGTCACTTAAGACAGGATTATAGCGGTCAGTGTCAAAAGGTGGTACAATTTAAAACTCTTCGGGCTCTAGCACTGCTCCACTGTCGCTACCATTTGGATTGTAAAAAACTGACTCATTAAACTTTACATTAAGAGTTTCTATTATTTTATCCTTTTCAGGTAACCAAATTTTATAACCTCTTGTTCGAGATGCATATCCAACCATATATCCTTTAGTGGCTTTAGGGTCTAATTTATTTCTTCTCTGTCTCGGTGTGCCAACATAAGCAGTTACTCCGAAAGGCTTTAGGTGTTTAACAGATGGCATGAATCCAGTATAGAGCTCACAAGGAGTTTTAAGTAAGGTCTTAGGACAAATTCTATTCCATGTGTATACAAAATACATGGCAGCCTCAGGCCAAAAACTTTTATTCATTCCGCTTTCGCTAAGAATGGTTCTCATTCCGTCAGCCACAGTCTGATTAAATCGTTCGACAACTCCATTTTGTTGGGGTGTGTATATATTTGTCAGTTCGTGGTCTATACCTTTACTTTCAAAGAATTCTTCAAGCTGACTATTTACAAACTCTCCCCCATTGTCAGAACGAAAAAACTTGACATTAACATCCAAAAACTTTTCAGCACGATTAATATGCCGTATAATGACATCTGCTGCATCTGACTTAACTTTAAGTGGGTAAAGGTTGACATGGCGCGAGAAATCATCTATAATAGAAATAAAGTAGTTTTCTCCGCGTCTGCCTTCAACTTTACATGGACCCCACAAGTCAGCATATATTAGTTCTAATGGACGTCTTGACCTTATTTGTCCCAAGTGCTTATGTGAAACAGACTTAAACTTATTTAACTGGCAGGTTTCACAATTAAAGTCCTTTATATTTAAACTATCCAAACCCTTAACTCTTTTTTCTTTAAAAGTATGTTCAAGTATACTTGGACTAATATGCCCAAATCTTTTATGCCATACATTAACACTATTTTTCTCCACTATGGAGGTTTCAAAAGTTACATTTTTACGTTTAGAATTAACAGGCTTAGCAAAAACATGATAAATACCCTTCTTTAAATGGGCTTTAAACAAAAAGTAATTATTTCTATATATTTTAATTCCACCATTGCCACCAATAAACCGGCATCCTTTCTTATCTAATGCTGGACCCGAGATCAGATTTCGACGTAATTTAGGGGAATACATAACATTTTCAAAAGTCCAAATTCTGTGACCAATTCTAAGTTTAACTTTTCCTACTCCCTCTATATCAACATTTACATCTTTTACTGCAACAGACATTTTTTCATTAAATAATGGTTTATAATAACAAAACAAATTTTTATCATAACAAAAATGTTGTGAGGCCCCGGAATCGAAAATCCAAGAACCCTCACTATTAGATTCAGATAAACAAGATTGAGTTACAAGTAAAAGATTTGAAAAGTTACAACCTGACTTAAAAGTCCTTTGTCCACGTCCACGTCTATTGACATTCCTCCTGGCATCCGGACTCTGGTCTCTTCTACCTTGCCAATTCTGGTCTGACTGGGAAGAGTCTCTCCATCTACTGGATCGGGAAGAAGAACGATTCTGACGACAACGCTGGCTCCGGAAGCGGTCATTCCAATGATACGATTGTCCCCTGGAGTTTCCTTCTTGATTTCGGCTCTTGTTTCGACTGCATCTTGTTTCACTAAAACGCTCTTTACTGTTTCCAGCACTATTGTAGTCTAATCCGGTCATGTTCGCTTGCAATTTATTATAAACCTGTTTGTCTACATCTCTTAAACATAATCTCGACTCTTCTGCAGACAACTCAGTTAATATCTCGCTAAAGGTAAACCTATCGTCTGGCCACCGCAAAATCGTTTGTACAATACTATCAAATTTACTAGGTAGATACCGAAGTAGCTGAAAACAGCTATATGTTGCATCATCAAAATTTTGATTTAACGACCTGAGCTGGTTTGATAATCTGAGTAACCTAGCAGCATATAAAGCTGCACTTTCATTTGATTTAATTTTACAATCTAAAAGATCTGAAAAAATTTTCAAATGGAAGGACCTAGAATCTGGACAATAACTAGCCTTTATCTTTTCCCATGCCTCAATAGGGCTGTCACAATTCTCTATTATTTTTCTATATTCAGGTTGTACATTTAAGTACAAGGTAGATAAGGTATTATCTGACCGGGCTTTAATTTTAGCGATATCAGCCTCAGTTATTGTATCTGTCACTTCCTTAGGAACAACAATTTTTTTGTCAATAATGTCCCATAATCCTCTATCAATTAGTAAATATTTAATATCAGATGACCAACTATTGTAATTATTTGCATTTAATTTCTCAATATTATATGTTACATATGCCATTTTCAAGAGGGAAAGAAAACTAAGTTGTAAATTTCTAATTTAAATTTTTTTTTTTTTTTTTTTTTTTTTAAACTTCCTTAAACTCAAAAAAATTTACTATAAATGGAAAAAACTCACTATTCAGGAAAAAACAGTGGCCCCCCGACTTAAAAATCGGATATATACAAAAAAAATTGAGCCAAAAACACAATGCACACAAGTTCTATCCAAGTTTTCTCTCCATAAAACAAAAAAAAACAAATAACCCTGGGCCCATAACCCGAATGTTGGGTCAATTATAAGCCCAACGATATTTTAAATGAGCAGAGTGCTTAACTAGAGGAAGCTATCTTAAAACTTGTCTATGGAGAAGAGAAAAACTAATATGTGCATGTGTAAACAACAAGAATGACTAAAGTTTTACATTTTAAACTTAACATTTATTGACTGTGTATATAACAATAACAAACATAAACAGCAAACTTAACAAAATAAATAAATATAAATTTAATATATATATATATCGAAATTTAAATATTAATTAAATTAATTACTTTAGAATTATTAACTCACGTTTAAATAAACCATGCTCAAGTCGTCAAAAAAAAAAAAACTCTTAAACATATCATACTGGCCATTGAAAAACCACTGATAACACAGCAAACATGATGTCAAAACTTATTTCCAAAAACACATAGGTGTAGTATAATTTAACTATTGATAACACTATTCAAAGAAAAATAAAACATCGCCCGCGATGTAACGGACAGCAACAGCCGACCTGGCTGACGAAAAAAACAGGCAGAAGGAAGCAAAAAGAAGCAACCTCTTCAGCTAGGAAACTGTATTTATATCACTCGCGAAATAAACGACGAGCTAACGCCCACTAGCACAACCAATCAGAGAACGGCACATGTCGCGATTGCACAATGTTGACGGAAGAAGAGTCATATGACGTCACCGGAAGTACGGTGCGCCGCCTGATGGTGAAAAACGAAGTTAGGTCAGTTGCAGACTTAGCTGCCCTATGAGAAGGTTGTAAAAATAAAGGATGAACAAAAACTAAATAAACAAAAGATCGTTTTATATTAATTTAAGCGAGTAGAGGTATTTAATTATTTTTATACTTTCAATTATAGTAGAAAAACTAACATTACATAGAGTTTAATTATTATATTATACTTAGAAAGTTAATTTTAATTTAAGTTGGGAAAAATATTAAGTATTGACTTGGCTAAAAAATGCCATGAAATTCTATAAATAGCACTTGTACCTAACAAACATGAGATCCATTATGCCTCTGGCAAAATTTCAGTTTATATTATTATTTTAAGCTGAATCCCTAAATATGTAGTTATTAATTACATACACAAAGAAAAATATTTTTTGTATGTCATTGCCAAAAACAGAACAAAACTTATTTTTTTAATTGATAAATTACCTATGTGGAAACTCTTTATCAAATTGCTTAACTTTTTTTTTCCAAAAGTTGTTTTTCGATACATGTGATCACTTCCCGACAAATCCTCAAATTTCTTTGTGTGTGTGCCTAACTGATTGAATGTGCCACATTCTGGCAGCTGATTGCTGAAATGCAGGATCATTATGCCAATGATAGACAAAAGCAAGGTTTTAAGTGCAAAAATTCTTGGATCAATTTTGGTGTAAGAAAAAAAAAAAAAAAAAAAAAAAAAACTCATTTTGGAGCATTAAATTGCTATTTAAGAGCAGATTTCTTAGTTTGGAACAGCAAAACTATATTTTGTGATGAAAAACATCCTGTTTTTTAATAACATACTTTTGCTTATTTCTAACAAAAATTAATGTCCCCATGGATATGTGTTTGCCTCATGTACATATCATCATCAAATCCAATAGAAAATTTTCTTATCACATGCTCACAGCACATGATTCGTGAAAGTTTTATATGATTTTGAATAACACACTAGATACAGAGTCCAGCCTTTTTTTTTTTTTTTTTTAAGCAGAGTATTATCTCATAGGAAAAATGTGAATGAAACTGTTTAATTACTTCAGGGTAAGATCTTAAATATGCTAGATTGCTATTTTTTCAACAGTTTTTCCCAGTTAACAATTTATACTGTTTTATCTTATCAGCTGATAATTATTTTAGAAGCTATTTGAAAAATTATAATAATAAGAGAAATATGTAACATTTTTGCAACTGATTGCCAAAATAAGTGACTATTTCGGCAGTAATTGACAAAATTTGTATATAATTGCAACTAGTTGCTGAAAACAGACTTATTTTGCACCTAATGCTTAAAATTTTCGTTTTTTTTTTTTTTTTTTTTTAAAGCTAATTCTCAAAATACGCGATATTTATGATTGATCGACGAAATACGTGATCATTTCAGCACTAACTGATAAAAATCGCTCTATTTTTCAAATTCCCAGAATAGTGTTATCGCCAATATGGCTTAATTTAAAATGTAGCAAAGCATAATATTAAGCCGTGGAAGCAACTCCATTAGTTAGCTCAAAGATTTTTAAGTTAATGTGTATAAGGCAGTTCAAAAAGATGACAAAGCCATTGTAAAACAAACTAACAATTTTATTGAATAAACTTAACAAGAAAAATTAAAAACTTAACAATTGAAATATTAATAAAAAAAATTGAAACAATCATTTAAATTCATTTCAGGCAAGTGATAAAAATTAGCGTCCAGCACTAACTCAATTTTAAACATTATATTCAAAAATAATTAATCTTAAACCTTATATAAATGTAAAAAAAACGATGTCAACTCTTAAAGTTAACAAACAACATTTCAAAGAACAAGGCAGGCATACGATGTTAACCCTAAAGGCCAACGAACAACAGACACAAATACTTGACTCCATGGTTCAAACTTTTATACGGCAACACCACACGGAAGGAAACCGGGAGAAAAGGTAAACAAACTTGTAAAACTAAAGCCACATCATATTTCAATTACTTGTATCTTAAAATTTCATTTTAAATGAAGGAAAAACAATTTAATAAATTAACTTTCATGTTTAAAATGTATAACACCTTCATTATGACTAGCAAACAGAGCTATAGCTAATGCAACAAACTAAAAACTGACTCCCGAATGCAATAAAGTTAGCTCTTATATACTATCCAAAGGATTCTAACATGCATCCAATGACTAGCGATATCAAGTAAAGTCACACTTAATTTGCATTTTTCCTTTCGGAAATTATTACGACGCCATCTATCGAACTTTAACTAAACATATTAGTTTAATTTAGCGATCGCTGAAAGAACGCGTGAACAAAAATGCCAATGATAAACATCGCTTAAATTTCCAGGTGTTATACAAAAAAACCAAAAGCATACCTTTCAGAATAAACAGTAAGTGGCACTATTTACATTTACTTTAATTTATATCTATAATTACTTCCATGTAAAAATTACATTAACTTTATTCAAGATAAAAACATTTTTCTATAATGTAAACAAAACTTATCTGCAAACTTTTTAAAACTTATCAACTATCCAATTGAATCAAATTTTACCTAAACGATCTAATAAAAATCAATTCAATTTAATTCATTTTATAGTTTACAGAGAAAACAACATGGAAGCAATAAAAAAAAAATTAAATAAATTTCCCAAATTTTGACAACAATCGTCGAAATAGGTGATAATTTCAGCGCTAACTGAAAAAATTTGCGCTTTTTTTAAAAGCAGATTCCCGAAATACGTGATAGTATTGCGACTGATTGCCGAAATACGCAGGTTTTTTTAATGCTTCCCCCCCCCCTTTTTTTTTTTTTAATTGGCTCTTAATAATAATAACGGATTTAAAAAAAAAAAACTTTTTAAAAAGCAGTTTCCCTAAATCAGCAAGTTTGCGATCGACTGGCGAAATACGCGATCATCTGTCCATTAATGGATAAAATTCGACTTTTTCAATGCAGATTCCTAAAATCTATTATGTTTGCTACTAACTGTCGAAATACGCAAATTATTTTACGGCGATCGATGAAACACCGAGCCATTTTACCACCGATTAATAAAATTCATGCTTTGATCAAAGCAGATTCCCAAAATATGCTGTATTTTTGCAACTGATCGGCGTAATGCACGATCATTGAAAAGTGACTTAAAATCAATGCTATTTTTCAAAGCAAGTTCCCAAAATATGTAATTTTGCGACCTACTGTTGACTATGTGATTATTTGGCTGCCAACTGATAAAATTAGAGCATTTTTTCAAAGTAGATTCCTGATATATGTGATAATTTTGCGACTGATTGCCAAAATAAACAACTCACCAAGAACTGATAAAATAGGGGTTTTTTTTTTTCCCCAAAGCAGACCCCCGAAATAAGTGATAATAATTACAGACACTTGGCATTTCTGTATTTATACTTTTTTTAGTGGTTGATGCTCACGGAATTTTTGTTGACGAATATTTTTAATTTGGATGTGAATCTCGCCATCTTGCGAGAACAAAGTCGTGAATTTCGGCTCTAAGCAAATACGATGACTATTCAAAGAATTTCGCTTTTCAGAGAGACTAAAAATATATAACGTAATTAGAACAAGGAATAATTATATTTCATGACCACAGAATCACAAAGTAATTTCTACCACGCGCACGCAATAGAAATTATCGAAAAAGAGAAAGAAAGGGGCAAAAGAGTAAAATCGGCAGATGGGAAAACTAAATTGGCTCTCCCTGTTAAAATTTTAAAGATTTTCGGCATTTAGCTGAGCATCAATTAAAATTTTACGGTCAGTTGATTGCCTGTAAAAACGGACCAACTAGCGAAAAAACAGACATTTATGGGCCAATTCCCCAATAACAGATCTAGTGGGAGCCCTCCATAAACTCCTTTTCCCTCCTAAAAAGCAAAACAAAATCCGGTCGGAACTACTTTAATCTTTCATTAAACAAATTTATTTCCGGTTTTGAGTGCACAGGAAAGTTCGAGAAAGTCTGTTTCTCTTCGTAAGAGAAATTAATCACCGTGACGTCAACACACGAAGCGGCTGTTCGATGACTCGTCTGCTACACGGGAGGGAAACTAAAATTGCGTATCACGATCGGAAAAAGCCGGAGATTTTCGTTAAGAATCCGGAGATCAAAATAAAAAAATCCAGAGTCTCTGGCCAAAATCCTGAGACTTGGCAAGCCTGATAACCCTTTTAAATTAATTTTCTTGATCCTTGTTTGTTATAATTTAAAAAATGATTTTTTTAATTTACTAGGGGGCTCTGTCCCCTGCTCACTTCGCTCACCAACCCCCGAGGGAGGCTTCGCCTACCCCCGACTCACTTTACTTATTAACACATGCAGAGCTCTTCCCGCCTATTTGCTGCTTTCTTTCACTGAAAATGAATATAAATAGTGCATATTACAAGAATAATATTAATAGTGCATATTAGAAATTATGGAAATTCTCATATTCAATGTCAAATTGAAATATATAATATTTACAGAGATGCCAAGTTTCAATAAGAGCTATCAGTAATCAGAGTTATACACTTATGCAATGTGGAGACGTGAACCGCGTCATGGAATAATTTTTATACACAAGCCAACATATAATAATGAATTGCACAGTTTTTGCGAACAAATATAATATATTAATTAAAAAAATTCTAAAACAAATGTAAATAAATATGTATTTTCTTTTTTGCCTTCTTAAAAAATGAAAGATTTTTTTTTTTAACCTGCTTTGGTGGGGGAAAAAACATTTGGATCTCTCTCTCTTTTTTTTTTTTTTTTTTTTTTTTTTGGGGTGGGGGGGTGGGGGGAGTGGGTTACAAAAACTTATTTTATTTCATTTATTGTTATTATTTTATAGTCACTTTTTCATAGACAACTGTTTTATACTACTTAATTTAATATTCATCACTGATTAATTTTGTTAAACATTGATCTAATAGTGGTTTGTTTTAAGCACTAGTCCATATGAATTGCAGAATAATAAATACAAGAATGTTATTCCCCCCCTCTCCCCAATTGTGTTTCAACGCAAGGATTAAGCTAAAGATTTAATTTAAAAAAAGTAAAAATGTAAGAAATGCGAATTTTTTTGAAATATGAGATGTAAATTTCTTTTACCATAAAAAAAATCAACTACGAATTAGAGGATTTGCAGATTATAAATCTGCGGATTAGAGGAAGTTGACTGTACTGTATATGACTATAAGAAAAATAAGGTTTTTGATGACATTTTATAATACAATAATTATTGCAAACAGGTTCTTTTAATTAACTGGATGTTTGTTAAGAGCTGTTTTATCAGAAAGTATAAGCAAGTGATCCAAACTATTATTTATTACAGATGTTAAAGAAATAAAATTGTCTAAATTATAAAACTTTACACTGTTTAAATTTGAAATTGATTTTTTTTACTGGATTTTGAGTATTTTGGAACGTGATCATCAAATACCGAAGTTGATTTTGGTAAAAATCTCATAAATATCAATTAAATATGTAATTAAAATTGTATAGGTATAATTAAAGTTACTTAAAATTGTTTATAAGATAAATGCATCCATTGTATCTTACAAATCTGCAATTCATAGGATACATTTTTAAGAAAAACAGTTTCTTCCATTTCTTCCACTTGGAAGAAACCTATTTCTTCCGGCCGGTTTTTTCCGCCTTGGAAGAAACTTACCAACCCTGGTTTAAAGCCAGACTCGTCACACAGGGGTACTACCACATTCGGGGGGGGGGGGGGGGAGAGAATACATACGACGGAACATTCTCTCCAGTGGTAAACTTTTCTGTTACTCGCTTTTTTCTTTTCCCTTTTAGTTTCCTGTCTTAAATGACAAAACATTCAGTGTGACATTAAATGCGTATATTTGTTTGCTCTTCTTAAAGAAGAGATTTATATGTCCCAACTGCGTGGTTATATTGTTCCTGGTAAAGAAAATCAAGTTTGCAAACTAGACCGTGCTCTGTATGGTTTACATCAGAGCAGTCGTTTGTAGTTTTTCGAATTGAATAAAGTTCTTTTATGTTTAGGTTTTCATAAGTTTAAGTGGTGTAATTGTTCGTATTAAATTGAGGATTTTATAGTTTTATTAGTCTATGTCGATGACATAGTAATTTTTGTAAAAACTCGGGTTCAAATCGATTCCATAATTAAACTTTTGGGGGGAAATTTGATCTTAAAATTTTGAGTAAAACGAAGAAATTATTGGGTGTTGAATTTAGCTATGATAATGATACTGTTCAAATTTATCCGGCGTTATATATAGACTAAGTCTGTAAAAGGTTTAATCTGTTTAAGATACCTTATAATTCTTTAGCTATTGTAAAAGGACTAAAATATTCAAAAAAGGATTGTCCAAGCAAACAGGCAGAAATGGAAGAAGTTGCGAGCCCGGTAGCAGAAATCGTGCAGCACGGCAGCAACGCTGCAGAATTATCTTGAAGCTTGCAGAATGATCTTTAAGTTTGCAGATTTATTTACCAATTTACAAAAACGAAAAAAAAAAAAAAATTCAGAAAACGGAAAAATGCGACCAGGAAAAAATCTCGAGTTCGTTTTCGCTACGATCATTCGCTACGCTGAAGAACCAAAGAATATTGAATAGAAAAATTCCTCCCGCGTTTTCTCTTTGTGATCTGCCTCTCCCACCTGCAATCGAAGTGGAATGATCCTCTTCGTAGGGAGAAAGCTTGGGAAAGAAGCGCTAGTCACACTCGATCGTTTGGTCATTTTTAGATTCCTTATGTTCATAGTGCACATGCTTCATTTTTTTTTTTTTTGGTTAATCGTTGATGCGTTAGCACATGTTATAGATTGAAGTATAATATTTTCTGTGTAATATATATATTTTTTATTATGTCATCTAATGAAAAAGTTATTTGTTGTTTATGTGAAACAACAGTAATTTAAAAAAATCTAAAACCGCATTACACTCGATGTAAAATTTTTTTCATTTTGTATGTCAATCCCGGTCTCAAGTCCGGTTTCCACTTGCGCTCATTGGGCGGTTTCTATTCAGAATCCTTTGATGTGGTGAGCCGAGCTCACCGGAGCTCAAAGCCCTGGAACGGGGTCCCCTGCTGAGATAATTGCGGGGCTGGGGGTAGATATCTTTGTCAATTTTGCATGCTGCGCAATCTGATAAAAAAGGGCTACAACTGATGACAAGACATTTGGCTCTTTGTGTCGGAAGCGTGATTAATGACATTTTGAGCGTTGATCTTGAGCCCAAGTGGATACTGGCCTTCAGAGGCAATATGTGAGAGTTGGGGGTCAATAATAAGCAGTGTAATGGAAAAAAGACCAAGATGTAATGATGGCTCATTAGAAGATATTGGCACATCAGATATGTGTGTCTTTATTATGCTTAATGGTCCTGAAAGTGGATTTAAGCATACATGCAAATTTTTGAAAGCTGCATTAGTTGAAAAGTATGGCATGTCCTACTTTCAACATTTTAAACATGCTGTTACTTCAAAAGTAGTTAGCAGAGTTATTAATAACTCTGATTGTTTACCATGTTTTCATTAGTTCTATAAAATAATTTTGAAAGATTGAACTGTGTTTAAGTTACTTTTTTTGCTTTTGTGTTTAAGTTACTTTTTTTTGCTTTCAGGTATTACATTTCTTTTAACTTGCATTAACTGCTGTTTCAATATTAAGCTGTGTAAACATTTATTTATTGTCTGCATGTATTAAAGGCATCTGTCGTATATTTTAAAATGCAAATTTTGCTTTAAAAAGAAAGTAATTTATCATGAAAGTAAAGATTGGCTCGTCGTTCAGAGTCGCAGAAAAATTTTGGCTTCTGAAACTGCTGCTGCAGAATGATACAAAAAATTCTGCTACTGGGGTTGCGAGATTACCGTATAGGAATATCTTGGGTTGACTTTCATTCTTGGCCAGTAGGACAAGGCCAGATATTGCATATGCTGTGAATATTTTTAGCCAGTTCTAAAATTCTTTGGGTTTAATTTATTGGACCGGTTTGCTTAAGTTACTTGGTTAGATTTTGGGTAGCAAGAATTTAAAATTAAATTTAAATTGTAAAAGTTCTAATTTAGTCACTTTCTCTGATGCTGATTTTACTATGAACAGAGACTACTTTATTTCAGTGAGGGAGGGGACAGATAATATTTTTAGATAATAGCCCAATTTCATGGCAAACTTTTAAGGAAAAAGGAATAAGTCTTTCCACAATGGAAAGCGAGTTTCTCTTGATGTGTGAATGTGTGAAAGAACTTATGTGGTTTAATCGTATCTTAGAGGATTGTATCAAATTTAAATTGATCTCCGAAGAATACTCTTTACCACCCTTTTTGCCGACAATCAGTCAGTATTGAATTTACAAAATCACCAATAGAAAATAATATATCAAAGCATATAAATGTCAAGTTATTTTTCATTCGCGAGTGGCTTTTTGAGGATAAATTTGAATTAAAATTTGTTAAATCTAAATCTAACTTGGCGGATCCCTTTACAAAGCCACTTACTAAAAGTGACTTGCTTAATTTTGTAAATAAGATTTTTGTATAGTAAATTTTGTAAAATTATTTGTAAATTTATATAAAGTAAAATTGTAACTTGTAAAGTATAAATTTTTGGGATATTTTTCCCTTATTTAAAGTTTTTGAGGTGCTGAATATTTTGGAAGTTTTCTTCTGATCTTCATTGCTTTGTCATTGTAAAATGATTAATTTATTTTAGAGTGAGTGTAAACATGGCCACGAATGTTTGCATTATGTGATTGTCATAACTGTTTGTAACTAATCACTTACTGTTTTTTAGTAATAGGGAGATGAAGAATTCTGTAAATATTTTTAATGCATCATTATGATATATCATTAACATGTATTTTTTTTTAATATTTGTAGTAGAATTATTGGATGCAAAAATGGACTTTATTGTGAGTTGAAATGTTGACTGCACCTGTATGGTAGGATCTACAAAAAAGACACTTAAAATGTACAAAAAAGCCAAGCTCAAAGAAAGAGAATTGATTAAAGTTGTGTCTAAAAAGGGTGTGATATCAAATTCCCAAGCTTACATTCAAATACTTATTTAATATTCCCTTTTAACTAAATTTTCACATGTGAATCAAGTGCCTTATGATATGTTGATAGAAATCCTTCTTTCCTGTACTAAATACATCATAGCGTGTTTCTGAAAAATATTATTATTTTTATTTATGTATGATGGGCTTGGCGGCCATCTTTCAAAGTTTTACGTTATTTTGAATTCTATAAATCTCATCAATTATAGGATGAGTTGGTTGATTAATTGAGTTTTATATTGCACTAGTGCTGCGCAATGAGAAATAATTATAGGATGGGAGGATGGGAGTGCGCCAAACTTAACACTGTTAAAACTTAAATTGATTCAACTTGTGTGCTTAACGGGGCTTTTGCGATGTTTTTAATGCATTTTTTTTTTTCTTTTTTAATTTGAATATTTCAACCCCTGTTGAATGAAATAACCATATTATTTTTACGAGATATTTATTCCAAGAAGCTAAATTCAAATTGGGTAAATATAACGGGGGTGGAAGCTTTGATGCTCCCACCCCCCTCTTTTTCATGTTTTTACGTTAATTTAAATTTTTATATTCTTTATTCCCGGCATTAATAGGATGGAAGTGCACTTAATACTAAATAATTATAAGAAATCATGTTATCGAAATATTTCCGTCTCTGCTGAATGGAATAGCAAAATTAATTTTATATGAGATATATTTTAAGAAACTTCTTTCAAATTGTGTGAATGTTTATTCATTACTTGAAAGATGGCCGCCAAGCCCATCATACATAAATAATAATAATAATATTTTTCAGAAACACGCTATGATGTATTTAGTACAGGAAAGAAGGATTTCTATCAACATCATAAGGCACTTGATTCACATGTGAAAAGTTAGTTAAAAGGGAATATTAAATAAGTATTTGAATGTAAGCTTGGGAATTTGATATCACACCCTTTTTAGACACAACTTTAATCAATTCTCTTTCTTTGAGCTTGGCTTTTTTGTACATTTTAAGTGTCTTTTTTGTAGATATCATTTATTTTTTTAAAATAGTTTTTATATTTACTGGAATTAACCTGATACTTTACATCAGATATGTCCTGGATTTCAACTCAGCTTTCGTGCGATGTTGTTCTTTGCGTTAAACTGTATTACAAAGTTTTCTTTGCGTCAAACTTTCCATAATTCTGGTTGCTAGACATTATCCATGGGTTTTCTATGCAGACTAGTATGTCGTGTCCATCACAAAACTTTCTTCTACATTTTCCTATACATATTAACGCAGCACAAATTATTATTTTTTTTTTCATTATGAATGCTGAATATTATCAACTCAGAGAGGTATTGTTGCACAAAATGTCCAACAGAAGTAAATTTTCACCATGCAGATGGCATCCTTTCAGTTCTAAAGAAAAATGTAGTATATGAGCTCCACTTATCAGCCGATAGGCATCGAGATTGAATCAGCATAATGTCTCATAATGGCCTTTTCACATATTAAGTTTTGTTTCATTATATGCAACAGAACCTTTCCTTAAATTGCGAAAATCGCTGCATTGCAGCGCCACATGTTGAGATATTGGTACAAAAGTTGATAAACACTATAATTTGTAACAATGTAAATTTATTTGTAAACTTATGCAATTCCGTGTATTAGTTACTCAGATATAGCCTTCTCTGGAATTGCGGCAATCACTGTATAGCAGCACCATGTTGAGCAATTGACACCAAACATTGATAAACGCTATTATACATCAAGGTTCAATTGCATATAAATTTATATGTAATTATGAGCAGTAGCTCCTGATATCTAGTTGGAACAAAACCTTCGCCACACACATAGAACACACACACGAAAATAGAAATTTTCTAAAAATAGTCAAATTGTTTTCAGGAGCTCTTACAACGTGTAAATCCATTAAAAACCGAAAGTCGAAATTCATTTCAATAAAAGGACAAGCGAAGCGGGCAAAGTCTGCTAGTATACTATATAGAAGGAAGTAGAAATCTTTATGCATCATAATTATCATTGCCAGATTGAATTGAAGGATATTAAAATTGGATACTATATCGTGTACTGACTTTCTTATTCTAAAGTATGAAAAATATTAAAAAATCAGCAATTAAAGCTATAGATTTGAAACAAATGTTATTCAAAAATGTATTCATTTATGTTTTCAGGGATATAAAATTTAAAATTGTACAAAATAATAAAAGCAAAGATTCTTTGGTTAAAAAAATAACTTATAAAAAGAAAAAGCAGCTCAATTTGAAATTAATATTTTTCGGGTAAACTGAGATGAAGCAATTTCATATTTGGCGATTTATGTCTCTTTGGCGATATTTAACAGTTTTTCAGCAATTAAGATAGGAAATTTTGATTTTTAAAAGCTAAATTTTATAAAAGTTCCTAGATTAAGTAATTGTCTATCTGAAAAACCAGTTTTCAAAGAATTCTGCACATTTATGAATTCTCTAGCTTGTTTTAAAAAAAATTTCTTGAAGAAGAAATTTTTTCAAAAAGTTGTCAAAACATCTAATTTTACGCTAAATTGAAAATGCTCCCATTTTTTTACTTATTAACTTAGAAAGTTCGTTTTTATCTCAAATTAAAGATCTCGTTGATACGAATATTTTACTTTTTGTTTCATTTTACTGCGATATTTGGTTCGTCCAATATTTAAAACTTTACGGAAAAAAAATTTGTCGATTTAACATGGGAAAGTTGGTTTCTGTATAATAAGCATTTAACGATCTTGGGTTATTTCTGTCGATTTTATTATTGGCGCGTTCTGCTTTGTGTTAGTGGTAGTTTGTTTGTTTTGCTTTTCTCTGAGCTTGGCTTGGCAAAACGACTGTTTCTGCTTGATGAAGATAAATATAAGCTTGTTATACTGAACCTGTATATTTTTTTATTTAAGAATTTTTTTTGTTTTTGTTAAGTGCTAGCGATGGTTAATGCTTCAAAATGATATGATTAGGGGCATTTTCATATCATTTTTTCAAACTTTAAAATACTTTTATTGCCTATTAATTATGAGGGAATTTATTTTTAAATGAATAGTGTTTATTGCTATTTAGAATTTAAAATTAACTTATAAGTTAAAATATAAACAATACAATATACTGTCTTAATTTAATGTGTAAAGATAATAAAATAACTTTATTTAAAGATATAACTTAGCTTTATCTATTTTTAAATATTTTTGAAGCTATACATTTTCATTTAATCTACAAGGAATAAATTCGTAAGTTTTGTTTACATTTTTTTTAAAGTATCTCTCGCGGCAGTTGATTTCCAATATGGCAGTATTTACTGTAGCGACCCATAGATGGCGTACTTCATTAGCATCATCCATTGTCATGGTAATGGATTACGTACGATGGGTTTGCCGATCAAATCGCGTAAAGGAAAAATGTGTAGACTTTTGAATGGCTGTTTCAGAATTCTGCTGTAGATGTATATAAGGAGGTACTGAATTTGTTTCTCTCTTTCTTATATTTTCATCGTTAATTATGTTACTTTAAGCATTAGACTAATTTTAAGTTATTTTTAGTTTACCTCAAAGTTTGAGGGCAATGTTTTATTTAAGTTTAAGTTGCAGTAATTGCTGAAGTTATTTTATGGCCAGCATCCTTATTGAGCTAATGCTGTGCAAAATGACTTTTTTTTCATCATAGTAACTGTTTTCTTGTATTAGTTTTCCTTCCTGGCATTATAAAGTGTAAAATTTATTGTTTTTCATAACCATCGCTGGCAACTACATTTTCTAAAGAAAAGTTTGTTATTTAAATCAAATTGGAGTGTAAAGGTTGATATGTTTTTTTTATTTATTTATTACCAACTATGCGAAAAATACCAGAGCCGGGAAAAGTTTGTTATTTTTTCCAATATCTCTTTGTTAAGTTTTATACTGCTAAATTAAACACTGTTATTGTTACTAAAACTCTATTTCATTTAAAAAGCTGCACACTGGGGTCTTATATTAAGATGAGCTAAATGAAGCTTCTGCTGTATTCACAGCTCTGCTAAATTTTTATAAAAAATGTTAGACAATAAGTTTAGTCTAAATTACCTTTTTTGAGGTGAAAAATGCCCCCCGTTTTTTTTTTTTTTAAATGAAAATTGAGCCCTGCCCTTTTTTTCTTCAAGTGAAAATGCGCCCTTCTCTTTTTTACAAGTGAAAATGTAGTCTGTACTTTCCCATCTGCTACACTCTTATTTTTTAAAGATATTTTGCAGTTTTCGCTGACGATCATACGTTTATAATAAGTTTTACCTGCAATGCAAAATTTGACTTTACATACCTTTCCACAAGCATAACCTGAAAATTCCATAAAAAGTCACTTCCGGGCGTGATCTGTATGTCGTCACTGTTTTTTTGTGCGGCCGGTGGAAAAAAGATCATTACCATGATTTCCTCAATGTCTTTTGTATGTGACGCTCACAGCCTGCCTATTTCTTTTCTGTGTATTCAAAAGTGAAAATGCCTGTTACGTAAATAATATAAAAATAAAGAACCAGAAAAATTATGTGAAAGTACTGAAAACGTGTTCGAATTCTCGTTCGTAGGATTTCAAGTATTATGCATATTTCCTATTTTGTGCTAAAGCGTAATAGCTTTCGCATAAAAGCAGCATTTTATAATTATTTTCTCAAACAGGGTTACTACACAAATCAGGAGAAAAAAGTCCCCGAGTTTTCCCTGCCTTTTTTTAGAAGTAAAATAGATGATACGCAATCACACAGCATTGGAATCTAACATGTTTACATGTCAATTGAACATAACTATGATATATTAATTTTATTAACTTAGTATAGTTAAAGAAAAAAACATAATTGATTCATCATAAAGCACTAAAATTTAAAAAAACATTTGATTATGAAAAAAATTTTCAAATGTTTTTCCAAAAGATTTCAAAATTCCCTGTTTTTGCAATAAATTTTGAAATTCCTTATTTTTTTTTAATAGATTTTCAAATTCCCTGAGTTTTCCAGGTACCATTGCAATCCTGCCAAATTTATGCTAACATAACTTAAAAAGAAATCAGCGAACATAAAAAATAGACCTTTGTCATTTTTTTCCTCAAAAATATTCGGACGAGAAAATTGAGTATATTTTGATAATCAGATACAGAAATTATACATATTTCAGCAAATATACATTAAAAAAAAAAAAAAGCAGAAATCTCGCTGGGTTTTGGTTATGACTTATTAAGGAGGGCAGCCCTCAGCAGAACACTGAGAGCTGGGGCACATCGACCAGAGGTCTATTTGTACCCAGTGGTTTTTGGTTAAATATATTCATTTTATACTTTTAAAAATATCTTTTATAAAGCTCTGTTATTTGGTTGTAGTACTTTCAGGGCGGATCGGCCCTTTCCTGAGGAACCATTTTATGGTCTGCTGTAGTCGAAACTGAATCCTGATCTCCTCTTTGTTGACTCTTGATGAGGTGGTGCCATGAGTGAACCAAATCTGCACGTGACTCCTTCCCATTGCAAGCTGTTTGGTTATTAATTATTTCAATGGTTTCGCAGTATAGAGCATAATTGGGGTTATTGTAATTAGTGATTTTTCTTGTTAGGTTAAAATTAATATTGATATTTTCTTTATTAACTTTAGCGGGGGCTGTAGTTAATTTTCCATATTTAATATTGTATGTTCTTTCATTCTAGTTGATATTTTTCTTTTAGTGACCCCAATATAGTAACTTGTTTTTTTATCTGGATAATTAAAAGGGATTTGATATATTCCTGCGGTTTCAAGAGGGGGAATTGAGTCTTTGTCATTTCGGATTAGCTGATAAATATTGCGATTTGGTTTTATGGGGATGTTTGTTAAATATTGGAAGCCCTTTCCTATGTCTCACCACATTGATGAAGTTTATTATAAAAACATTTATCTTAAATTTAAAGTTCTTATTTGATTAAAACTATAAAGCATATTAAAATTATTTCTAAATTCAGATTTTAACTTATTACTTTTGATTAAAATATCATTAAAGGAATTTATTTAAAGGCTTACCTATTTCTTTTGACCCACTTAAACTTTAAAATTTATCTCCAAAGTTGTTTCTTTATTTTTAATTAGTTACATTTATTTATAAAGTTACAAGCTATAAGTTAATGATTTGTTTATTTTTACATGTCCTGGATATATTGATATGACGTAATGAAACTTCCACTTCCTCAAGTGATGATGTAATACTAGATGCAATAGCCATTAAGAAACAGATACATGTCTAATTTGCATCTAACTTGATATTTCCATCACCCATTCTATAAATAGATTAACTGAATGTGGGTCATTGCTTTTTTTTTTTTTTTTTTTCTCTCTCTGCACAGGATGAGTGATTAAGTTTTAAAGATTGTTTTAGTAGTCACCATCCCTTTTCAAGCAGGGATGAAATTATTGTAGATGTTTATTTTATAGCAGTTGTTTATTCTGTCCTGAATTTTAGCCACTAGCAGAAGTTTATTTTTGGTTGTTGTACTTTTGTTGTTAATGGATAAATAAGGTAAAATATGTATTTTTCTTGTTAGTTGATTTAGAGTGGTTTCGTTTAATAGTTTTGTTTATTTTAACTTCAGGATCTTAATGAGTTTTACACTTTGATAATAGATGAAATGTTTGGATATGATAATAGATGTATTTAAAAAAATTTTTGGATATAATGGATTATTTTTACAGTTTTTATTAACTTTTTTTTTTTTTTTTTTCCCCAGTAAATAAAAGCTAGTTATTTTATCGCATGTCTATATTTCTTTTCATTCATTCACACCATGGTCAATTAGTTATCTATCAGGTGCATTTTCAATTGCTTTTTCAGCTTATAAATAGCTTCACTGCTAATTACTCTGCCTTGACATCTTAAATGTCAATGTAACAATATTTATGTTATATTTTTTTAGCGGTATTCTTGATTTTAACTAAGGCTCCTTGATTAAGTACTACAATCAAATAACAGAGCTTTATAAAAGGTATTTTTTATAATATCATTAAATATGCTCTGATTTAAAAATTTAAATATATTCATTTTATTTAACATTTGTAGTATCAATTTCCTGAAACAATCAAAATTTTGCCGATTATAGCAAAGAAAATAGTTGCCTGTCTTCATTTAGTAAAGAGGAGAAACTATTGCTTATTTGAGTAATTAGCCATGATAAAGATAAATTTTTTTAATAAGCGGTAAAGCGATGTATTTCAACAATCCATCGCAAGAACATTATGATTGATAAGCGTTTGATTTTGTTGATTAGCGACAAAAATAATTACATATTTCGGCAATTGATCGTAAAAATATCAGTGATGTAGTTTACTAGATATAGTGCGTAAATTATGCAAAAAATTTATTGTGGTGGGTCCCAGGGAAAGCGTAATTTTCATTCTTAAAAAAAAAAAAAAAAAATTTCAAACTGAAAGAAAAAAAGCAAATTTCAAAATATATTTCTTGTTTAAAACTGATATTTTTCTTACATTTTTAAAGCATTCTGCTCTGAGGAAGAAAAAATAATCCTTTAAAACTCCATTTTACCATAAAGGAGAAATAATCTATCCTATACACGTTATCCCTTTCCGACACAGGCCATACAATCGTCCATTCAAGATATCCACTTTGCATCTGGAACAGTCGTATGTAATAAAATCAAGAAATGAACGATAGAGCTAATTAGCAAAAAGTGTAAAGTACAATTTTCTATCAACAAATGTCGGTTATATAGTCCATATTTTTCTTTCAGTTTGCAAAAACAGAAGAATGTAATGTTTTATTGTAAAAATGTTTTGGGTTGGAAAAGGATAAACGCAAACAAGCGGCCGGCGTGAAATCAAAAGCAAAGTTCCAACTCCGAAACAAGAAAATGAAGTTTTGATGCGAAATGATTATTAGTAAAAAGTGTACGATACACCAAATTGCATCACTGCGTAATGAATCACCAATGGGTGCCCTCTATCAAAGCTTAGCCGAAATATGAAATTCGAAAAATGGTCGCAAAACCATTCTTTGAAAGAATCCAAAAACATTTGTATCCAATTTCAATATGATAAACACGCACGAGTGGCTGGCAAGAAAAAAACCCCACAAAGTTCTGAAACGCAAAAACGAAGTCCCGATACAAAAGAGTTACCAGTTAAAAGTGCTGATACATTGAATCGCATCACCCTTCTGCATTCTAAATGCATTCAAACAAAATAAAAACAAACAAAACAGATGAACGAACGTGATTACAAGAACATGATATTATGTCTCTATTAAGATTAAAAAAACTTTATTATCAAGAAAAGCTTTAGTGTAGTAAAAAAAATATATATATATATATATATATATGTTTGCTGTGTTAAGCAAAAAATGAAATGTTCTGCTAATGTTAGAATGTTATTATTATAGTAATTTTGTTTACAGATAAGTAAGTAAGGTAAAGACACCAGTGCTCGTCACTCTTAAGGCCTTATTTTTAAAATGTTTGTTTTTTTCGTGTGGTATTCATGTATCAATATTATACTTTGGTTTATTCCATACATTGATTCTTCTAGTTATTGTTAGACACTCAATTTTTCAATACATTACGCCAAATTTAAAAATAAAAATTGAACCTATAAAAATGCACGAGTACTCGTCACTTGAAAAATGAGTTTCACCAGCAGTCGTCAGGTGTTTGCACCAGTGATCGTCATGTAAACAAAGCATAACAATTTGCTGAATAATTTGATTTTAATTGTGCTTTTACAAAATTCCATGAAACTAAACACCTTTGGCACATACTTAGAATCTAAATCCATTCTTAGTTTTTAAAACACAAAACATTAAATGGTAAAATTCAAACTATTGAGCAAGGTTTTGCAATTAAAACAATTCATATGTAAAATAATTTGAAAATTGTTTACTTTTAAAAAAAGTTCTCAAAATATTATTTTTTCTTAAAAATATCTTTACTCAACTTAAAGCAGAGGGTAAGTAGCAAGGGAGGGTCTAATAAACTTGTTTTCAAGTGTGTGTGTAGTGTAGTGGTGTAACTTTGCTCCAAATTATCTCAGTAAGATTGATTTTTTTTTTTTTTTAACGTATGGGTAAGTCATGCACACCTAACACACGCTATAAAAGGGTCCTCCTCCATCAAGTGTGGGGTGGATTAAAAAACATGTTTTCAAGAGTAATTCTGCTCCACATTATATCAAAAAAGCAGTTTTTTGATGTGTCATAGAGGTCAAGACTTACAATTTTTGTAAGTGGCCAGTGGCCAATGAACATGATTAACTCAGTGGCCACTCGCGAGGCGACATTATACCTGATATTCACACACATAATTAAAAAATATATATCTATATACATATAGAGGCATAAAACACAGATGATATGGTCGGAAAATTAAGAAATAGTGGCCTTTATTGCATTATTTTAATAATAAAAAAAAATTATGCACTTCCACAGATTAATATATATATATATATATATATGTTTGAAAATAAATATTTTTTTTTAACTTTCATACTTCTCAAGCTTAAAATTTTAAATATCTGAAATGATGTTGTGTCGTTTATGTTGTGTATGGAGAAAGACTGAAACAAAAGAATTCTGCAGAACATCTGACCACCGATCACTAGTTGGAAATGGGGGGGGGGGGGAATAATAATTACATTATCTACAAATATTTAATAATTCTATTTCTTTATAGGTTCTAGAATCTCATTAAGCAAGTTTGAAATGAATATTGACATTTATGTTGTGGATGGAGAAAGATTATGAATTGGGTGGCTTTCGTAGTGAATTTAATCGCTGATCGTTAATGGGGGTTTCCTTTTTTAAAACGGATGATATCCGCGATTTTTTTTTTAAAGCAGAGAAGTTAATTCGCAAAATTCCGCAAATTGGGGAGGGGGGGGGGGGGGGATTACAAAAAAAATCGCATCTCTGATTGGCAATTACAGCAATTTTTTTGGATTGCCACTTTTTCAAATTAGGTCGCCACGTGGCGAGTGTGAATCTTGACCTCTAATGTGTCGATTAGTAACATGTACCCAACCACACTATAAAGGGATTTTACGCAATTCTTTCCTACCACATCTTGGGGGAGGGGAGCAAAAACATGTTTTCTTGCATGACTTTGCTCTAAATTATATTACAAAGGTGATTTTTGATCTGAGTTGATCATATGTATCCAACACCCAGTTTTGCAAAAATCTCTCGTCTTCCATTCCCCCCCCCTTTTTTATGTGTGAAAAAAATGCGTTTTCAAGCTTAACTCTGCTCTAAATTACTTCAGGAAGGGGATTTTTTTTTTATGTTTTGGTGGGTTATGGGTACTCAAAACATATAATGCGATTTTGCAAAATTACCTTCCCTTTCCACAGGCGGGCTGACCAAAAACACGTTTTCAAACTTAGCCCTGCTCCAAATTACCTCAGAAAGGCGATTTTTAATGTGTGTGTTGGTTAAGTGTAAGCAATATGTCCTTTGATGGAATTTTGCGAAACTTTTAAATTTACTCTTGGGGAAGGGGGGGGGGGGATAAAAAGCGGTTAAGACGATGCAAAAGGCAGGTGAAGCCAATCATCATATTGTGGGCCGGAAAGCTATTACAGAAGGCAGCAGGAACTTTAACTGCATAACTTAAAATACTTTCATAATTATTGACATAAAATGAAAATATTTTGACTTAATTATAACTTAATCTTATAATACATAGCAAATATTTCTGGTATAAACACAAAAAATAATATTTGTATCTGTTTTAGTTTTACACTGCCATTATGGGTGATTCTGAGCCATCATAAAAAATATAAATATGATATTTTTATGTAAAATAAGAGCTATAAGAAAGTTTTTTTTTTTTTTTTTTTTTTTTAAGCCTTATACATATTCCGAAAATTTTAAAATGCAGTTCCCATTATCTTGTTTTTTTTAGTCTTTCAACTAATGTAACACTATATATGCTACACAGGCAAAAACAATCCTTTGAATTTCCAAAGGGTAAAAATGTGTTTTACAGTCCTTCTTGGCGAGTTTTTCCAAACTCGCCGAGTCTGCGTGGTTTTCTCTTCCGTCCTTTCCAAAATGGCAGACTGGAAGCACGGTTTCGCGGTTTTCATACCCGTCCTTACGAAAAGGGCCCATTTACGTGTTTTAAAGCAATTTTCTAAACATAAACCATAAAAAACGCCTTTTAAAAACGTGAATAAAGGAAAATAGAAATAAATATGAATTTTTTACAATTTTTATACACCAAAGCTAACAAATATTAAACATTACAAAACCAAAACACCATAATTAACCCAACAGATATAAAAAATAAATATATAAATAAAAAAGATTTTTTTTACTTACCCGTTTCAATAATTTCTAATCCTCGAACATTTATGTACTTGAAAAAACAAAGCTTTAATCCTGGCTACAAATTTCGAAGAAAGCTTGTAGAATTACGAACATTCACTGTTTAAAAGACTACTCTAAATATATTTTTAGTTTATATTGTACACAAATACATATTTCTGTAAAACTAATATAATTTAGCAGGAAGAAAAATTAACCACAACAATATGTCAGCATTATTTTTCAAATGAAGTTACACTACTGTTGCCAAAATTGAAAAGTAAAACCAAACGAAACATGTCAGAAACAAAAGTGTCCGAACACTAGCAAAAAATCCTATGTAATAAAAGTACACTTTGTACGGCTTTGTTAAATAAATCCTTGTCGAATTATGTTCCTACACTGACTAAGAACAGAATTCGACAAGGATTTATTTCACAAAACCGTATGAAGCGTACTTTTTTTTTACATAGGAATTTTTTCTAGTGTTCGGACACTTCTGTTGCTGACTGTAGTATAAGCAGAGTGGATTTAATGTCCCACTACTACAGCGTTATGGGCGACAATCTCTGAGAGACGCCAGTAAGGTTGCATTTAACATCGCACTAGCACTGCGATTGGGCGACAATCTCGAAGATACGCAAGTAAGGTTGCATTTAACATCGCACTAGCACTGCGATTGGGCGACAATGTCGAAGATACACAAGTAAGGTTACATTTAACATCGCACTAGCACTGCGCTTCGGCGTGTGCACGCTCCGCATACATGAAAACAAAGTAAAAAAAACATCACTGGATACAGTCGACAGCAAAAGTATCTGAGCACTAGCAAAAATTCCTATGTAAAAAAAGTACACTAAATAGAGTTTTGTTAAATAAATCCTTATCGAATCACGTTGTTAGTCAGTCTAAGAACATGATTCGACAAGGATTCATTTAACAACACAATATTAAGTGTACATCTTTTACGTAGGAATTTTTGCTAGTGCTCGGATACTTTTGCTGCCGACTGTACTCACCCGCATTCTGCATGAATATTTAAAATGCATAAAATTTCAAAACTTCTTAAAAACACGAAGCATATCTCATACTTAATTAAATAAATACCTTTATTTTGCTTCGTTACTCATGGCAGAAAGCTTTTTCGCCGGAGGGCCCTCCGCAACCAACAAGCAACGTCCTTGGTGCCTCCCGCTTGCAGTGGACGCAAGGTATTTATTTAATTAAGCATGAAATTTTGTTTTGCAGCAATCAGTAAAATTAAAAATATCCCTTTATTTTGCTTCGTTACTCATGTCATAAAGCTTTTTCGCCGGAGGGCCCTCCGCGTCCTCAGTGCCTCCCGCTTGCAGTGGATAGCTATATGACATGAGTAACGAAGCAAAATAAAGAGATTTATTTAATTAAGCATGAAATTTTCTTTTGCAGCAATCAGTAAAATTTAAAAAATCCCTTTATTTTAACGAAGCATTTGTTTTGCAGGGAACAGTAATATGCACGTCTGTATGCTCCGCGTACATGAACCCCCCCTCTCCCCCCCCCCACCAAAAAAAATCACTGCCTTGAAAGCACATTTTCCCCAAATAATGTCCTCCAGGCAAAATGTCGTTTTGCAGCGACCAGTAATATGCACATCTGTACGCTCCGCGTACATGAACCCCCCTCCCTCCCCTCACAAAAAAAAATCACTGCCTTAAAAACACATTTTCTCCAAATGATGTCCTCCGGACGAAATGTCGTTTTGCAGCGACCAGTAATATGTACGTATGTACACTCTGCGTACATGAAAACCCAAAACAAAACATCACTCTATACCTCACCCGCATTCTGCATGAATCTCTTAAACATACGAAATTCCGTTTCGCATCGATCAGTAAAGCGTACATAAAAACAAAAGAAATATCACTAAATACATCTCACACAAACTCCATGAATCTTTAAAACGCAGGAAATTTCGTTTCGCATCAATAAGTAACCCGTATATAAAAACAAAAAAAAAATATTACTAAATACGTCTCACACAAACTCCATGAGTCTTTAAAATGTACGAAATTCGTTTGGCAACAATAACATACGCGAAAATCATAGTTTCAAAACCAGGGTTAGAAATAAGCAGTCGTCGGTCGCATTTTGCGACCAGTTTTTTCATTTTGACGCCTAGAATTCCAATCACAGGTGCCATATTTGACGCCTGGATTTTTTCCTCATCATACCTAATAATTTTCCCAATCCCATCAGACTGTAAACAAGTCTATTTCAAGTCAATTGAACCTACTGATTTAAGAAATCATATCTCTATGAAAGTAGTTGACGATTTGTTAATGATTAAATTAAACAGCCCTAAATTAGAAGATTTCTGCCCAGAAAATGCTATTAAATTGTGGTGGAATTATGTGGCTTCTGGACGAAGAATGAATTTGCTATTTTAAATATGTACGTTTAATATTGTCTATGTAATTACATTCATACATAAATATGTTTTATATAATCTTGCATATATTATTTACAAGTTGATGCTTTATTATTTTTTTTAATATACATATTTAATTATAGATGGCACCTAGATTTTTCATTTTGACGCCCAAAAAATTTAATCCAGGCGTCATTTTGACGCCTAGTTTCAAAATTCTTATTTCTAACACTGTTCAAAACATCATGGGGAGGTTACCACATTTCAAACATCGATCGTTCAGCGGCGCATAAACACCGTGGTTACTAAGGTTGGCATCTTTATCCGCGATCGGAAGCTAGTCGCCAAGCAGTACCGTAAAGCACATTCCAACCTTTCCAAAGAACAATCCACTGCTACTGAATATATCACCTCTTTAACCCTTCCCCTCCACCCACCCACACACACAAAAAAAAAAGGCACTACATACTTAGTTTTTTTTTAATTAAAAGAATCATTTATATATTTCGTGTGTTTACCTTACATAAGTAATATAATATATAAATAGAAAGCTTACTTAAGAAATATTTTTATGTTCAATATTTTCTACATAAATTCTTAGTCACCTATATCTAACATAACGAAAATCCTTAATAAAATTTTGAATCGACTCACAGTTATGCTGATTATAGAATTAAGGCTTTGTATTTTATAACTTTCAAAATATATATGAATTAAATTAATTTATGATCAATAAAAACTTATAAAAATATAAAATGCATAATAAAATGCATAAATGATATTTACAGTTTGTAACTAATTAGTATGAAGCAACTTTAAAACAAAAAGTTGCGAAGATGTATTTAACATCTTCGCAAAAGCATGACATCATAAAAATTAAAAATACATTATACAGATGTATAGAGTAATCATTTCTGTTTTTCTAAAATATATAGCAGAAGACTAGAAAAGGATCTTTATTAACTAAATATGTTTATGTAACATCTATTTAATTTTTCCAGCAAAATACAATGGAAAATTATAGGTGGTTTAAATTCAGTCTTAGTGAATTAAAGTTACCACGATTGACTTTATTTAAACAAGCTAGACAAGTTACAAATTCAATACAGGTCACGTTCTTGGGGTCAAAATACATTTGTTTACATTTACAAATACCTCTGACGACTACTGGTGCCAGCAGTCCAATTAAAGTAAAAACTATACCATCATAATTCTATGCGAAAATATAGTATTTTTAGTAAAAAACATTACCCAATTATTAAAAATGTTAAAATACGGGTGACGAGCACTGGTGAAACGTGCAAATTATGCACCAGTAGGCGTCATACCATAAAAATCTTTATATTATGTTAAATTTTAAAAAGTCGACCATAAATTGTATCCTACATATCAAACTTTATATACAATGCTTTATGAGCAATGTCAAATACAACAAACAACAAAATATATCAAGAAATACATTCCACATTCCTTAATCATTTGCTTTACGCACTCAATCCAATTGCCATTTAACGCATACTTCAATTATTTTGCTTTTCCTCAACACTTGAAATCAAACTGTTTGTGTGATAAGAAGCAGAAGGCTTTTGAGAATCTAGTGCTGGTGGATTGAAACTCATAGATGTTAATTAACGCTTATTTTAACACTTCATTTAAGAGGGTGACGACTACTGGTGCAGATTTTAGAGGTGACAAGCACTGGTGTCTTTACCTTACACTTCTTTTATTTTTTTTCTCCAATACATTATTTGTTATCAGTACAATTTATAGGTATGCTATTTTGTGGTTAAAGAAGAGTGTGAAACTTGGTGTAAATTTAGCAGACATGATATTTCTGTTTTCGGCAGGGGCCGATATCCAGAAAATTCCAGTAACCAGAATCGGGTTGGTTCCGCAATTGCCAGATAATGGATCCTGTACTATATTTGAAGTGGAATGTGTAACTAAATTTTGTAACCAATCTGCTATCTGAAAATATTTCTCCAAAAAAAAAAAAAAAAATTTTTTTTTCTTTCATTATGTTTTTTTAATTTCAAGGAATTTTTGAAAATGTTTCTAATTTAAAATAATAAGCTATTATTCCATATTTTCTCTGTCTTTTTTTCTGGTTCCAGTGATGTTTTTAGTTGTTTCTTAACAGCAACCAACATCTACAGTAAGGGTGCACAACCTTTTTGGCTGGAGGGCCACTCTCATTGTTGAATAGGACATGAAGGGCCACACCCACAGACGAGATAATATAAAATAATTAATCTAAGCAGATATATTTGTCGTGTAATATATAGGTACATACACCCCATAGCAGAAAATGCGAGACGCACGACGTACGTCGCAGATTTTTTTTTTAGTCTGCAGATTATTTCAAAATCAGCATTATGCAGAAATCCCAAATTTCCCGATTTTGGCAGGAAAGATAGCGATTTTCTATCTTTTTTCATCCACAACAAAAATGTCAATATTCATTTTAAACACACTTTATTAAATTCTAGAACCTATATAGAGGTAGAACTGTTTAATATTTCTCACTCATAATTTTTTTTTGTGGGCCCCCTCTACCTTACCCCTTGTTAACGATCGGCTATCAAACAAATTGCGAAATCCTTGCGATTTTCATTTTTTCCCCCCTATCAGTAACATAAATATCAATATTATTTTTTAAAACTTACTTAATTAGATTTAAGAACTTATAAAGAAGTAGAATTGTTCAATATCTCACTTATATTTGTTTTACTCCCCCCCCCCCCTTCCTGCTAACGATCAGTGATTGAACGTTCCACAAAATCAAAGCGTTGTAATTTTTAAGCTTTCTCCATCCACAGTATAAATGTCAATATTCATTTGAAACATGCTTTATTAGATTCTAGAACCTATAGAGAAGTAAAATTATTCAATATCTCTCATTCATGTAATTTTCTGTGACCTCTCCCCCCCCCCCCCGACGATCGACAATCAAACGACTCGCGGAATTCTTACGATTTCAAATCTTCTCCATCTGAAACATAAATCTCAATGTTCTTTTTAAACTTATTTACTTAGATTCCAAAACCTAAAAAATGTATAATTGCTTTCTATCTCTCACTCGTACATTTGCTTCCCCACCCCCCCTCTCCACTAACGATCAGTAATCAAACACTCCATAGAAGCATTGTAATTTCCAATCTTCTTCCATCCAGAGCATAAATGTCAATGTTCATTTTAAGCTTACTTTATTAGATTCTGAAACCTATAAAGAAATAGAACTGTTCAATATCTCTCATTCATATAATCCCCCCCCCCTTTAGCATTTGCTACCGATCGGTAATGAAGTTCCCTGCAGAAGATTCCCATTCTTTCTCCATATGCAGCATAACAATCAATATTCTGTTTAAATTTGCTTCATTAAATTACAAAACCTATTTAGAGGTAAAATTGTTCAATATCACTCACTACTCTACTCATGTAATATTTGTTATTGCACCTTTGAATATATACTAGATTTTGTATCGATTTCAAAATTTGATGATCTTGACAAATTTTTATTTGAATACCAGTATTTTTATAAATGGATCGCAGGTTTTACTTGAAAGTCTTTTATTGAGCTGTCAAAGAAAATACCTGTGCTTATTAAGTTACTTAACTCATTGATGTTACATATTCCATTAAGTTACTTAACCCCGCTATATGAATCTCACTCAAAAATTTTGCATTTTCGTACGCTTTGGTTACAAAATGCATTCCTAATCATATATAATTTAAATAATTCAAAAAAAAAAAAAAAAACAGTTATTTTGTTCAAAGATATATAGTTCCAAAATGGGAGACATGGCACCTAATGGAGGTAGAATAGATGTTGATAAACTGCATAACTCTTAATTTTCTTGATCCCTGTTGTTTGTTATAATTTAAGAAACGAATTTTTTAATTAATATCCATCATTTTAAACCCCTGCGCTTGAATAATAAGTTATTTTTAGCGATTTTCTCTTCTTATGCAGTAGAAACAGATGATTTTGTTTGAATAATTAAGAAAAATAAATAAATAAATAAAAATACAATTTGCGTTACAAACTTTTTGAAAAAATTACCAGCGAAGCTAGACACTTCATTGTTCAATGTAAAAAATAAAAATATATATTAATTATTGTACAGAAAAAAATTCGCAATTTTCCTGCAGTGGGAGTTTTGGCACCTAATGGGTTAAATACAGTTTCAATTCCAGTATTACAAGTTTTCTGTGAAAGTTGGGGCTCGGACATTGAGAAGGTGAGCAAAATGCAATTAAGATGTACAGATGGCAATGACGAACAAACTGTAATTGCACTGCAAAAAATAGGTTCTTAAGAATAAGTATATATTGTTTCAAAATAGCCCCGAAAAAATATATACTTAAAATTTGAAAACCCATGTACTCATTTTTGAGTACATTGATATGCCAAACATGGGGATATTGGGATTCTTATTGGTCAACCCCATTCTTGAGCATGTCAATATACTCAAAAATGAGTACATGGGTTTTCAAATTTAAGTGTATATTGTTTTGGGGCTATTTTGAGACAATATATACTTATTTTTAAGAATCTATTGTTTTACAGTGTGTTGATAAGAGAAAGTTTATACGTCTTAATGTCCCTCCATCTGGTTACACAGGAACCAGAAAATTTTAGAAAATTGCATTAATTTCAATGTTTAGATTCTCCTGGAAGTATTTTACTAGAGTCAGTATGAACAAAATCATAAACAAAATAGTAGTTCTTATACAATATGAAAGATAATTGCTAATGCTAACTCTTTATCTAGCTATATGTAATGGAAATCCTATAATTACAATGCTTTGACATATCTGACAGATTAATAACATTAGATAAATGCAAAACTTGTGATAAAAAATATGCTTACTGAATCCGGTAATACCCCCCCCCCCCCGTCCCACTGTAACTCATTGGGAAAATATGCTGCAGATTATTTTCTAATGCGTAAATAGTTGTCGCAGATTGGCATAAAAATTTCTGCTACTGGGTACATACACACACATATATAAAGGGGCACATTATCATTGTCAAGTGCCTGCATGCAGAACTTTAATTTGTATCATATGTTACTTAATATATACCAGACTTGCCAACCAACTTTAATAATAAAAGAAAAGGGAAGGTTCTTGTTGAAAAACCTGAAGATTTCATTAAAAAAATGAGAAGTTTTTTTTTTTCTTTCTTTCTTTTTTTATTATTATTTCTTCGATGTACACTGCTCGACATTAAAAATGCAACAACAAGAAGGAATGATAATAACGGAATGAAATTTGTTGGACACATACATTATACTAGGAAGAACAATTGATTAAAATTTCAGAAAATTACGAGTAATATGTACTGAGAAAACAGTACATAAAGCAGCGACCTCTGTGAGCAATAACAGCACATATCTGCCTAGGCATTGAATCGAACAGCGATTGGATGACATGTACAGGTAGAGCACTTCATGAAGTTTTAACACGATGCCACAATTCATTGATCGAAGTTACTGGTAAGTGGTGAGGGGCCAGTCGCTTTTCAACGATTAAACAGTCATTTTCATTGGTGCGAGATCAGGAGAACGCGCTGGCCAGAGCAACAGTCGAACACATTCGGCATCAATGAAGGTCTAGACAATATGGACAACTTGCAGTTGTGCATTGTCCTGCTTAAATGTTGCGCTTCGGAGGCCTTGAACATAGGACAAAGCTATGGGCCTTAACTCGTCAAATGTAATGGCTGGTATTCAGAGTGGCGGGAATGAAAACAAGAGGTGACCGGGATGTGTATCCAATGGTACAACATACCATCAATCCAGGTGGTGACTCAGTATGCGGCTACCAAAATTTTGATTACCCTCAAAACTGCATCACTGATATGGGCGCCATTAATGTGTGATCAGCGATGAACCTGGACGCAGGAATAGCGTGAAGTCAATTTTCAGACAAATCACAATCCTATTTACAGCATCAAGATTGCCTTATCCGTATTTAACGGCATTATGAATAATGCACATTACCAGCTAGGATTCGACATTACCATACTGTCCATCATTTGCAATGATGTTATGGGTTCCCATTGGATACATGTCTCGATTAACTTCATGTTTGTATTCCTGGCACTCTGAACAGCAGATATTAAATTTCTGATGAGTTAAGGCCCACCCTTCTGCCCTGTATTCGAGGCCTCCGTAGCGCAAAAATTAAGCAAGATAATGCACAACCATAAGTTGTTTGTATTGTCCGGACCTTCTTTGATACAGAATGTGTTCAACTGTTGCTCTGGCCAGCACGTTCTCCAGATCTCGCACCAATGAAAATGACTGTTTAATCATTGAAAAGTGACTGGCCCCCCCACCACTCACCAGTAACTTCGATTGATGAATTGTGACATAGTGTTAAAACTTCATGAAGTGCTCTACCCGTACATATCATCCAATCACTGTTCGATTCAATGCCTAGGCAGATATGTGCTGTTATTGCTCACAGAGGTTGCTGCTTTATGTACTGTTTTCTCAGTACATATTACTCCAAATTTCCCGAAAGTTTAACCAATTGTTCTTCCTACTAAAATGTATGTGTCCAACAAATTTCATTCCATTATCATTCCTTCTTGGTGTTGCATTTTCAATGTTGAGCAGTGTATTAAACAATACAATTTTATACTTTTAATATTTTGAAGCAATCTATAAAAATGTTTTACTATAAATTGATTTTACTAAATAGATAAAAGTTTCAAATGAAATTACACCTCTTCAACATAAAAATATTTACAAAAGAGAAACTGTAAGAAATTTATTTAACAATAGACAAGTTAAAAGAGAATTGATACCTAATACAGTAGAAAAAGATGCAGTCACTAAGCAGCTGTCAAATATTTCTTATTAAACATTTTTACTTTCCATTAGCTGTTTCAAGCTTCTCCCCCCTCCCTAAATATTTCTGAATTGAAATATAAGACCCGATTAAAAACTGAAGATTTCATCATCTTTCCAGAGGACCGGAAGATAGGTTAAAAAAACAGAAGTCTTCCGGGAAAACCAGAAAAGTTGGCAAGTATGATATATATATATGTCCTTTTATAATAATTTTTCAATTAGCAAGTCAAGTGAATCTCAAAGATTATAATCATAAAATTATTGAATAGTAAGCAAAAGAATTAAAGTATCGTATAATAGTACAAAAAGGATAAATAAAATAAATAAAAGTATGCTTTGAAGAGTGAGAAATTTTTTTTTTATTAGGATTCTCAAAAACAACTAGCACAAATGTAAAGGCAGATAGAGGGTACAAAAATAAGTAATTTTAGTGTAGGTAAGTAGTGAGTATGAAAATACTCTTGTGATATAGAATGACACTAGCAAGATCTCTTAAACCCCAGATCAACCAACATAAATCATAAATGATCACCATCAGTATCACGGGCAGTTTTTACCAGTTCTACAAAATAAATAGGAATGAATCTGTCTTTTTTCATCATTTATGTCACCAGAGACACATTCGACTAACAGCACATCTAAAGTTTTTTTTTTTTTTTTTTTTTATGGAAATTAACTACTACTATAAATTTATGCTGCTTCTTCATTAATTTTAACACACATTATTACATTTTGGGGACAGGTTTTTTTCTTTTAAAAAAAGAGAGAAAGGAGGAGCATTTACTTATTGATTGTTACATTTTTCAGTTTTTAATCTTCTCAGATAGATAAAGCTATAACCACTTACTAATAGACTATTTCATGATTTTTCCAATAAAAAAATAAAGAATATACTGTGGGTTACATTACTGAGAAACAGAATGGAAAATTTATATCTTAAACAGAAATACATATAAAAACTAACATTTTCATCCCCCCCTCCCCAAAAAAAAAAATAGATTTGGAAATGCCAGTTTTGCAAATGCAACAAATGTTTTTTAAATCGGCTCCTAATTATTTTAATTACATTCTAATGAAATCTCAGCTCTTTTAGTCAAGTAGATTGAGTTACACCTAAGAAAACATTGGCACCAAGAGGCCCGATTTAAGAGCGGACAATACCTAATCTCGCCGGCAACCTTCGCCCATGTTATTCTATGGGAAAATTTGTTCACATAATTACTCATTACCTAATGAATATTTTTCAATCCTGTTTTCACATTTAGAAAATTCATAAGCGTTAAATTAGTACTTCTTTTCCAAAAATTGATTTTTTTAAATTTTAGTATTTCATTTTGCGACTAGAAAATGAGAAAAATGCATTTTGTGAAAAATCGCATTTTTGAACTCAAAATTAAAATGTAAAAATTTTAAAAAATGAATTTTTCAAAAAGGAGTACTCATTTAACGGTTATGAATTTTCTGACTGCGAAAACAGAATTAAAAAATATTCATTAGGTAATAATGTGTAATTGTCGCAACAAATTTTCCCATAGAATAACATGGGCGAAGGCTGCCGGCGAGATTAGGTATTGTCCCCTCTTAAGATTGAAAAATCAATTTAACATTAAAAACTCAAAAGTTCCAATAATTATAATAATTACTAAACTTATTGACCAAATGACAAATTTAGTATCCAATGGTAAAATTTTCTCTAGAATCTATAAAGTCAAAATTATGAATTTGTTGGAAATGGAAATTTTAACATCGTTGCATATTTACATGTAGAAATGGCTTTAAGCTTACATTTTTCAGATATGAATCCAAGACGGATGGTACCTACTGTGTTTCTTGTTAATTAGAATGAGATAGATTTACGTGTTCTCTTTTATTTTATTTTGTGGATTGTACATTTTATAAACCATTTAGTGAGTGCTTAAGAAAGTGCCCTTTCGTCTATAAATATATGTCCTTTTACTGACAAAAAAGTGCCTTTTTTGATAAATCCACCCTGCCCTTTTTTAAAAAATATGCAAACACTACACTGCTCCATGCAATATAACCCTCAAATAATTTCCACTATAGGGGACATGTAAATGTTTTTCATCAAGAGTCAAAACCCGTTTCTGGCAAAATTACTTGTGCAAGCTGTGTGCATTAGTATTTATATAAATACAGTTCTAGTGATACTGGATGAGTTTATTCCCTGCGTTCTAGCAGAAAAGGGGGGGGGGGGAGAAAGGCATCCTTCTTGTCCCTTATAAGTATAATATAGTTCAAGGACTTTTTTAGATGCAGGGCATGAACACTGTTTTTTTTTTTGGAAAGGGGGGGGGGGATAAGGAACAAGACAGATGTTAGGTCGGAAGTAATAATTGAAACCGATCTTTTTTTTTGTTCTTGTTAGACAGATGTACCTGATGTGTCTATAGAGTTCATGCGCGTAGCCAGGGGGGGTGCCCTGGGTGCCCGGGCACCCCCCTCCCCCGCTGACGCACACACATTCAGTATATCTAACAAAAACACATTGAAAACAGAAAAAAAAATTGAAGGTTAAAAAAAAAATGCTATTACTAATACCAATGATTCTATGCAATAGAAAAACACTTTCTTAAACATGGTGGTAAAATATATCTAAAAGAATAATCTAAATTGTTCATAAATCCAAATTTACTTGCACATTTCTTACAAAAACTTGCAAAGTAATTTTTCTTGGTAAAAGTATTTTTTTTTTTTTAACTTTCTCTTACCCATACATGTTGGAGAATGTAACGTTTTGCGGTTCAGTTTTTGAATATGAAATAGTTTTTACAATAGTATGTCTTGAGGTTCGCTTAATTGTATAACCAAGTTCTTGTGGTTAGTCTGCATGGGCATAACTCAAAAGCTGGTATTGGCAAGAAGTCTAAAAATCGTATTCAATTTACTTATAACCTAATGATCCGTATACTATGACATTCAAAATGATCAAATACATTATTTTTCAAGTACAAAATTTCTAGTTGGTACATATCAACAACATTTTTAAAGTAAAATACACATAATGAAACTAATATATTTTATTGATACAAAATAATTTTCGTGTAAAAGATTGTAAGAAAAGTTAGGTTCGATTAACAGGGGTCGATCCAGGTTTTAATTTTTGGGTCCCTTTTTTGTGAAAAACAAAATATTTTTGTGAAATTTTTATTTATTTTTGTGAAATGTAAAATATTTTTGTGAAAAGTAAAATATTGTGTAAAATCTTCCATTTTTACAATCACTTTATGTAATGTTTAATATCAAGTTAATAGAGTTTCGTTGAGCTAAATTAAGGCATTAATTAGAAATAATACTGAAAATATGAAAACATTTAACAAAAGGATCATTTTTATAAAACAAAATCTTGTGAAGGGACTCATTTTATAAATTTGAATTTTGTGAAGGGTCCCTTTTTATGGATTTGAATTTTGTGAAGGGTCCCTTTTTATGAATTTGAATTTTGTGAAGGGTCCCTTTTTACTATGTGGAATTTTGTGAAGGGGCCGCAAAAGGGACCCAAATTTTGCCTGGATCGACCCCTGATTAAAAGCATTCATACCAAATTATATTGCGTCCAGTAAAAACGTTTAAAAATGATAATTACTTTCCCTTACCAAGAGTTAGAGAAAGTATTATTTACGGGGTCGAATTTTCGAAACTAAATATTTGAGATAATTTCAGGTTTTGAAGTTCTTTGAATACAAGAATAATTTTTTTAGTAATTGTTGATTTGAATGCATGTCTGGAATCATAATAACTCAGCGGGTAATTTTTCCAGATTACACTGGTCTGCGAAACCGTACTTTTCAAATTATTTATGTACTGCATTGGGTGTCTCTAATGTGTTTTGATAATCTGAATTCAGAAATTATTATTATTTTTTTTTTTTTCCTATCACGTAAGAAATTTTCACAAAGTAAGGATGAAAATCGGAAGAACTCGTCTAGACGTATAACAAATTCGAAACAATTCATATAAAAAATGCATTGAAATAGGCTATTATTTACACATTATCTATTAAATGTATTTCTTCACATCGAATCTCCCTTTAGAGCATTTTACCTTGTGCAAGGCTTGAGGGTCTTGTGTGTGTGCGAGAGTGGGGGGAATTTTCTATGCAACATGCTAAAGCTGGAAATTAGCGGTCGCCACTCGCCACATGGCGACTAGATTTTTAAAAGTGGCGACTAAAGAAATTGCCTTTGGTCGCCACTGCAGTGGCCACTTCTCTTCTACCCATTCTTTATAAAATATACCCCATTCCACGGCAAACTTGGATCGCGCGGCGGCTTTTTCGCGGTAAACGCGCCGCGCAAAGAATTCAGGCTGTTCTAAAATCTAACCTCGCCACTTGCAAACATATTTCGGAAGTCAATTTTAATAGTAAACACTTAAAATTCTTCTACCCATTCTTTATAGAATACCCCATTCCAATGCAAACTTGGATCGCGCGGCGGTGTTTTCGCAGTGAACGCACCGTGCGCCTCGAATTCAGGCTTTCTCAAATCTAACATCGCCACTTACAGACATTTTCGGAAGTCAATTTTAACTGGAAATTGGCAGGTAGTCTTATTCATATACTAAAAAAAGGTATGGCTTTTTTCCATTTTTCTATAAAAGTATTAGATTTTGATTTTAAAAAAATGTCAAAATGAGAGTTTCGGCCGACTTTCGGAAGACAGAGACGAAAAGGAAGCTCGTGAGATAATCAATCGGCTGAAACTCCGATTGTATTACGTTCGCAGAAAAATTAAAAACGTCATTCGACGCATTTTCTTTGTTATTTTATACCACTTTCTTTTCAAACTTGGCATTTCTATCCATTCCCAACGGCCGTATCGCATTCAGTCATACGCGTGGTTTGTCGAAATTTCAATCTTTAAAACAAGCTTTATATAGTAATATAAATTTTGGATTTATTGCTTTAATATGAAGAGATTTAAAGTAAATCCTGAATCACAAAGCAACCGTAGTGGTAGTAAACGTGGAGCTACAGATAATTCTGTAAAAATATCTTTTTTCGGGAAAAAGTAAGTGCGTTTTCTGTTATTATTAAAAAAAAAAAAAAAAAAAAAAAAATGTATATATGTATGTATATTTTTAGTTCTTAATCAGAAGAATGCATAATTTATTGAATATTTTATTTATTTACTACATATTATTTAATATTTGTTATTGCATATGAACTATTTTTTACTTTCTTCTATATGTAATATAGAGAAAGTATTGGATTCGCGAAAATTTTCGACCTCCGTTTTTTGACGGATCTACACGTTTTGGGGTCTCCTGAACACGAATTGATAGTTTTTAAAAAATGTCTGTGTGTGTGTCTGTGGTTTAGTGTTTTCACCGTATCTCACGAACCAATGAATGAAATTCAACCAAACTTGGTATATAGTTGGAGCCTGGCCAGCCACACTCTCTAAATTCAGTTAGAGAGGGGGATTATAATTGCAAATTATTAAAAATTCATTATTATTAAAGAAAAATTAATTTATAATTCATTTGTAACATGAAAAAAAAAAAAAAAAACGGAAAAAGAAACTTGCAAAATAAAGTATTATTAAAAAATGTTTTTTTTATTTACATATACTAATATATTTTCATGAATCAAAGATGTTTTTTTTTTTTTTTTTTTTGGAAAAAGTAGAAAATTGACACCATTCAGGATAGTGAAGGGGCAATATAATCAGAATTTTTCTGTTATAAAATAATATAACCAAAAGAGCATTTTAAACATATGAATTTTGTATTGAATAGTATTTTCTTACATTCATAGTATAAATTATGTAAATCTATTCCTATTTCATTTATTAAAATTTATCAGAAATGTATTATTGTGAATGAGTTTCAAAAAGTTGACTACCTTAATTATTTTCTTAATGATTTGTCGAGACTGAACATTGAAAAAATTAAAGAAAAGAAAATTTTATTTTACTTTTATCAGCGAGTGGCCAGTGGCCACTAACTTTTTAAAAGTGGCCACTAAAAAAATGAAGGCTAGTGGCCAGTGGCCACCAACCAAATTTCTTAATTTCCACCTTTACAACATGCAACAATATTCTACTAACATGTTAAAAATGTATCGTCTCTGATACCTGCTTTCCATTTCTTTGAATGTCTTGATGAAACAGCTCTCCTTGTTCTTCACTCACATCACTCAAATTTCAAGGGTAATAATTTGGATGGGAGTCGAAAAAAAATGGAGCTTTAAGCTCAAACATTTTTTTTTTTTTTTTTTTTCAAAACTGTACATGAAGGAAATTTTAAGTTTTCCTTAAACAGCATCCAAAAATACATCAGAAAAACATATCAACCTGAAGAAAAAAATTTCTTCGTCGGCCTGTCTTATTTGCTATTTTTAAAAAAAAGACAACACTGGAAAGTTCAAATTAGTATTGTAAATCATATCATAAGCAGACTTTTCTTGAAAAATTCATTGTGGGTGAAAGTTTTTTGAATCATTTTAAAAATATTTTTAATGTGAATAAATTAGCCTTAAATGTTTTAAGAATGCAGGTAGAGTAATCAAACAGAGGGTTTTGAAGGATGCAATAGACATGCTTCCCCTTCACAAAAATACATGCCAAACAAAATTGTTTCTAAAATAATTTTCAACTTTTTTAAAGCATCTCAGAAATGGTCGGTCAAGTATACAATATCTTATTTTTGTGACTAAACTGCCACATTTTATTTATTTATTTAATTTTTTTACCTTATTTAAAAGCTGTCTTAATAATAATAAAACATTTTATAATCGTTTGCATTACTTTTGAACTTTGACAAACGATTTATTGCTGAAAATAAATTATGTATTTATGAACAGACGATTTTGTATTTGTAATTAATAAAGAAAGAAAATTATTAAAAATTAGGCTACAGTGTAAATATTTATTCGGATTCCTTCTTCTCATGTGATTTTATAAAACAATTTCCCCTTTCCTGAAAATCCTGGATCTGGAGAAGGTGGTGTATAATTCTATTAAAGCTGTATTGAATGACTAAAGAAACGAAAAACTCTTCTGGAATCATGTGCAAAAATGTGAAGGACTTGATAATTATTCCAACCAAAGAAAAAGAGAGACTTTGAAGAGGAAGCTCAAGACAACACAGAAAATACAAACATCAAAGAAAGGTATGCGCAAAATACGCTCCATTATTTAGTCTTTTAATTTTTTAAATAGCAAATAGTAGAAAATTTCCGATATTATGTCATGAGGATTTTTCATGCTATTTTATTAATGAATGTTTCTGAATTCGATTATGTATGCAATTTTGAACTGTAGTGGTTGCTAGACAATATTTTCGGCTGATGGCCAGTGCACGGTCAGATAATGAGACACCCCACTAGCTTTTTATCTGTCCTCCATTTTGATACACTGTGTGTCCCTTTTAATGTTTTCATTTTACTTTATGCAATTTTTCATGGAATTCTTATGTACAGTGGTAATTCGTAAATTTATTTGGCGAATGGTCAGCGCTTGGTCCGGTCTATGGCGTGTTTCTACACTTTCCCCGATTCGATTCATTTATTTAATGCTGATTTTATTTTTTTGCGACTTTTACACACATCACATTTTTATATTATGGTACACACAACAGTTTATTACAATCTTATTAATAAGTATCACTTTAATTTATAGCGATCACAGTACCCGTTTGTACTATTCTGTTTGAAACTAACATCACAACTACAACAATACAACAATGTTTTAAAATATAGAAAATAAATGTTATTCATAAATATGGGAACGAATAAAATAATAATTAAAAAAAAAAGTAGCTACAAGATTGTATTAATTTAATATATATGTAAATATATTTAATATATATATATATATATATATAGGTTCATAATTTGAAACTTGTAAAATAAAAGAAATGAAATGAGATTATAAATAAAGTAAACATGTCATTATAATTCTACTTTGTCACTTTGCGTGCGTCATTTAAGTTCCATAGTATAAGTTTTTCCGTAATTTAGTTTTTAGGATTTCGTTAATAATTTCAGGTTTAATATTTTTATTTAACCTTTTAACGTTCATTGGTTTCGTACTAAAACCAAATATTCGACACCATTTAATATTTTTTATGCAACATTCTTTCCTTGTTTTAATCAATTTTCAATCTTCTGTTCCTTTTCTGTTAGACGGATAGCGGTACTACTCTGCAAGTCCAAACTTTATCAAATGATATTTCAAAGGAAGCCAAATGCACCGATTTACGTTACCGAAACTGCAGTCTGCATTTAACATTTTTTTTACATTGGCATTTTTAACGTTGCGTAAATATTGATATTTCTGTTCTGCGCCAAGTCTAGTTATTTATTCTAAGAGAAAATTACTTAATTTATATGTTAAAACGTACATGTGCTAACTTGTGTAACTTTTATACATGTGTTAAAACGTACACATGCATACATAAGCGCAGTATGTTCATAATGTATTCATATTGTAACTTTTAGTTTAAAATTTGGGCACCCCCCCCACTCGGAAAGCTGGCTACGCCTATGGAGTTTCAGGAGTTCCTAAACACTGTGAGACAGATTTCAGTAAAAGGGGGAAAAAAAAAAAAAAGATATAAAATTCCAGAAGCTTTTAACTATTAAATAGAGATTTAGTGTTTAAACAGTACATGTAAAATCGTCATAATCATGGCAGCTATTTTTCTACTTTTAAAGAAAGGAATATAAAACAAATTCATCTGTAATCTAATTGATAATAGTGTATGATACATATGCAACTGAATCTGTTGTTAATACAAATGAAGTTACTTTAGTTCTTTACAAAATTTTAACCTGTAATTTTTACATACAACAATCTAATGTCGTAGTGCTGTTTTTCATTCTTTTCTCAATGCAAACAAAAGCTATTGCACTGGATTGTGAAGTTTAACCCTAAAAGCATAAACTCAGAAGTAATAATTATATCAGATCATTTATTTAAAAAAAAAAAAAGAAAAAAAAAATGCTTGTCTATAAACTTATAAATTTGATAATGTAGTTCAGACAAGTATTTTTAATCTGATATGCATAGAGAATTCCAGGGATTTCTAAAAAAATGTTTCAAATAAAATATTAATTCAAATGCTGTAAATGAACAAAAAAGCAATAAAAAGTGCACCTTTACTTTTAGTTTTATTTGGATAATTATTTTTTAGCAATGGTAAAATAAAATACAAAAAACAATTGATAAAAATTCTACAAAATGATTTAAGAACACTAAAAGGAATTTCTTTTTAATGTGAAACTACTTTAAAATGATCTAACTAACAAAAAAGGTTAAGGTGAATTCTAAAAAATTAGTAATCTAGAAGAATAATGGAAAAAAAATAAATTATAATGTTTTCATTTCTATCATCTTAAATACATATTAAATCAATATATAATGTGCGTTTTATTACAAAGCTGACACTAGTTTTGTAAAATAACTTTCTTGCGGTGCAAATACGTGAAAGTTTTAATACATGAAACATATGTTTCCAATAAAAATTACAGCAAAAAAGTAAATAAATAAAAAAATGGTTGAAAATTATTGTCAGTATTTATTTTAATTGTATATTTGCTCTGCTCTTGAGTCTAATCAAATTCATGAATGTACATAACTGGAATTGCATATGTTTTAATCTTTGTTACTAAATTATGTTTTAGTGCACAAAGATTTTCTTTAAAGAAAACATTACATTAAGTGCTGATCACACACCATTATTAAGGAAAACAAAGAATATTTAAAATCTTTATGAGAAATAAATAAAAATGCATAGAATACCTATAAAAGTAAAATAATAGCATGTTAATTTTTTCTTAACATTTGCTTAAAAAGGAATAACTATAGTTGCCCATAAAAAAACTGGGGGAGCCGACAGATTGACCAAACCGAAACTAATGCTTTTGAAAAATAAAATGCAATTGCAATAAAACTATGATAATCAAGAACAGGAGTTAATAGTGAAAATTTCAAAACACTACAAACGGATCTGAGTATTATTGCTATTGAAAAATAAACCGCATTGTAAACAAAACATCAGCATGAAATGATTAAAATCAAAACAAATGGAGCAAAACTTTGAATCGAACACCATAGACTAAATATATGCGAATATAATGGCATCAACAGTCACATTAGCCATCGGAATTTTACATGATAATCACAATCTTACCTTTTTCACACCTTTATATACATAAACATAGAGTTCTCGCCCCACGTTAAAACATATCCTATCACCGTTGCCGGATGGGTCTGGAACAGTCACAAAAGAAACTTTCACAGGTGTGTTACCCTGTGCATTAAAGCCAACTCTATTAGGTCTTGAATATTCAGAAAGGGTCATTAATTTATAGACTCCTTCTCGAGTCATAAATTGAGTCTTTAGTTCATCTTTGCCTCCCCCGTCACACTGCACCGCCATTTTAACGACTCAACATTGATGAGGAAATTAGATATCCAGGATTTTTAGGAAATAGAAACATCATTGAAGAGCACATATTGCAATCTAAAATTTCTGTAAATTTTCATACCATCTTTATAACAACACAAGCACAAACAAATCTGTGCATAAGCAACACAGGTCAACAGAGGTTTATTGAATTAATATTACACATTCCTCATAAGTAGACCCAATCTGAAAGAAGTGAAGTGTTGCCATCCAGTGTGCTCACAAAAAATCTGTTATAATAATTTATTTTTAACTCAATGGTACAGGTTAAGTAGTAATAAATAAAAAACTTTGTAAACACTGTAAATTGCAAAAAACTGCCAACAATTGCTTTGAGTCGAACAAAAAAAAAAAAAAAAAAAAACGATTCTTCCTTAAGTAAATTAGGCACACGGATTAAGTTTAAGCATGAGTGTAGTAAACAAAGCGGCAATGTAATCACCGACTTTTAGTGACGAAATTAAATAAATAAAACTGAAATTCGATATTAAGGTAAAGACACCAGTGCTCGTCACCCCTAAAATCTGCACTAGTAGTCGCCACCCTCTTTAACAAAGTGTTAAAATAAGCGTTAATTAACATCTATGAGTTTTAATCCACCAGTACTAGTTTCTCCAAAGCCTTCTGCTTCTTATAACACAAACAGTTCGATTTCAAGTGTTGAGGAAAAGTGGGGTAAAGCAAAATAAGTGAAGTATGCGTTAAATGACAATTTGATTGAGCCTACGTAAAGCAAATGATTAAGGAATGAACTATGCATTTCTTGGTATATTTTGTTATTTGTTGTATTTGAAACTGACCATAAAGCATTGTATATAAAGTTTATGATATGTAGAATACGATTTATGTGCGACTTTTTAAAATGTAACATTAGACAAAGATTTGTATGGCATAACGACTACTGGTGCAAATTTTGCAGGTTTCACCAGTGCTCGTCACCCCTGATGAGCACTGGTGTTTTAACATTTTTAATAATTGGGTAATGTTTTTTACTAAAAATACTATATTTTTACTTAGAATTATGATGGTATAGTTTTTACTTTAATTGGACTACTGGCACCAGTAGTCGTCAGGGGTATTTTTAAATGTAAACAAACTTATTTTGACCCCAAGAACGTGACCTGTATTGCATTTGTAACTTTTGTCTAGCTTGTTTAAATAAAGCCAATCCTGGTAACTTTTATTCACTAAGACTGAATTTAAACTACCTATAATTTTCTATTGTATTTTGCTGGAAAATTTAAATAAATGTTACATAAACATATTTATTTATAAAGATCCTTTTCTAGTTTTCTGCTATATATTTTAGAAAAACAGAAATAGATGTAAGATAATTTAGAGCGAAGTCATGCAAGAAAATATGTTTTTGCTTCCCACCCCCAAGATGTGATAGGAAAGAATTGCGTAAAATCCCTTTATAGTGTGTGTTGGGTACACGTTACTAATCGACGTATCAAAAAATTGCTTTCTTGACATAATCTGGAGCAGAATTATTCTTGAAAACATGTTTTTGAATCCACCCCACAATTGATGGAGGAGGAGAAGCGAAAGATTTCTTAAGATCCTTTTATAGCGTATGTTAGGTGCGCATAACTTACCCATACGTTAAAAAAAAAAAAAAAAATCAATCTTACTGAGATAATTTGGAGCAAAGTTACACCACTACACTACATACACTACACTACTACACATACATGCTTGGAAATAAGTTTATTAACCCCTCCCTTGCTACTTACCCTCTGCTTTAAGTTCAGATATTTTTAAGAACAAATAAAATTTTTAGGACTTTTTTCAAAAGTAAACAATTTTCAAATTATTTTGCATTTGAATTTACTTGTTTTATTCCCAAAACCTTGCTCAATAGCTTGAATTTTACCATTTAATGTTTTGTGTTTTAAAAACTAAGAATGGGTTTAGGTTCTAAGTATGTGCCAATGATGTTTTGTTTCATGAAATTTTGTAAAAGCACAAATAAAATCAAATTATTCGGCAAATTGTTATGTTTTGTTTACATGACGACCACTGGTGCAAACACCTGACGACTACTGGTGAAACTCATTTCTCAAGTGACGAGCACTGGTGCATTTTTATAGGTTCAAATTTTATTTTTTAAAAAAATTTGGCGTAATGTATTGAAAAATTGAAAGTGTCTAACAACAACTAGAAGAATCAGTGTATGGAATAAACCGAAGTATAATATTGATACATGAATACCACGCGAAAAAAACAAACTTTTGAAAAATAAGGCCTTAAGACTGACGAGCACCGGTGTCTTTACCTTAATACTTGTGTGACAAAAAAGAAAGAGGGTGAGGTTGAGTGGCTTTTATGTGGCAGTAGTGCAAATTATGGGCAATTGGCGACAGTCTGGGACTCATTCCTAACAAGGAAGGTCTTCTTAAAGCGCATACTCAAAATATTGTGAAAAAAATTTCAGCGATACTACTTACATAGGTAATAAAAGATCTGTCAAATTTATTGGAGTAACCCCACTAAAAAAAGCTACAAAAAAAAATAAATACTTTCAAATATTTGGCGCAAAAAGACGATGGCGAGCACACGATTTGGCGAACAACATCCTTTCCCTACAAACGCAAGTAATTTTAATGCGTTTAAGAATTTCTTGCAAAACAAATCTTTCCGAATAGCGTATAGTAAATATAGTTTCAAATTAATCGATGAAAGAGTTACCTGTTTCTCAGTCAAGCTTGCACAGCCTGTGCATGGGGTGTTTTATTAAAAATATTTCGTTTTAGCTTTGAAAAATATTTTTTTTTCATTGCTGTCAAATACATGTTTAAGTTATACATATCTTTAGTTTTTTAATTGATAATTGAAAAGTTTTCTGCATTTTGCAAGTTGCAAATATTTATTTTTACTTTTAGTTAAAGTTTAAAATAAAATTTACAATTTTAATGTTAAATTTAATTTTTTATCAAAGACTTTTATATTAAATGTCATTGGAAGTTCACACGTTGTTGTTGTTTTGGAGGGAGAGACCCTCAAAAGGGGGCCCTCTGAGGGCCTCAGAGCATGGGGTTTATAGCTGCAAGACTTTACACCCCTATTAATCCTAAACAAGTTCGATGAAGATCTCATTTGTGAGGAAACAAAGAGTACATGGTTGCATCGTCAGTTAAGGACGTGTGGATAAGACGAAGAAGCCAAAGTCAGAATCTGCCAGACTTGAGAATAAAAGACACCAACTGGCGAGCTTGAGTAACTCCTGAGACAGCTAGATCGCATAAATCGCTGAAGGAAGGCGAAGAACCAAGGAGATTGAGATTGCTATACAGATCATGTCGAGCTGAGGCGTAGCGGCGACAGGCTAAGAGGTAATGGTCACATGTTTCTGGAACCTGACAGGTTGGACAGAGAGGAGAGTCACTCATATGAAGCTTGTAGAGGAGAGCCTGGGTGGGGAGGGTTCGAGTCCGCAGGCGACTGAGGAGGACTTCACTTCTCTTGGGCAGGCAAAGTTTAGATGCTCCCAGCTTCTTTTGGTGAGGTGGGGGAAATCCACACTGTATTTCCCTAAGAGCCAGTCTTGGACGTCATCCCTTTTATGAATGGTGTGAAGGTATCGACAGATGTCCTCTGGAGACACCTTGCTGAACGAGATCGGTGCAGAAACGGTGGATCGAGCAAGCATGTTGGCCATTTCATTCCCATGGATACCCATATGACCAGGCACCCAAACCACCTGAACCTTGTCCAGACGGCTGGCTACCATGACCAGCTTGCAGTAAACCCAAGTAATCACCACTGGAGAGCGACAGTTCATAGCCTGGAGGCTGGCGATCACAGACTTGCTGTCGGAGAAGATGATAAGCTTGCCCTTAAGAGGGACATGGTCCAAGGCCAGACCAATCGCAAGCGTTTCAGCAGTAAAGATAGAATTTACATTGTCTACTTGCTTTGAATGTCCACAGCGCAAAGACACGTCCCAAACAGCGATGCCAGTGCAAGAGCTAGTTTTGGAGGCATCAGAAGCCATTTGATGCTACTCGCTATGTAGAGAAGCATATTCGGTGAAAGTCTGGTGAACTAGCTCCGGATGGAGAGACCTGCTCTGGAAGTCTAAAGTATCCATTAGAAGAGAAATGTTGTCACACAAAGGATAGGTAGGGCTGGATCCAAAGCAACAAATCCTGAGACATCAGATCAAGCTGACTAAGAATAACCCTCACGAGGGAACCAGGAGAGCCAGAGTCAAAGTTGGAGAGATCCACCAAGGAGTGAATGGGTGAACACGTACCTAAAGCAAAGTGGCGGATGAAAAAGCGTTCCCTATGGAGGTCTTGAAGGCTAGCCACAGTAAGCGAGTTAGCTTCCCGGCGAAGAACGGGGATAGGCGTCCACCGAGGGAGGCCCGTAGCCACCCTAAGCACAGCATTCAAAAGGGGCTCTAACGTTTTCCTAGTGGAGGGACAAGCAAAAGAATAGACATTACTACCAAAGTACAGGAAGCTGACAACAGTAGCATAAGAGATTCTGAGAAGGTTTTTAGTGCCAACACCCGCGAGAAGTATGACTAATGCTCTTCAGAACGTTAAGTTTCTTCAAAGTCTTCTCACGGAGACGAGAGACGTGGTGGCCCCACGTTAAACCCCGATCGAACAACAGGCCAAGGATACGAAAGGAGACCACCCAGAGAATTTCTTCCCCCTGCAGCCGAAGGTTAGAATCAGGCGAGATTTTCCTTCTGGAGAAAACAATCGCAGCACTTTTATGAGGGCTTAGACTCAACTTCCAGTAATTACACCATCAAACCAGATTATGAAGGGTGTCCTGAATATCATGCATAATATCTTTGAGGCAGAGGCCAGACGCGTAAAGGAAAATGTCATCCGCGTAAACAACAACATTAACCCGAGTTCTAATTGCCTCAAAGACATCACTCATATAGAAGGAGAAGAGTAAAGGAGACAGAACAGCCCCTTGCGGAACCCCCACGAAGGACGATACTGGGGGAGGCAAAGTCCCCAACCACCTAACCTGGATAGCACGTTGCATGAAGGAATGGCACCATTTCGTGAGATGGCCGTCAACTCCCGCTGACAGCATCTTAAAAGCCAGGCCGTCCGGCCATACAGAGTCGTAAGCAGAGGCAATAACCACCGAGACCAGAACACTAAACCATTTCTGCCGCCGAGCAGACGCCAGATCTGCATAGATTTTCGTGAAAGCAGGTGCGCAGTCCCTAAAAGGAATAAACCCGTAGTGGTTTACATGGAAAACATCATTCTTAAGCACCCAGGGAATCATCCGCCGAAGAACCATCCGCTCAAAAACGTTCGAGAGAACAGGGGTGAGGGAGATTGGGCGATAGGAAGACGAGAAACTGGAATTCTTACCCGGCTTCAAGACAGGAACGACAATGGCTTCCTTCCAGGACTTGGGAACTGGACCATCCAACCAGAGATTATTAAAGCAATCAAGAAGTTTGACCAGACTGTTTTTGTTGAGGCACTTGAGAAGTCGGAGGGAAATACCATCATTTCCAGGAGTGCGATGGGAAGACTTGTGCAAGGCGTGTTGAAGATCCAAGAGAGCAAAAGGTTTTCTAATGTTGCGATCCACGTTGGCACTGAAGTCCTGAGGGATGTAACAGTCAAGTCAATAGGGGGGCGGACAAATGTGTGAGCAAAAATATTAGCAGCAGCCAACCTACCATCATTTGAGGTACTGATGTAATTATAGGAATCCTGAGGAGGGTTCTTCTGGTTTTGGAGAGCTTTGAGAAGTTTGAAAATGTCACCAGACTGCCCACTCTTTTTACAGACCTCGGACCAGTACATACGTTTAGCGTCCTTGATTTCTTTCTTGAGACGAGCAGCAAAATACTTGTGCTGCATCCAGTAGGCCGAGCTTAGGTGCTTTCTCGCCAAGCGGAGGAACTTGCGCTTCTGCCCAAGAAGATAACTGCAGCGGCTATCCCACCAGGGAGTGCCAACACGATCCAAGATCCTAATCTTTCGACTACTCACAGCGACCGATCTTTGACAAATATTCACCGCGTCTTCATAGGACGGAGAGTTACAATCCTGTAACTCCTTGTTAAGCTTAACGGTAGCGGACCTCCAGTCACACCTTAACCTAACACTATGACACGGACGAGAGCCGGGCAGCCTATCGAAGGTAAGTTTGATAGGGCAGTGGTCACTATCAAATGTATCAGAGTGGACCTGGAAACAGGTATTCGAAAACAGGTCAGGTGAAATAAGAGAGAGATCAATTAAGGTAGAAGATCCCCCAGGAGAAACATGGGTGGGAACTGAGGTATTAACAAGACAGATATTGTTGTTTATGATCCAGTCGATGACCTTCGAGCCCTGCGGAGAATCCCGACGGCCACCAAAACTCGTATGATAACTGTTGAAATCACCGACTATGACGAAAGAGCTATTGTAGAGGTAAAGAACCTGGTTAAACCAGTCATAAACAAATCTACCGGGAGGAGAATAAACGTTAAGAATTTGAAGCTTGAAATTAGATGACAACTTAACTTCAACCCCCAGAACTTCATTGCCATGAGAAGAGTTAGGGAGAGAAAGATGACGAGAGGAAAATTTGCGACTAACAGCGGTAATGAGACACTACCGTGTTGAAGATGCCTATCAGCCCGATAGACAACTTTCCCAGGAAGAGAAAAATCATTTGAGGAGCTCAGGAAAATTTCCTGGAGGCAAATAAAATCAGAACGAGAAAAGAACGAATGGTGGAGCCAAGCAGAATTTGCTCGAGCTCCTCGAATATTCCAATGGACTAAGGAGACTCCCATTAGTAGAGAAACAAAAAAAAAAGAAAAAAAAAAAGGCCTCCGGCCAGAAAAAGTTTTTTTTTACACTACCCAGGCCCATGACCAAATGAAGGTATCTCGCTGGGAGGAGGAGTTCTTATTCGGCTATTGTCTGTAGGTGAAACCGAAGTATCCATCAGAGTGGCATTTAGAGTAGGTGAATGCAGGGCGAGTTCTAGTTTTTTCTTCTTTAGTAACCTTTTTGCTTGAGATTCCCCACTGTCTATTTCTGTAGATGAGGAAGGAGTGGCACCGTGAGCCGATAGACGGAGGAATAAGGCTAGGGTCTGTGTTAGGGATCGCAGCATCTGTTGAAAAGTTTGAGTTTGGGCAGCCATAAGTTGTTGCACCAGTTCTATCATAGATGATGTCAAAGCTTTCAAGGAAGCTTCTAGGTCCGACTTAGTGACAAGGTCTGGCAATGGTGAACTGCAGGTTGCAACTTTAGCATAAGATTGGGTTTTGACGCCCTCAGTCTCAGAAAACCTTCTTCTGGCCTCAGCTGTAGTCAGGTGATTAGCGCTGCGGAACTTTTGAATCTTGCCTTCATGTAAGTACAACGGGCAAGTTTTGTCGAGAGCCTCGTGCCCCCCTTTACAATTTACGCATTTCAATGACGACGCGGTACAGACTCCAGTATGACTCTCGCTACATTTTACACAGGCCGGTGACTGTCTACAAGACTGTGTACTATGATTAAATTTATAACAATTCCGGCATGGCCGTGGGTTGTCCCAAAATAATGTGATTCTATGGTTTTGGTACCATAATTTGACATGTCTAGGCAGCTGGGTTCCCAGCTTCGTGACCAAAACTGTAGTCAAAGGTATTTGACTGTCATTGCTTTTCCTTATGAATCGTCTAATTTCAAGAGGGATTATTCCCTATATTCCAATTCCTCTGCGATATCCTGGCATGAGATAGTTATGTCTATATTGTGCAAGAGGAACCTCGTGGATATTGTTTCTCTAATAATGTACGGCTTCACAACAATGTCAAAAAGTGTTTTAGTTCGCAAAAGTCTTTGAGCTGCTTCCACCGACTTAGTAATCACCCTGACGGGTCATTTTTAGCGTTCCTATCACATTTGTTTTTTCCACTATTTTTAAAAATTCAACTTTCAGTTTCTTGGGGTTGGATGCAGGCAGCGAACCCTCTTTAGCAGCAATTAAAATGGCAATTTCGTCCGCTCCATCATTTACTGCTGCTTGTAAACAGTCGGGAAGGTGACTATTAACATAGAAATTAGGATTGAAAGCCGTACCTTGTGACGTGTCCATATCCAGTCTTTGCGTGCTTACATTTCCATAATTTACAATATTTGCCGTTGGGTTTACCTCCAGCTTCAGTAGTAATAAACAACTGACCTTACCGCAAAAGGTCAACAGACAAGTTCAATCCTTATTCGACGATAACAATCCCTCTTGTAGCACCACGTGTAGGGCGGTTCACACAATTCGTAACACCAAAGTACAAAAACTTCTACCTTTAATTAAACTGTCAAATAAACAAACTTGTTCGCGAAACAATAAACTTAGTAAAGAAAACTAAAATACTCTACCCGAGTTTTAAAACTAAATATAAACGGGAAACATTAACCCTATAAGCGTTAAGCCCGTCTTTTTCCGGATTTGAAATGTGTCTCGTAAATGGTCAGGCCCGTCTTTTTCTTGATAAAGATTTTCGTCTCTGCAGCGTTGAACCCGTCTTTTCTTAGATACATATTTCCAGGGCTGAGTGGTCAAGCCCGTTTTATTCTAGATTTCACTTCCCCCCTTACGCAGACTCTTTGATTGGCATGTGGGTTGAACGGATAAGAATAGTTTACAAGCAAATACAATTGATTCCCAACCAGATCCTTGGGGTTGTATCTTTAACAATACTCATGTATGTTTTGACATTAATCCTGCAGTTGAAAGATAACTTTTACTTCTTTGCTTTTAAACAAGTTCACAAGATTTCTTTTGAAATGAAATAAATATTTCTCCATGCTGGAAATAAAATTTAAATGTTACATTTCTAAGTGTAATTGAATTTTCTATATGTAGGGGCGAAAACTTACATTTAAATAATGCTACTATTATATTAATAATACAATGTAATCTTATGATTTAAAAGCACTTATTTAGCTCTGCTTTAATAGTTTTCCGTGTAAAATCATTTATAATTATATAACTTCTTCTTTTTTTTTTTTTTTTTTTTTTTTTTTTTTAATTAAAAAATATAAGTTATACTATAATTAAAATGAAATTGTTTATAGTTAACGCCAGAGTCATTTCTGCCTTAAAATTCTGCAATTTAATAAATTATAATTCGGTGTAATATATATTAAGAATAAGTATACTGCAGGCTAATACAAGAAATGAACGTGTCAAAAAACTGTTTTTTTTTTTTTTTTTTTTTTTTTAAATAAATAAATAAATAAAAATAAATATAAGAGGTAAAGAGCAAAATAAGAAAAAAAAAAATAATATCGTTTAAAATTTGTCTAACTGAAGTTGAAAACTTTAAACTTACAGTAAATGTAAAATTTAGTAAAATTAGTAGTTTGTTAAATAATGTAGAAGTTAAATAATATGAATAAACATTATTCCAGATTTAACATTAAATAAAAACGAATCTAATACTTTCTTCTTACGCTTATAGAAGAAATTACAAATCAGAAAAATCCAAAAAAAAAAAAAAAAAAAAAAAGGAAAGATTTTGGGAGTCTGCATGTACAGTAGACTGGCAGAAATTCGCACATTACAACCAATATAAACAAATGAAATTCACAGTAAAGTTTCCAAGGGAAAGAAAATGAAGATGGTACTTAATTCAATGGTTATATTTTAGGTGCCGAATCTAATGAGACAGATAAAGGCAATTTTATTTGAGGTCTAGGTCATTTATGTTTGAAATAAATTAATAGCTATTCAAAGACTGAAAAAAAAAATTATTTATATTTCTAAACATAGTGATATATATAAATATATATATATTATAATGCACAACTCAATTATATCAAATGTTTTTATACTTAAATTTTGTATCTTACCTTATAAGGCAAATTTTTATTTTTTAATTGAAAAAACATTATGCAATATAAAACTTCGTATATTTTTTAATCTTTAATTGCTTTATTATTATTATTATTATTATTATTATTATGCATATTTTACATACTTATTTATATCACTATTATTTTAAAATAATCATTATATCATAAAAACTCTAATTCAGAATTGTAAGGGAAAAAAAAAAAAAAACTGAAATCCACAAAATTAAAAAAAAAATTGTACAGTTTTTGGCCCCGAAGTGTTCGGATTTTCTTTTTTCTTTTCTTTTCTTTTTTTTTTTTTTAGTATGATGTATATATGAAAAATTAGATAGATAGATAAAATATAATGATATCTTTTTATACAAATGCAGGGTAAGAGAAAGTAGTGTGAATGCCGTACCATATTATTTATTATTCAAATTAATAGATTTGTAAATTTGATACACATAAATTTATTGGCCTGAATAATATTGAAGGGATGAGTTATATTATGAAGCAATAAGGGAATGACTACATTTTTTCATATTTTTCACGCGATTTTTGAGTAGCTTTGATTCAAAATATCTCACTATTAGAGTTTTAGAACACTTTATAAAATACTTTCTTTGAATAATAATTCAAGAAAAATAAATAAATAAATGAAATATGAACTTTTATCAAGTAAACTGTTTTGATTACTATTATTTACGCAATGGATATTTATTTTTTAATTGTTAGGATCAGATATTATCCTGTGATATCAATTTATGACTGTTTGTTATTATACTTTTAATTATAATTCATTTATTAAAATAAATGAATATTTCATGATGACGTTTTTTAACACTTTAAATTTTTTAATAATAATAATAATAATAAAACCTACTTTATTTTTAGTACATATATATAAAAAAGGCGGAATAAACTTACTACATCGAAATTCTGCAGTTCGGATGGCATATTTTGAATACTTTTATAATTATACAACATCCTGCTTAAGACGGTTAAATAGGATTAAATTAGGATTAGAAGGCTGTAAATTACTAGCATAATGTGAATTCTGGAAATCCAATGTCGCAGTTTAAAATGTGTCCTAACGAAGTTTAAAGGTGTAAAAAAAAACGTGAATTGTATCATTCAGAAAAACAAATAGAAAATGTAACTAATCGTAAAGAAAAAAGGGAAGAAATACAAAGTTTTTCTTGGGAGGGGGGGTGGAATAACATCTTCTAATGAAGCATCTTACAATAACAAAGCGTATGTTGGTCATACAAATATCGAGGCAGACGAGAACGACAGGGCGAGTCCAGCCTCTGGAACACTTCGACCGATCCAACTGGGCCCTGAGTCATTTGATCCACGACCGGTCGAAAGCAGAGGCTGGACGATTCCGATCCTTTTATTGGATCAAAATCAGTGCTGCCATCTGTAGGCTTAGTTTGACGTTAGCTATAGAATATTATAAAGTTAAATTAATTAAAGAAAAATTTAATTCATTATTTAAAAATGTAATTTAACTATGAATAATAAAAAAAAGATAGATGCATAACATTTTTTTTTTTTTTTTTATTCTGCATAGTTGGGTACATATACACTGAAATACAATAATATTAATTATATAATTCTTTTTTGAAAATTATTTAAATAAAAAAATAATAACAATAAAATTTTAATTTTAGAATTTTTTTTTTTTTTAATTACTTCCCTCAATTATGTATCATTGTATTTTAATGATATACTGTAAACAATTATAAGTTTTATTTTATGGATTTATTATCAAGCTAATTTTTGTTAAATATTTTTAAGTTGGAATGCTGAAATTTAAAACAAATATTTAGCATTCAAATATTCGATGTAAATAAGAAGTAGGTTCAAATTTTATTATGATCTAAAGTAAGAAATATAAAACTATTACACATTGCAAAAAAATATCAAGTTTAAATTTAAATCAATGATTACAAAAAAAAAAAAAGATTTTTAAAACAGTTTTTTAAATTATCATTCATTTGATTCCAATCTTCATTAAATTGGTTTGTTAAATTCAATTAATTTGAATCAATAATATTTTAAATGTTTAATATATTTATGATTTTTTATAAATATTATTATTATTTAAATACAAATTAAATGTTGATTTTTAAATATTGTTAATTATTTTTATGTTTGAATGTTGAAATTTAATGCAAATATTTAGTATTCAAACATAAAAATGTTTCATAAAAATTAACTGATCGATAAATTGTTAGCAGGGAGCATGTTAAAATTTTATTTTATTTTATTTAAATAATATTCGATGAATTTTAATTTGCATTATTGTATATTTCAATCCATTGCATGTATATATTTATAATTCTAAAACAATTATACAGTTATTTACAAAATAAAATGCTTGTATGCATACTAGCGTTTGTAAGGACCGATAGATGGCGTAACCAGAGCAATAACCAACGTCCAATCATAGCAATGGATTTGTAAATGGATCAAATGACTCGGAAAAATTTCTTAGGCGATTTGATCCACGACCGGTCCATGGAACACATTACACTGGACGACTCTGATCCAGACCGGTCGAAGAGACTGGACGCATTGTTCCACGACCAATTGGATCGATCCTGGATCGGTCGAGAGCCTGAACCCGCCCACAGGCTGACGCACCGGGAAATTAAAAAGAGCGTCACGTGACCAACGGGCGGGGGCAAGCACCAAGGAAGATTAAAGCTTTTGCTAACCAAATACAGCAACGACCAACGAATACTATCATTTCGTGATTGTTTTGCACTTATCAAATAAATATTTAAAGTGAACTATTTGAATATAAAAAACTCCAATTAAAAAATTTTTATTCTGAGAATTTTTTAAAAAGAAAAAATATTATTCCAATTATAAATTTATATGGAAATTTGAAATCATCGAAAATTTTAGATCATGTGAAATTATGCATAATATTTAGCTACTATTTTCTTTAATACTTCAAAAATACTTACCCATTATGCATCACTTAAAAAATAATTCATTATTGAAATATGTACAAAGTAATTCATTACTGAAAGTACATCTTTTTCCTTCCATTATGTAGTTCTTTTACGTGAATCAGGTTTATTATCAGTAAATAATAAACTAAATTAAAATTTTGTTGTCTATTGGAAAAAATAAAAATAAATGGGGGAGGGTTGTTATTTTTAGATAGTCATAAAAGTAATTTTAATAATAATAATAAGGTGATTAATTCCTCTTTCAAACTTTACTTTAATACTAAAGACCTTTAAATCACTCCTTTAAATCTTTCATGAATTACAAGAGATGCAGAATTTTACTTTCTTAATTTTATATTAAAAAAAAAAAAAAAAAAAAAAAAAAAAACAGAATTTATTAAAAAAAAAATCAGTGTTTCATTCTCTTTTTTGTTAGGATTGCACACCACGATGATCGAAAATCATTTATTATCTATGTATGATGCATGATTTTAATTCCTTATATTATTATTTTTCTTTTATATATATTCAATAACATTCACTTAATCGTTCTTGTATTCACTCTCATTTTTAGTATAATTATATCACGTAAAGGTGGGAGCAGATTTTACTTTTTTGTTTGTTTAATAACAATCGTTCAATCACACTCTCATTCCATTCCCTATAATGCAAATATTTTATTCGCATACAAACATCACAATAAAATTATTCATTTTCACTTTCTGTAATTATATTCTGTAATATGGGAAAGTGTGTTTATCATGCTTAAGCTATGAATGATTTTGCTTTGTTCTTTTTAAATAACATTTATTATCTCACTCCTATTTATGTCTAGTAATAAAAGAAAGTGTTTTATAATTTTAGTGTAATGCTTAATTTTAATTTCTTGTATTATTGTTATCTTATAATCAACATTCAAAAATCACAGATATCATTAATATAGAAAAAATTGTAAGAAATTTCAGGAATATATGTAAAGTTTTGACTTTGAGTATGTCCCTTTTCATAACTAATGCTTAACATTATTAAATTTAATTTAATTATGCTATTGTATACTACATTTTAAACTCTTGCAATATAGTGTATACTATATTATATTTTATTTAGGAATAAAATTCAGAACTGAATAATTCATATTTAAAACCACATTCTCTTTAATTCCAAAAAATATTTATTATCTAACAATAATATTAATGATTTAATAAACATTTGCAAATGAAATTATGTTTTGATAAAATATTTTTTTATAGAAACATAAGATTATTACTGTAAAACCTAGTTAAAAAAAAAAAAAAAAAAAAAAAAAAAAACTTTTTTTTTTTTTGAAAATTAATATTATACGCTGTGCATATTAAAATTCAAGAATAAGGCTAAATATAAAAATATACAATATTAAAAGAAACAAACTGTTGAGCATCTTTCTAAAATGTGATAAATAAATGTAAATTTTTGCTATGCATTTATAAACTGTTTATAAAATTTAAAACAGTTTAATGTACAAAATAAAAAATAAATTAATTTTAATAAATGGGAATAGATATTTTAAAATTAAGAATTCAATATATGGGTTCGTATTACAGAAAAAAATATATTAATTATGAACATTGTTTCAACAATAATGATTGTACTAATACAAAGATATATATTTTTTCCTACAATAACAATAAAATTAAACTAACTAGTTACTCTTTTATTTCTGAAAAGAGAGAGAGAAAAAAAAAAAATCAAATGGACAATAAAATATGTTCTTCTTAAATATACATTTTGACTTCACCATTATTGTAAAATCCTAATTGAAATTCATTATTATTATTTTTTATTTATTTATTTTTGAAGTTATATACACATTAAATACTAAAGCTTGTCAGCAGGGGAAACTATCAGTAAGCATTTAATTATAGTTTTGTTCATTTGCAAGAATTTTACTGCTATTACTGTAATTACAAAATATCTAGAAAAAATAAAAAGTGTTACTATGTAGGCATTGATTTTCACCTACAGTGTAATAGTAGTTAAAAAGATTACCGCATATTTTAATAAAATAAAATCATTTTCTTTCCAAGAATTCAGAGCATGTCTTTGTATTAAAGAACATATGCGATATTCAAGAATATGTTAATTTATTATTATTGAAAGGAAATTATAATCTGTATTTATATAACATATATGAATTTTAACTTAATAAACTGTATAAACTTAATAAACTGTAATGTTAGTTTACAACAGCATAATAGAAAAAAGAAAAAGAAAAGAAAATCCAGTATTACATAGCATTAGTAATGAAAAGGAACTTACTCGATGAATCAAAACTATATGCTGAAAGTTGAAATTTCTCACAAAATTTTTCTTCTTTACTGTCTTATATCCATAAGAAATTCGTAAAAAGGTTAAATGAATGTTAATACAATGTTTCATGTCATAAAGACAGCTATTATATTGATAATTAACGAAAATTAAGACCTTTCAGCACGAGCACGTGCTTGATACACTATCATGAAAAACGACAGTGTTTTGAGTGACGCAAGCGGAGGGACAAACGGGACGCTGCGAACTCATATATACGGCTAGTTTGACATCAAAGAGACTTGTAAAAGGCGACACTTAATCATGAAAAACGACAGTTTTTTGAGTGACGCAAGCGGAGGGACAAACGGGACGCTGCGAACTCATATACAGTCGGCTGCAAAATTATTCGAGCACTAGCCAATAATTCCTATATTTAAAAAGTACACTTAAGACTGTTTTGATAAGTAAATCCTTGTCGAATCATGTTCTTAGACTGATTAAGAACATGACTCGACAAGGATTTATGTAACAAAGCTGTATTAAGTGTACTTTTTTTTGGCAAGGATTATTGCTAGTGCTCGAATAATTTTGCAGCCGACTGTATACGGCTAGTATGACATCAAAGAGATTTGTAAAAGCCGACACTTAATATCTCAGCAAATATGCCATATTTTGTTCTGATCTTTTCAAAATAATCTTTTATCTTCGGTCTTAATCTATCTTGAAAATTTTACATTTCTACATGCAGTATGTTTTGAGATCTGAATCTCAATTTTAAGCCAAAATGGGAAAACGGTTGGTGTAATAGACTGGAATTCTGAAAAATATCACTAAAACGGCTCGAAGGATTTTCATATAATTAATATATGTTGTTAATAGGATCTTTCTGAATCTAGTAACGTTTTCGTTTTTTTCAGGAAAACTCTTGTATTTTTATATAAATCGCTTTAAATATGGAACTATATTACTCCGCTAATTACACGTGTTTCTTCGTGGGAAAACGCTGTTATGAGGTTCTTACTTGTGAGGTATGTGGGCTGGTTGATTGACCGACTTCAATGCAGCCAACGAATTATTTAGATTTTTTTTAACGCAAAAGTACTTTATTACATGTTTAAAATATTTATTGTATATATACTAAGTCAAATTCACTTAAATATATTTTCTCTTCTGTTATGAAAAAAATATTTTTTATTTCAAAATTTCATATTTAGTCAAAAAAATATTTAGATAATATTTTAAATAAGGAAGTATTTTGTAATTTTAGATATTCCATTTTATCATATTAATGATGAATTTACAATTTTTTAAAGCGAAAAAATTTTTAATCATTCATGAACATCGATTTTATAATAGCTCAATGATTTGCGATTCATAGTCATGTATCATTCCGCTCTCGGAGGAAGGATAAAAATGGAGACGGCGAGAGCCGGTTTTCAATGGAGAAAGAGTGAAGTAACTGTATCAGGTCCCTTTAACTCGTGTCCCTTTAACTGTGCACCCAAAACATTCGCTTAAATTCTATTGCCGTTAGTGTTAAACGTACGAAAAAACGGTATAAATCACGGTTTATCCTTCAAAAATACTGAGAAATATTTTTTGTTTAGTGTATCAATCTTTTTTTTTACTTTCTCTTACCCATAAGTATTGTTTTTGGGTCAAAATTTCGAACGGGAGTTTTTGTTATATTTACATGTTCTGAGGTCCCCTGAATACGAAAATCATGTTTTTAGCAAATGGTCTGTGTCTCTCTCTCTCTCTCTCTCTCTCTGTGTGTGTGTGTGTGTGTCTGTCTCTTATCAGCATATCTCAAAAACAAATTATGGCAGAAAGTTCAAATTTGGTATTCTAAATTTGTATCATATAAGGATGCTACACTAAACTTTTCGTTAAGATCAAGCAAATGGTTCGTATACAGGGACACTCAAAAGTATTCAAATACATTACGTCTATGGGGGAAATTGCAGGTAAGTAGAGTTTAACGTCTATAGCCTGCACTAAACCAAATGAAACAAATATATATTTTTTGTAATAGAGATAGTCAACAGGGGGAAAAAATATTGTGTATGCCGAAGCCTCGCCTCCCCCCTGTGGGGGGAAGTCCCCCCTCGAGGGGAGTAAATTTTCATGAGGGGTATCTTTCAAAAGAGCTCGCCATTACCTTTAAAAGGAATGGTTGAACCATTGATCTGCGATAATTTAAAATAAAGATATCGATTTTTTTTTACTTTTAACAAAAAAAAAATAATAACAATAATAATAATAATATTATTATTATTATTTTTTAAATATTGAAAATAAAATGGACTTTTTTTTTTTTTTTTTGATATTTAGTGTTATACTACTTCTCTAATAAGGAAATGGTCTGCATTATCATAAAAGATAATTTTTTAAAATAATAATTTTTATAAACTATTTTTTAAAAACATAATTATTTTTTAATAACCAAATTAAATTCTATATAAATGTAGGTGCATTAATGAAACAGCGGGTTGAGGGGGCGGTAGCCCCCCTCGCCGTCACACAGAACTAATTATCATATAAATCTCTCCCGAAGCCTAATTTGAATTGTTTAACATAGCTTTAGAAACATCGTTATCTTACCTCTTAATCTCCAACCTGTATTTATAGTATTAAGTTTCAGGATAAGAGAAAGTCGTGTGAGTGACACACCAGATTATTGTAAATTTTTTTTATAATGAAATAAAAGCAGGAGCATTCCATCGTTAAAAATTATTTTCCTTTTTCATGCTGTAAAATTACACAACACAGCCTCCTTGAAAAACTTTCTTATTTAAAGTTAAATATCACATTGAAAAAGCTAAAAATTTATAAGAAATATAGTTTTTAAGATTATGTTAAATTGGCGAGAACATAGGTTGCTTTCTATTTGAAACCGTATACTGATAAAAATAATGATTTTTATTATTTTCTTCTATTCAGAAGAAGAAAGTATTGAATTCGTGAAAATTTTTGATGCATTTACACGTTTTGTAATGCCTTGAAAATAATTTGACCATTTTTAAAAATGCAAGTCTGACTGGTATCGTGTATGTGTCATCAAAATTTGTGGGTGCAGTATCTCATTAAGTAATGGGCAAAATTCCACAAAACTTTATATATAGTTAAATCTTCATATGAATTGGTACTGATTATATTTCGGAGTAAATCGCCCATCAGGTGGCGCTACTATGAATATATGTATGTGTCATCAAAATTTGTGATTGCTGTATCTCATTAAGTAATGGACGGAATTCCACAAAATTTTATATTTTGTTAAATCTTCATATGAATTGGTACTGATTATATTTCGGAGTAAATCGCCCATCAGGTGGCGCTACTATGCATATTACTCCCATTTAAGATAAAGCTATATTTCATCTTCTGTTGTGTATAATTTCGTAAAAATTTATATTTAATTGGGTCTTAATGGAATTTTATCCTGATAACACTTTGTAGTAAATTTTCCAACAGGTGGCGCTGCTATGCTGTGAGGCTTATTAAATGTAAGTGTAAAATTTGCAATATTGATTTTAATTCTCTCAAAATAACTTTAAATGTTTGGGTTTTTTAAATAATGCTTTTGTAATTAAATATATTTACACAGTCATTATGAGTGTATTTTCAGCAAGATAACATAATTAAAAACTAAATTCTGATCCTCATCATCTGATAAAAATCTCAAGAACATTTTAATTCCTAAATGCAATGAAAATTTAATTTAAAATTATTATGAACAACAATTTAATTGTTATTTCCTTAATAAAGCAAAATCTGCTATAAATGTAATGCGATATTTTCTTTGTCCTATTTTTGGGATTTGAAATTAATTCTTTAATATACATAATCTCAATATTTTATTTGAAAGATGGGGTATTTATTTAAAGATTATCACTATTTTTAGAAAATCTTATGTAAATATTCATATATTTTCCTTTTTATCAATTATATATTTATATAAATTCAGTCTATATTGTTTAAAATGTCAATTTTTAAAATATACTTTTTTTTTTTTTTTAATTAAAAGGTTGTCAAGTATGTAGAAGTTGATAAAACCCTTCTAAAATAGTTTTCTTGATCCTTGTTAGTTATAATGATATGAAAAAATTGTTTTATTTCATATCAATTGTTTTAAACCCTTGCACTTGAATGAGTTACTTGTGGCAATTTGTTTTCTTATGCAATAAAAACAAACAATTTTGTTTGAATAATTATAATAATAATAATAAAAAGAATTTACATTGCAAATTTTTGTAAAAAATTAGAAATGTAACTAGGCGCTTTAATATTCAATGCAAAAAATAACAACCCTCCCCCCCCCCTTCCCTGATGTAGATAATTGGGCCAATAATTTACCCAAGCACCAACACCATTTTTTAAATTAGTTAATTTTCTATCTATCTATCTATCTACACATATATATACATAAATTAAATCAATTTAGATCAATAAATCAATCAAGATAACTAGTTACTTAGTTTGGCCTGTGTATGTTTCTGCGGTGATTTAATTGACTAACTATTCTTCGTTCTCATTCTTTTCTATTATTATCAAACGCATTATATAATATATATATCATGAAAAACGGCAGTTTTTCGAGTGACGCAAGCGGAAGGACAAACGGACGGAATATTTATTTATTGAAAATTAACTAATTTCAAAAATGGTATTTATGCTTGTGTTAAGTCCAATTATCTACGACCTCGGTCTCAAAGGAGATACCACGGATTTTCTATTAATCCGTGGGAGATGCCCTCCTCTGTAGGGGGATGTCTTTCTGAAGAGTCCTATCATGTATGTACTGAATTGCAGAGAAAACAATGGGAACAGCTGTGTAGATGAATACGACCTGCACTACCCAACACGTTTTTCGTGCTTTGAGTGCACCAATATGGCTGAACCGGTTACAGTTGGAGCTTCACTTAAACGAGCTCTCGCCCTCTCCATATCTATCCTTCCTCCAAGATTCCGCTCCGGGAATGAAAAAAAAACAGCAAATAGAGTTTTGGCGCCATCTATCGTTTTTTATTTAAAACATACACTTCCATAAATACATATATATATATATTTTCTTTTTAAAAATTAAAAATCTCTTTTGAAAATACAGTTAGAGTTTATTCATTTATTTATTTTTCAGACTTTAAATTGATACATATTTTAAATATTAACATAATCAAATTTGTTTAATTACTATTTAAAGCATAATGACTAGGGGTTGAAACAGTGCTTACAATGTTTATTAGAAATAACATTATTTCATGAATTTTATTAAAATTCATGAAAAATATGTCAAATAGCAATTATTAAAAAGCACGTCAAAATAAATAAATAACATCTTTACTTTGAAACCCATAATAATGTATTTAAAAAATATTATTCTTTCTTTTATTTTTTTAATTAATTAATTTCTGCATGAAAAATTCTATTTCATAAATATATTTACAATTACAATAAACAAAAAATCCTCCTTTAATTTTAAATAACTATTTTTATCTGTTTCTAAACAAGTTTCTTTCTTTCTTTTTTTTTTTTTTTTTTTTTTTGAGGGGAAAAAAAAAAGTTAATTATATATGTATATGATTTTAATATAAACTACTAGATGGCGCCACTACAATTATTTATTTTTCTTAAAAAAAAAAAAAAAAAAGAAAGAAAGAAAAAACTTTTAATTGCTTCGAAACATGCAGAAATAATTATTTAAAATTAAAGGAGGGTTTTTTGTTTATTGTAATTGTAAATATATTTATGAAATAGAATTTTTACGCAGAAATTTCATTTTTTTTTAAAGCTTAACTTATATTTTCCATAAAATTTTTCTCCAGGTGATTTTATCTTATTTTTAAAATTATAGAAATGTAAAGCTTAATTTATATTTTGTCTATTTTTTCCCCCAAACGTTTTATATGAAAATATATATGAAGTAATTTTTACCTGCAATTTTGATGAAAATTTAAACTGTGAATATTGGAGCATACTTAGCTTCAAAAGGGGAAACAAAATATACACATTTCCATTTTTAACATTTATTTGATTTTTTTTTTTTTTTTTTTTTTTTGTAATTGTTTAATTTGCAATTCTCTAAAAAGAAACTTGCAAACTGTAAATTACGTAATTCTAACTTAAATTTGAAATTATCCACTTATTTTTCTTTCTTTCTTTCTTATTTTTTTTTTTTCCAATTTTTTTTTTTTTTTTTTTTTAAGAGTTTGAGAATCCCAGTCAATAAATTTTTCCAGTGCGAAGCTTCTCCATTTTGTTTCCAAGTGGCAGGCTACTTGAAAATTTGTCAGTATGATAACGTTTGAAATACTGAATTAATTCACACTAAATTTGTAGTGTAGATTTGTCTTAGAAATGTATTTGATATGTTCATTTGCCAACTTAATCTACCCTCTTGTTACTCTGTACTAGCACACTGAAAATTTCAAATTTACATTAGAAAGGTTTTATGAACCGATTTGCTTAAAACTCCATATATACAAGCCTTCTTTAATAAATCGACTAAGTCCATTAATAAATTGTAGCTGCCATTTTGAAAAAAAAAAAAAAAAAGAAAGAAATGGTGGCAACTTCATAAGAAAAGATAAATTAGTTTACCCATCCTAGGAGCCAGAAGGACTTATTTTAATTTTTTGATCAATAATCACTAAAAAGTAATGATATCAGTTCAAAAAAACTTTAACGGCTTAAAAGTTTGTGACGCCGCTACTTTATGGCTATAAGAATTTGAAATATGAGTCTTAAAAATAATGATATCAAATTTTAAGTGACGCTTTGCAATTAGTTAAAGTATACATAGATTTTCTTATTTGATCATTTACTTTTATCTTTTATTTATATTTATAATGCAAACGTAATATTTTTAACTTCAAGATCAGACAGATATATAAAATACACTCACTGATGCATTTTCATTCGCATTTCAAATTCAAAATAACAGTTTTAAAAGGAATTATATAAAAATTCCAGTGGCGCCTCGGTGTTATTTTAAAAGATATGTCTTTAGATTCCATTAAAATTACTTTTGTTCTGTATAATAAAGTATATTTACACATTTAAACAGTGCTTTTAATTTTCAAATATACTGTCAAATAATAATACTTTCGCTGAGTTTCCATTATAAAGTAAAATTATTTATTTCAATAAATTGATTTATCCTTTGCTTCACGCTATCCAAAACATAGTATCATAGTATCCAACTAAGTGAAAATTTGCTCAAAAAGGTAGTGTGACGTAAAGAAAACATTTACACAAATTTTACTTGCAGTTTTGGATAGCGTGACGCGAAAGATAAATCAATTTATTGAAATAAATAATTGAATCAAATATAAGATCAATTCACTGTCCAAATTTGGTTCGATTTCGAGTATTATTTCGGGAGTTATCGTTATGACAAAATTTTCATTATATATATATATATATATATATATATAGATAAACGAAGTGATTGCAATAGGTCGATTTCTAAAGAAATCAACCTAATATTATGCCATATATGATTTCAGAAATGTCCATGATTACTTATGAGAGTTAAAACGAGTATAGACAAACCGAAGTTATAAAACTTTTGAAAGTTATAAACACTTTTGAACTTTGTTGGAAAGTGTTAATAACAAGGTAAAAATAAATTTCAGCAGCTGTAGTGTTTTACACAAGTTTTGTTTGCTGCATCTTTTAATAATAAAAATAATAATTATATTCAGAACAAAATATCGCCAATAACGCGATAATGGAAGAAAAGATAACCGTTTTTCAGCAGTCACGTGTTTCATCTTTGTCTAAGACTGTTATTCACCAATAACTTCAACTCGCGGTTGAACACGAATATCTGAAAAGCGTTTAAAGGCGGAGTGAAAATTTTCAGCAAATTTTGACGCGTTATTTCTGCCATCTAGCGGTATAGTTATTTTAAGATTTTTCAGGTGAAAATAACCAATAAGAGATTATATAAAATCCTCGACGCTAGATGGCAGAAACAGCGTGCCAAATTTTGCTGGAAATCTGCACCCTGCCTTTAGACGCTTTTCAAGTTTTTGCGTTGAACCGAGAGTTGAAGTTAATGGTGAATATTCCCTTAATAATGGAATGCTCCGTCCATTCTTATAATAGGTCTATGTGAAAAACAACAACCATTACACTGAAAAGGTTTACGAAATTTATTTTTTGACATGACGTACAAAAGTACTTATAGGTGCACCAGCACCATAAGAAAACAGTATCAATTTTGTTTTTCAACTGATTGGAAGGATTTTTTTTTAAATTATTAGTATTGCCTTATAGAACAGCGTACGGAATTATTTAACGTTTTAGGGAATGAAAAGAAAAAAAAAAAGATGAATAAGCCCTTATATATATATATATAAGATATAATTTAAATATAAGATGGAGTAAAACTTGAATTATTAAATATATAGGACTAGAACAGAGTTTTTATAATCCAACGCGCAAATGCAGCAAAAGGAAATATAAAACTATAATAAATAAGCAAAATAACTAAAGCCAGATGAAGAATTAATCCCAAAACACATGGGGGGCTTCATCAGGGGAGATCCCCCATGTAGGGAAAGGAATATGAGAAGTTTCAGACGAAACGCTGGTAATTTAAACAAAAAACACGTTTCTAGCCCCCCAACTTCTCACAGATGGAAGCAAGTCCATACAGCAAACGAATTTAATTAATACAAAGCATAAAAAGTTATTAAATTCAGAAATCAAGCACAAAATATAATACATCAATATAAAATACAAGACTATAAATAATACAAGAATATATAAATACATACCTGGGCAAACTCGAATAGTCATTAGAATATGGAAAATTGAAAATCACCCCCCATTATAAACATAGAACCCACTTCAGCTAGTAGGGGCACTTACTAGCACTTAAATGTCGTCCCGAAATGGAACAACAAACCTTAAGTAGGATTGTAATCAAGAATACTAAAATGTTTATTGAGTGAAAAAACGGAATAGCGGTTAACAGTTAGTATGTTTTTGAGATTTTTCATAGCCAGATTAAGGTCTAAATTGTTATTGCATATCATTTTAATTCTGTTTATTTGCGTGAACATAATATTTTTTAAAACTTTAAGACTAATATAGGAGAACCAATTTGTTAAATTACAAACTTTAAAGTTAAAATCTTGCCTTTTATCATAAATCCCAATAAACCAGTTATTATCTATTTTCTTTAATTTTTAAATCCAGGAAAGAAGTTTGGTATTCAGAGTCAGTACGGTTTAAAATAAGATCGGAGGGATAGATTTCAGCTGCATATTTCACAAAATCTACACAGTTTATTGCTATTATGTCATCAATATACCTACAAAACTTAATATCTTTGAATTTTCTTTCAAACATAAACAAAAAAATGTTGGCGAAGGCACTCGAGTAACTTGTTCCCATCGGGATACCGTGAATTTGTAAAAAATAATCAACACCGTTAAACAAAACATTTTCTAAGATGCAAAATTTAATAAGGTTAATCCAGTAAACTTTTTCGCAGTCTATTACATGACAAAATACCTCGTAATTTTTTTTTTTTTTTAATTTCTAGAACCAAGTAATGTGGGATACTACCAAAAAGGTTTCCAAAATTTAATTGCTTTTTATGCTTTGTATTAATTAAATTCGTTTGCTGTATGGTTTTGCTTCCAACTGTGAGAAGTTGGGGGCTAGAAATGTATTTTTTGGTTAAATTACCAGCGTTTCGTCAGAAACTTCTCGTATTCCTTTCCCTACATGGGGGAGCTCCCCTGCTGTAGGCCCCCATGTGTTTTGGGATTAATTTTTCATCTGGTTTTAGTTATTTTGCATATATATATACATATATATATATGAAAGGGATAAAAATAAATAAATTTAAGTAATTAAAAGCCCAATTTAAAAGTGTAAAAATCGCTAGTCGAAATTATAAATCGCGAGTAATTCGTAATTGCCCCTTTAAAGATTGTTTTCGCGCAAAAGATTTTATGACTCAGAAATCAGAAAATGAACGAAATTATAAGTCAAAATTCACTTACGTTAACGCAATTTGCAAGTCGCGCTGCATCCATCATGCATATTGATCCCATAAATTCTTTTAGAGCCCCAGACGACCTAAATGGCCAATGAGCAGCTTAGAAATCACGTACAAAAGGCCAAACTATAAACAACAGGAGGACTCTTGCCACGGTTTTCCACTGTGAACAAACTTAACGCTGCGCTCTCCGAATTTACGTAGGTCTTACAAGCTTCCTAACCAGTGCCTGCAGCAGTCCTATATTTTTACATGCATTTTATAATTTTGCCACCACTTTAATCAATTAGTATACTTTTACATATTGCCTTAGCTTTAAAATCTTGATAAAAAAATGTGTAAAAAAATAGTGGTATTAAAATAAGAAAACAAACGTGAAAATATAGGACCGCTGCGGGCACTGCCTAACAGATTCCGCTGCCCGGGGCCACTAAGCCTCCCGAAGATCGTCGTGTGCCGGCCTAAACTCCATTTGCTTTGCCATGAAGTCTCGACCTTGCAAACTTTAGACACTAAAGATGCTTCGTGAAAGAATTCCTAGTAATCTTTGTGTGCAACGACTGTCATCTCTCTACCAGTAATTATTATCACATTGAAGAGCTGCTCAGGATTATGAACCATGCAGAAAAAGACTTTTTGCGTAGGTCTCGTAAGATTAGGAGTGAGAGCTAAGGCTACCAAATTTTTCAAACCCAATTTGAGGACAATTCATCGCAGCGTCCTCAAATTGAAGGCCCATTCGAGAACAGGACTAAGGGTCATTCGAGGATAGTTAATTTTTTTTTAAAGATGAAAATATTTCGCACCACTGCTTATCAGTTTAAGGCGACCAAATGATACTTTATCAAGATCATTCTTTAAATTGTTCATAGCTAATTTAGCAAAAACGCTTTCCATAATATCTTCTGCTTTGGTACGACCACAAAAAAATGAAGGACCATGGATTACTTTTATTATTTTTTATGTACAGTCCATGAGTCTAAAGCTACAGTTGTGCGTTGTGCTGAACATTATGATACACAAATGTTCCTTCTGCAGCAGCTCTTAATTTTGCTTTGTTAGACATATTCGGATTGAAGAAGTTCATATTCTGATTATTTGCAACAGTCCTCGAAGCTTTCTTATGTCTGTCTGAATCCAAATGTGAAGCAATCTGGGATCTACCACCATAAGCGATTGAAAATTCCAATTTATATACACTACAATAAGCGTGAAGAACACTTGTCCTAGACTTTTTAAGGAAGTGGAATTCATTCTGTAATTGATCATTGAAAGAACTTTTCCCTTCAGTTTTAGAAACAGTAGCCATCGTCGAAAACACAAAGATACATAATATGCATATAAAAATAAAAGGCGATGTCGGAACGAAAGCGCGCTGTTTCTGTTTGTGGACACACTTGACAGTTAATTTAGCAGTTATGGCGACCTTTACTTCTTTTCTTTTGAATGATGCAATTTCTTTTTTTTATATTTAGGGAGTAAAAAAAAAAAAGACTTTCAATTTGAGGACAAATTTGTAAATTTGAGGACATTTGATGTCCTCAAATGATTTTCAAATTGCTGAGGACCTGGGTCGAAATTCGAGGACGTTTGGTCACCTTAGAGAGAGCACAATAAAATACATTTAAAAATATACAACATCGGGAAAAAATGAAAAAAAAATTATAAATTTTGAAATTATCTCCAAGAGACAATCTTGTGTTTAAAAACGAAGCCTCGCCATCAGCAGCAGAATTTCCTGTTATGAGCTTTTCAAGTCCAGAGTTTAGAGCGTTCGCCATTAAGCCAAAGAAGATCATCTCTCTCCCCTCCTCTTTATAACCACGTCCTCCGATAACAGCTGCCGATAGATTCGAAGAAGAAAGGGACCCTGCGTATGCCGTTTGTGGTACACGCGCCTACGGCAGAGAAGTAAAGAGAATGACCGGTGAACGCCAGATGTGAGCTCGGTCGTAAGGAGTCACACCTCTCCCACCTCTTCACCCTAAACTTAAACGGAAGAGAAAAAGTTACTAGCGTCTGTGGATGCAATGTGGTACTATCGAGCCGAACCAATCAGAATTCAACTTACACTGAAAGTTTATAACACCATTGCTGATTGGTTATCAGTTCTTATAGCAACCTGTTAGCGAATTGGCGATAAAATGAGTAGCTTGCTTTTGCAAAATCTTTTTGACATTCATTCTGTGCATCTCGCCAGCGATTTGTTTACAGTTTACATCGTGGAATATTTACGTTACACATTGTCTACGTGGTTTGTTTTGGTCGCCATTACTCTCGTGCTGGTGTTCCTGCTGCGGATACCTTCAGGTTTTTCGTTAATTATTCTGTGCCAGGTCTGTGTTTTCAGTCTGTTTCATTGTTTTTCCCTGCCAGTGTTCAGGTATTTCCTCTTTCTTTACCCTTTTTAACTTATTTCTCTGGTTGTTAATTTTGTCTTCTGTGGTTGTCATCAACGCATGACAACAAAAACGAATGCTTTAATGGCAAACGTGCGCTCTCAGTCAGAGTCGCTATCCCAGGTTAACATATATAGCAATGCTGCCAATTTTAACGATAATTTGTCAATTGCGTTGCAAGACGGGACTGAAATATCTCTTTTTATCTCTCCTAAAACCGGTAGCTTTCCACGCACCCACCCACGCCAATTGAAGGAGGAGTTAGCTTCTAAGCTGGTGCATAAAGACAACATCGATAATATTAAAATAACCCGTCAAGGCAAAATTCAGATAACTACGAAATCAACTGTAGTAGCTCAAAAAGCTCTAGGCATTGAAACTCTACTTGGTATTCCAGTAGAATCTTTCATCCAAACCGAAACTGTCACCACACGCTTCCTCTTGCATAATATTGACACTTCTGTTACTTGCAAAGATATTGCGGAGGAACTCGCTGAGCAAGGTCTACACACGCTTGAGGTCCGCCGGTTTGTCCGACAGTCCCAAGGCACCGAACTCCCCTCTTCGACTGTTCTAGTAACGTTGCTAGGTACTCATCTCCCCTCGGAAGTCAAGCTGTGGTTTCAATTGCACAGAATATCGCTGTTCATCGACAGACCTCGACAGTGTCTAAACTGTCACCGTTATAATCATTCAACCAAGGCTTGCCGTCTGAGTAACAAATTGTGCATCACCTGCGGCGAAACCCACAATGACCCATGCACGGCTCCCTCACCCAAATGTATCAACTGTAGAAACGCCCATCCAGCAAACGATAAGAACTGTCCTAGCTATCAGCGAGAGGCCCGTCTCCAAAAATTTAAATGTCAAAACCACTTGTCTCTCAGCGAGGCACGGCGTCGCTTTATTGACAAAGAAGTCTCATCAAACAGGTCTTTTGCATCTGTGGTTACTTGCCCCCCTCCCGATGTGGTCACCAGAACAGACTTTGAAGCAGCCCTCCAGGAAATTACTTCACAGTTCACAAAAATGGTTCAGGCGATGTGCGTGGAGCTCACAAACTCATTTCAATCTATGCTCCTGTCAGCGACACAATCACTCCTGGAGTGCATTCAGGAATCTCAAACTAAAAAAGGACAGAAATCAAATGCTTCTGTGCTCTCAGAGATACTCAGAAGTAAAAAAGCTCGTATCACGGAGCCCAACCAAAAAGACACTTGTCCTATGGACATCCCGCTATCAGACTCCCAAGACGTTTCTGGGTTTCACCCTCCGGTCAATCTCAATCCTCCAGGGACTTAATCTCTGTGGTCAGGACTTTCTGCTCACGGCCATTCTTTTCTTTTCTTCGTTTTCCGAGGAGAGCTTCCCTCTTTTTTTCTTCGTTCTTTTTATGAGTGTTTCTTCTTTTCTGTTGCAGTGGAATTGCCGCAGTTTTCGTTCGAATGGCCACTGGCTCAAGGTTTCACCAGCTTTAAATGCTAAAATAATATGTTTACAGGAAACCTTTCTTAACCCTACAGATTCTGTTTCTTTCCCCCATATGACTACCTATAGAGCCGATAGGCTGATCTCCCGTGGAGGTGGACTTCTGACCGCTGTCCATTCTTCGTTTGCTTCCTACAAAGTTGATCTTCTCCCCTGTCCCATCCAAGATTTTGAAGCACTAGGAGTTAACGTCTTCTTTCACCATTCTTGGACTTTAATCTTAAACATATATTCTCCATCCGGGATTCTTCCCGAAGACTGGCTGTCTGATGTCATCGCCTCACAGGGTTCTCCAGTTATCCTCCTTGGCGACTTTAACATAAACCTCTTAAATCGTCATCCCCCCATTCCCCTCAGAGTTCAGCAGATGCTGGAGTGGATCAGTGCACAAAACTTGTGCATTTTGAACCTAGACTCCCCGACTCGCACCAATTTTAGTGGTTCTGCATCTCTTCTGGACCTCACCATGATGTCACCTTCTCTCTTCTCTTTATTCAAATTTTACATTCACCCTGACGTCTACGATTCTGATCATCACCCTATCCTTCTCATCTCCAATCTCTCTAACTCCGACTCTGGCCATAATCGCCGGCGCACTCACTGGTCCAAAGCTGGTGCCGCTCTCAACAGCCTTGCCCAGCTTCCCAATCAGTCTTATGAGGACTTTGAAAATGCCTGCTCCAAAGCTATCGTCGCCACCCAAACTAATCATCGTAGTCCCTATCGTTCCAGCTGCCTCTGGTGGGACGCTACATGTTACCACTTATTAGCCCAAAAGCGTAAGCATCTACGTCTCGCTCGCTCCACCTGCTCCAGGGACGTTTGGCTCGTTTACAAGCGGTATGCCGCCAAGCTTCGTCGCTATCTAAAGCAGGCCTCTCGGCGTTTTTGGGATAATCTTTGCCGGAACTGTAGATCCAGCAAGACAATTTTCAAAGTCCTCAAAAGACTGTCTAATAAAAACATTGTCCAGGGTGACAACATTATAAGAAATCCTTCACCCCTTGCTTCGGCCTCCTCCCAAGCACAAGCCTTCCTGCTTCATTTCTCAAAGACAGAACAAGAGCGTATCATCCCTTACGACCTAGGAGTAGGCGATAAAGATCTTGACGCCCTCTTCTCCTTCGACGAACTGACGCATGCTCTTCGGCACGCTCGCCCGACTACCCCTGGTGCGGATGGAATCTCTGTGAAACTCCTGAAAAGCCTCTCCATTAATCATCTGAAATCCCTACTAGACACCTTCAACCGTTCCTTTGAGTCTGGGGACCTTCCTTCCTCCTGGAAACTGGCGACAATCGTCCCCATTCGCAAACCTGGCAAGCCGTCCCATCTTGTGAGCTCCTATCGGCCGATCGCCCTTACTTCTGTAGGTTGCAAGCTCTTTGAACGTATGATACTTCGCAGGCTCCTTTCTTGGGCTGGACAGCGGAAGCTTTTCCATGGGGATCATTTCGGTTTTATTCCCACAAGAGACTGTACCATGGCTCTCTGTACTTTCCTCCACGACATCTCGACTGCCAGGTCCAACCACTGGTTTGCAGCCGCTGTCAGTCTGGACATCAAATCCGCCTATGACTCCGTTCAACCCGACATTCTCGCCTATAAGCTTGCCTGCCTTGGTATCAGAGGGAAAATGGGCCTCTGGCTGGCGTCTTTCACGAACCACAGGCAGATCCAAATTCGTTGGAAAGGCCTCTCCCAGGTCGGCCTTTGCTCCAAAGGGGTTCCGCAAGGCTCGGTACTCTCTCCTTTTCTTTTTATTGTTTACCTGCTTGATATTGCAGAGACTCTAGAGGATGGTGTCTATATGACTATATATGCTGATGACATTCTTGTTTACGCTCTCGGTCCTGACGAAGAGAGGTCTCGTCGCAAACTCCAGGATACCCTTAGCAGAATCCAAACTTGGTGTGACTCTAACATGCTCACTATTGCACCGGACAAATGCTCTGCTATAAACTTCACCCGCTGCAGGGACCCCGGCCCTCCGTTAAAACTGTCTGGCTTAGATATCTCTTGGAGCCTCCACGTAAAAATTCTGGGTATTTGGTTCACGCGCACCCTCACCTTCTCCCACCATTTTGCTACTCTGAAACTTAAAGCCCTTCGTCGGCTTAACTATGTGAAAGCTGTTGCTGGCCGCTCGCGAGGCATCAACAGCAACCACCTGATTAAGATCATTAATGCTCTCATTCGCAGTCTGCTGGAATATGGTGCTCCACTTTTCTTTGATTCTCCTCCGACCTCCCTTCGGAAACTCGAGGTCATTTATAATGCTGCCATCAGAACTTCTACTGGTCTCCCTCGGTGGACCCCAATTCCTATTCTCCGTCGTGAAGCTGCGGTTCCAAGTATCACCAGTCGTCTCTCTCTTCTTACTAAACAATTCCTGCTTCGTCTGCTTGCTTCGCCTCCTGGCCTTCGCCTCGGAGCTTTCGTGCGCTCTTCTCTGACTTCCCAGCCTACCGGGTGGAAGTGGTGGAAACCCTTGCAAGAATTGCAGGATTCCCTTCATTGTCCCCTTAGTCAAGTTATCCAGTTTTCTTGGCCCCCTCTCCCTAATACGTTAAACTTTCAGGTTATTACACAAGGTCTGCCGTTTCAGAACACGGCTATCTCTGGTCAGGATATTGTTAAAGCTTGATGCAGCTGGCGCTCCTCTCTCCCCCCTTGCTCAATTTTTGCCACCGACGCCTCTAAAGATGCTAACCGGACTGCGATTGCGGCTGTCGACGTAGAGTCCTCTGTTTCTCTTGCTTCTCTGGTCCCGCATCTGAACTCCGTCTTTACTGCTGAGGCCCTTGCCATCTGCCTCGCCCTCTCTAAACTCCCTTCCGGCTTCTCCAATATTTTTGTATTATCCGACAGTCTTTCAGCTCTTAATGCGCTTAGCGCTTGGTCGGTTCAATCTCCAAAGGTCATTCTATTCCTTCTATCCTTCATCCACGCTCGCAACCTTCACGGCCAAAAGATTACCCTTATTTGGTGCCCGGGACACAAAGGAATCTACCCGAACGAGCAGGCCGATGCACTCGCCAACTCTGGCCCGTACTCTTGCTACTCTCCTCCCTGGATTTCTCCGGAAGATCTGCGGACGCATGTCAGGAACGCCTGGTTTATCGAAAACGACTATGCATGGATGAACTGCGATTACGCGACCTCTTTCCCTCACCTTTCCTTAACCAGGAATTTACCCAACTGGTCCGCCTCCCGGATGATGGACGTGACTATGGCTCGTTGGAGATCCAAAACGATCATCACTCATCAAAAGCTTTACCGCCTCAAACTATCGTTCTCCCCACTCTGTAGATTCTGCTACGATCACGAGACGCCGGAACATATTCTGCTACATTGTCCTCGTCTGAACATTCCTCGGCGCAATCTCCTATCTGCTCTGAATGTTAATACTCATCCCTCTTATGACAACATCATGACTGCTGCTTTTAGTTCTCCCCAGGGTATTCACCATCTTATCCAGTTCTCCAAATACGCACTCTCTACCCGTAATTAATACTGGTCCAGGCTCAGGCCTTCCTCTCCTGTTTGTGTCTTTGGAGCTTAAGCTGCCTCTGTTGGCATAGCACAAAGCTCAGTTTTAACCTACCTACCTACCTACCTACCTACGTTACACATTCCTCCTGACATCTCTTTTGCGCACTTTGCAAAAAAAATAAATAAATAAATAAGAAAAAAAAAAGTTGAATTCATTTATCTTTATTAGAAGTATAATTATTTACTTTTCTTGCAATATTTTGGTATCATTTTAGAACAACTTAGAAAATATAATTAGTTTTGCATATTTTAAATAATAATCATATTTTTATCATTAAAATGTGTTGAATACTAATCAATTACATTCGCATTTAAAATAAAATACTAATGTGATTTTAGATTGTTGTTCTTTCATGATTGAATTGAGTGCTTTTAAACTTTTGTGTTTAAATATGTAACTTTATTTAGTCCTTTAACAAGTCTGTCTCTAAAGATGTTAAAGTTATTATTATTATCTTAACGCTATTTTTTTTTAAACTTCTTTTTGATGATGAAAATGAAAGTACTTAATATTTAAAATTATTGAGCGAAGAAAAAAAATATAATCTGCACATTACAGTAGGCTACTCAATAAATTGTAAAATGTTACTTTGACTCATTGTTTTTAACATTTTTAGTTAGAATTCTCGGTTCGATTTTAAAAGACAAAAAGCACATTTGTGGCGATAAATATTTCCCTTTGTAAAAATCCTTAAAAACCTGCGGAAAAATGTTTACAAAGTTTTTTATGTAGCCATTGTGAAAATAACTTAGATTTTATCTAGTCTAAAAGTAGAATGTATGCACTTAGAATTATTTTGTAAATGACCATATAAAAACATTTAACATTGCATATAAATTGTAAAATTCAGAAAAATATTTTAAAAGTAAGCTTTAAATATTTACTTATTCTTTCTAAGATTTTATATTTTCTTTTTTGCTTTCTGTTAATGAACACAAGATCATGGTAAATACCTACATATATCATTTTGTCATGTGTTTTTAAACTTAAACAGTACATGATAAGAAATTAAGTACTTAAAGTATTATTATACTATGGCATGTCTGTTATTTTTAGGGATGAAACGGATAGAAATTTTGCCGGATATCAGATATCCGGAGCTCTTTTGCCTGTCGGATACAGATATCCGGCATTAGTTTTGCTTTTTGTATGTTTCTTTTCTTTTTCATTATTTTAAAACAATAAAATATAACCCACCTTTTAAAAACATTTTAAATATAATTTATTTAAATATATTTATTGAATATTTTATTTATTTGTGCAATATTGCCATGGAGAATAAAACTTTAAGCGTAACATACTTATTCCTACACTTGCAATTTGTGGTGAAAAGCATTGTCACAAAGAAATAGGTTTTGTTCAGAATTATAAAACTAAAATTTATTATTTACATATTTTTTGCAATATTAATATTTAAAAAAATGAAACAAAATACAGTAACCGCCGCTTAATAAAAATCACTGGTTAATAAAATCAGCCGCTTAATCTGATCAAATTGCCAGGATCGGAATAAAATCAATGCAAACCATCTTTGAAACTGCCTCTCAATAAAATCAGTATTGCCGGTTAATAAACTGAAAAATTCTCATCAGAAGCAAAATACCATTTATGCATGCTGAGTAAATTCTTATTTACACTCCTAATTTTCATTTTTTAAATAAAAAATAAATTAAATACAGAAATCCCTCTGTTATCTCTCTTTGTCGAAAATTTACAACATTAAATTTTACATTTACAGCAATTAAAACATGCCCCATCACATTGACTTCGGAACAATTTCAAGGAATATATTCTTCAAGGTGTAATAAGTTAATTTGTAATAAGTTACAAATTTGATTTAATTCGCCAGTGATTATTTTATTTTTAATTATTTAAAGACAATTTCTAATTCTTATTCTGAAATAACTAAGAAGTAAGATGTTTAAACGAAAATGTTTTAAATTTAAAAAAAAGGCGTGAACTTTTAGCAAAGTAATGATGATTTTCCTCAAAGGAAAGCGCATCGTAGCTTGGGATGTGTTTAATTCTTTTATTTTGAAGAAACACTTCAATAATTATCTGATAAAAATTAATTAGCATTGTTTATTAATTTCATTATTTGGTATCTTTTAAAATTTCTTTTCAAATTCAGGGAAGTAACACCTTTTTATTGTGTACAGGAACGTTAGCCGGATATAAAAATCAGCCGCTTAAAAAAATCACTTTTGCTCAGAACGAATGTGATTTTAATAAGTGGCGGGTACTGTATTTTACTAATGAAATCATAGTTAAAGGGTTATTTTCATAGGAAAACTAATATATTGTGGCCATCATAAATCTTTTTTCTATATTATTCTGTACTAGCAGGCTTTGCTCGCTTCGCTGGTCATTATATTGAAATGAAGTCTCAAAATACCATATCATTGATGATGATAATAATAATAATAAAATCATTGAAATCAGTCAAAATCTAAGTTAAAATTCTCGATACCTTCGATAGCGGTTTTCCCACTCGCCACACTTAACAAAATCCCTTTATAATGCATGTTGCATACACATACCTAACCCACATATTAAAAAATCGGGATTCTAAGATTATTTGAAGCAAAGTTATGTTTTAAAATGTGTTTTTTAGCCCTCCCCCAGCCCTCTCTTAAAGGAAAGGAGGGGGAGATTTTGCAAAATATCCTTATATTATGAGTTAGATACATATAACATACCCACACATAGAAAATCTCTCCTTCATAAGAAAATTTACTGCAGAGTTACACATGAATACATGTCCCCCCCCCGCCCCTTAAGGGGAGGTGGGGGTTTCACAAAATCACTTTGTAGTGTGTGTTGAATACGCATAAGCAGTCCACGCATCAAAAATTGCCATTCTTAGGTAGTTTGGAACAGAGTTACGCATGGAAACATGTTTTTAATCCCCCTCTAACCCTCAAGGGATGATAGCACGGAATTCCAAATAATCCCTTTGTAGTTTGTTTGTGTTGAGTACACATAACCAATCAACCTATAAAAAATCGCTTTTCTGAGATAATTTGGAGCAGAGTTGCTCTTTAAAATGTGTTTTTGCCCCCCCCCGCCTTTAAAGGGGGAAAAGGAAAATTACACAAAATCGACTTATAGTGCATGTTGGGAGTGCATAACCAGCCCGCAAGTAAAAAATTCTCTAAGATAGTTTGGAGCAGAGTTACGCATGAAAACATGATTTTGCCCCACCCCCAAGGGGGATAAGGTGGAATTTTACAAAATCCCTTAGTAGTGTGTGTCTTGAGTACGCATAACCAATCGACATATCAAGAAATCGCTATTCTGAGATAATTTGGAGCAGAGTTACTCTTAAAAGCGTTTTTTGCCCCCCTCCCCGCCTTTGAAGGAGGGGAGGGGAAATTTTTGTAAGATCCCTTTATAATGTGTGTTGGGAATGCATAAACAACTCATATGTAAAATATAAGCTTACTCAGATAATTTGAAGAAAAGTTATGCTTGGAAACATGCTCACGCATCAAAAATTGCCATTCTTAGATAGTTTGGAACAGAGTTACGCATGGAAACATGTTTTTAATCCCCCTCTAACCCTCAAGGGGGTGATAGCACGGAATTCCAAATAATCCCTTTGTAGTTTGTTTGTGTTGAGTACACATAACCAATCAACCTATAAAAAAAATCGCTTTTCTGAGATAATTTGGAGAAGAGTTACTCTTTAAAATGTGTTTTTGCCCCCCCCGCCTTTAAAGGGGGAAAAAGAAAATTTCACAAAATTGACTTATAGTGCGTGTTGGGAGTGCATAACCAGCCCACAAGTAAAAAATCGTCTAAGATAGTTTGGAGCAGAGTTACGCATGAAAACATGATTTTGCCCCACCCCCAAGGGGGATAAGGTGGAATTTTACAAAATCCCTTAGTAGTGTGTGTCTTGAGTACGCATAACCAATCGACATATCAAGAAATCGCTATTATGAGATAATTTGGAGCAGAGTTACTCTTAAAAGCGTTTTTTACCACCCTCCCCGCCTTTGAAGGAGGGGAGGGGAAATTTTTGTAAGATCCCTTTATAATGTGTGTTGGGAATGCATAAACAACTCATATGTAAAATATAAGCTTACTGAGATAATTTGAAGAAAAGTTATGCTTGGAAACATGCTTTTTGCAACACCACCCCTAAAAGGGGAATAGGACGGAATTTTACAAAATCTCTTTTTAGTATGTGTCTTGAGTACGCATAACCAATTGACATACCAAAAAATCGCTATCCTGAGATAATTTGGACCACAGTTGCTCCTATAAGCGTGTTTTTGCCTTCCTCCCCCCTTAAAAGACGGGGGGTGAAATTTTGTGAAATCCCTTTACTGTGCGTGTCGGGTAAGCATAAACAACCCACATATACAAATTAATCTTGCTGAGATAATTTGAAGCAAAGTTGTACTTGGAAACAGGTTTATATTGCCCCCCACCCCACCCCCAAGGGGAAAAGGAGGAATTTTCGCAAAACCCCATTGCAATAGGTGTAAACCCCCCCCCCCCAAAAAAAAAAAAAAAAAAAAAAAAAAAAAATCGAAAGTCGCAAAATACCAAACATGAGGTTTTGGAAATATTCTGAAGAAGACTCTTGGCGATTTTCTATATCTTTGTGCTGTTATTGGTACAGTTTTCCTCAAAAACCCGTATTTTGCTATTTCTTTTTTTTGCACTCAAGTCTAGTCTCTCTCTCTCTCTGCAATTTCTTCACCGTGAAGCAATTTGGAGCCAAATTATGCTTATAAGGGGTTCTTTGCCTTCTGCCCCCCAGGGGGCAGCGGGGATATTTCGCAAAATCCCGCCATAATGGGCATCAGTGTCCTGAAACCAACGTGCTCACCAAAATTTGCAAGTCTATCTCCCATAGAATCGCCACGGCTGTGTTGAGTCAGTGATTTTACTCTTTTATTCCCCACCTAACCCCCAAAGGGGTAAAAGGGGGGGGGGGTCTTTCACAAAATCCCGTTACAATGGGTGTTGGACACACATAAATAAGCCACACACTAAAATTTGTGACCTCAGCTCTTAGATTTCCACGGATAAATTTAGCGCTAAAAGGAGGGATTGAATTTGCCCCCTCGTAACTCCCCCCCAAAATCGAAAATCGGAAAAAATCAAAAATGAATTTTTGCAAATACCTTCAAGAAGACGCTTGGCTTTTTTTTTTTTTTTAATCTGAGCTGTTATTGCTAGAATTTTACTCGAAAATCCATGCATTGCTAATTTTGCCTCCGAAAATCCTTTTTACCCCCTCTCCCCCCTTAAAATCCAAAATCGCAGAAAAGGATTCTTTTGCACTTAAGTCTAGTCTCCCCATCTGCAATTTTTTCACAATGAAGTAATTTGGAGCCGAATTATGCTTATAAAGGTGTTTTTTACTTTCTGTCCCCCCCGAAAATCGCACTTTTACCCCCCTTAGAAATCCAAAATCGCAGAAAATAATTTTTTTTGTATTCAAGTCTAGTCTCCCCATCTGCAATTTCTTCACCGTGAAGTAATTTGAAGCCGAGTTATGCTTATAAAGGTGGTTTTTGCCTTCTGCCCCCCCGGGGGGTATTTCGCAAAATCCCGTCTTAGTGAGCGCCATGGTCCTAAAATCAACCTGCTCACCAAAAATTGTGACTCTATCTCCCATAGGATCGCCACAGCCGTGTTGAGTCAGTGAGTGAATCAGTGAGTTTACTCTTTTATATATATAGATAACAGCATCACTTACAGTTTAAATTGTACAAAAATTTGCCCATAGCTTCTCACAATAAATATTTTACGTATGGAGTTTGGTGCAATTTTAATCAACAGATGCTGAGATATAGGCTTATGAAAAATCATCGGGTAAACTGCAGTGCTGTAATGCTACCTGTTAGCTGATATACACTCAAAATAAAATCACGATAGTGCTTCATAATGGCCGACTCTGTCACATACCAAGTTTTGTGCAATTATACATGATACAATATGATATGAGATACAGCTTTCATGTATTGGGGGAAATTTAAGTATAGCAGCGCTACCTATCGGCCAACATGCACCAAAATTGAATCAGCATAACTTCTCATGAATGTTAGTACTTTTGCCCCCCCCCTTTAAATCCGCCACTATAAACATCCCCAAATTAAAATTTCGTTAAGTTTGGACCATAAGTTTTCGAGATAAGACACCGTGTGCTTACGTGTTTGTGTGTGTGTGTGTGGGGGGGGGGGGGAAGACTCTCCCTCCTTTTAACAGTGCAGTGTTTATCATCCCAACCAACCCCAAATTAAAAAAAAATTTAAATTCTGACCATATTTTTTTCGAGATCAGGCACCATGGGGAGGTACGACCCTTCCTCCTTTTAACAGTATGTATTCTTTGTCATACTAACACCTAGCCCACCCAAAATTTAAAATTTCGAACCATAACCTTTCGACACAAGGCATCAAGAGGGGTGGGGTCAGACCACCCCTTCCAACAGTGCAGTCTTTGTCATACTAACACCGAACCAATGCCAAATTTAAGATTTCGTAAAGATTGGGTTACATTAGGTATTATTAACATTCAGTCAGAGCATAATTAAAACATAAGCTTAACAGTTATTGTTTGTTTTACACTCAACAGATAATTTTCTTTAAAGTTTAAGAACAATATCAATAAAAGATTATAAAGAACATAATTAGGCCTTTGACGGTTGATTTTCAACCTAACACCTGGAGTCTCATTCATAGCTTTATTGTGTAGGGGTTTAGTTGTTTTCCCAGGTGCCGGCCCCTTCCCTACACTAGGCTATGAATTCTTCGACCATAATAAAATGGATAGGTTATTCATCTTTTATAGATTATTGACTTTAAAAATGAGGTCTTTTATCATGTAAACAAAATATATGATAATGATATTCTCACATGTACAGTAACTTGTCATAAATCCTTATTAAAAGGTTTAAGTTATAATAGCTGATAGTATTACAAAAAACTTAAAAAAAAAAATAGTTTACAAAAAACTATCTTTATAAATAAATAAAAATATGTTTTTACCTAATAAAATCAAATAAAATCTCATGAAATTCTCTTTAAAATGAGGGTCAGAAACTTTTTTATCTCATAAAACATAAGAATGTGTTTATTTAAGCTTTAAAAAATGCTGATTTTTCAAAAAATCAAATGAAATAAAACATTTTTAAGAGTATTTTATCATTTATTTCAAAAGAAAGAATGATTATCAAATGTTTAATTGAAATCTGAAGCTGATTGGTTAAAAAATTAAAAAAAAAATTGGTTGATTTTACAAATATATAACTTTTTAAAGCATGTGTGGCACAAAATAGTCTACCATTATCCTTTAACTAATTCAATACATATTATAAATTATATTATTAACAGGACTTTGCACAGTACTTTAACTTTTTAATGCATAATTTGCTGCAAATTAACATTTATAGATATTGCATTAAAAATTAAATAAATAAAATACAAGTGGTAGATGATAAATTTGTCATTAAGCTTACTTTTATTTGTTCGTATATTGTATTTTAATATAACAATGAGAATTCATAATCTAGACCTAGGTTTTTTTTTTTTTTTTAATTATTATTATTTAAATTTATTAATTTAACAGCATCTAGCTTCAACTATGCTACGCAGATATGTAAAATTAATATTTACAAGAAGATTGTTAAAGACATTTGACAAAATTGTTACATTATTATTGTTTTTGCCTTTTTCAAAATAAAAAAAGCCTTAATAAAATCAATTATAAAACTAATCTTTCTTTTTTTTTTTAATTAACAAAGGATATATACAAAATTAAACAGTTAAATATTTAGAATTAAACATGTACAAGTAACAAGCAACATATTATTATTATTATTATTAAACGTTTTACAATATCTAGTATGTTTTAAATTTACCTTTTTCTTACTCAAAAGTAAAAATTAAACATAAAATTTAATTTATCAGGAGATAGCATATTTACTAATGTTATAACGTTCAAATAAAAATTATTCCTTTTTTTACTGTTTACCAAACATTAATATATAAATATACAATAGATAGCTTAATATTGGATCGAACTATCTTACAAAAAAAAAAAGGTACAGATTACAATAGAGAAAATGATAATGATACTAAGAAAAAACAAAAGGCATAAGGTCAAAATCGCTTAAATGTGGTCATAAACATAAACATAGATGAAATATATCGCCAACGCCAAGGTGCGCCAAGAAGCCCATTTTCGCTAACATGATGGTAATCATTTGTCTTAACCAATCAAAGATGCTGTTATAAAAGAATATAGAGAAGAAATGCAAGAAAGATTTTGATTGGTTCGGCTCCAGAGTACCACATTGCATCCACAGACGCTAGTGAAAAAGTTTCGCTTTTGTCGGCGCGATGCTGATAGTACAGCGTCTAGAATACACAGTGTGGCAATCGCCTATAACCGTGATGTTAAAATGATGCTACAAAAATTAAGCTTACCCAGATGTCGCTGTGATCGAAGCTATTGCTCAAATCGAAGACCTGATTGGCTTTTCCCAGTTTCGTCAGTTTAACACGTTAATCGCCATGTCAGTCATATGTGTCTGACGCATTTTTAACACGCATTTTTAAAAAGGAAATAACCCTAAAAGGAATATGATATACGCCGAGTAATTATTAACACGTTAATCGCCATGTCATTGTCAGTCATATGTGCCTGACGCATTTTTAACACGCATTATGCGATTATTTTTTATTTGTGATTCTAAACAATGGCTTTGGAAAAAAAAAAAAAGACAAATGAGTAAAAGCAAACGTTACTTATAAATTTAAATTTACGGAAAATCATAGATTTTTATTTAAATTGATTTTGGTTTCGCGGGTACGGTTCGTAATGATCGTTAAAAAAGTTTCCAAGGCTACTCAAAAAGTTATGCAATAAAAGAAAGAGAGAAAAAAAAATCCTAAATCGTAAATAATTTTATTTTCTCTTTCTCTTTTTGAAAATAGTCGTATGTGTCATATTTTAGCTACATTTATCTAAGTAAATTTTTGATGATTTTATATTATATTTTATTTTTTATTTAAGTAACTTGAAGATTTTTGGTAAATTAATTTTTTTTGAATATGTGTTTAGTGAACAGTGCACTTTTTTTTTTAAAATTGCTATATTATATTTTATTAAATTTAATTCACAATGTCTAAGGATTCTGAAAATCCTATTCCTGATAATTTTTCAGGAAATGCAAATTCTAGTGAGGAAAATTTAAACATAATAGAATTCCATCCAGACGTCGGAATTCAGTTCGAACATTGGATCAGTTATTTCAACAGTATTTGTCAGGAAAAAGAAAAAAGATGATCTTTGGAAAATTACTCATTTCGAAAATTATTTAAGAGGAAAGGCCCTTACTCTTTACATAAATAATTGTTTACATGTTCTCCATTGGGAAGAATTTCTTCAGTTATTCAGGGAGAAGTTTACTGTCCCTGATATTAATTCTTTGGCAGATTTCTCAAATGTAAAATTTAATTTAGGTGATGATGTTAATACTTATTATAATAGTAAAATTTAAATGGGTCGCAAGCTAGGTCTTGATTCAAAATTCCTTTCAGAGGGATTATCTGATGGTCTTCGCCTGCAGTTAAGACAATTTGTGTTAGTAAACTTACCTAAGGATACCAATGAATGGCGAGAAATTGTATATAAATTAAACAAAATGCAACCAACGGAACAGAGAAAAGAAAGCCATAGTTCTAAATTTAATACAAATGCCCCTAGCTTTACTCCACAATGGAGAGTTAATCAGCCTAGACCCGAATATTTGTCTACCCCTGTAAATAGACCCTGGACGCATAGATACACAGGCGATTAAACTTAGATCAGTAACAGGGGGACTTTTTTCCTCTGATTGGTTTTTCAAATTACGTAGTACTGACGCAAATTTCGTCATTTCACGCATGCGTCTTGGATTTTGATCAACAAATCCCTATCGCGCTGCGGTGTGTAAATGTAAACATAAACATCGTCAGTAAGATAATGTAATTTATCCAAGTTAGTCTATTCTCAAAGAAATCCCCCAACCACAAGTTAGTCTATGGTTAGAAGTAATCTAATCCAAGTCTGATGTTAAAGATAAACAAACGAAAAATAACACAAATAAATTTAAGATTTCGTTTTGGTAATTTATTCTTGATAATATGGTACTTTAAAACTACTCAAATACATGTTTAAAAAAATATATTTGTGTCACGGGAAGCTTCGTTTATTTTCTTATATTTGTGTATGTTTATCTTAAATTTAATACCTTAAATCTTTATTATGCTAAAATTTCCTGAGTATTTAGTTTAGTACAGCATAGATGTTTTATAAAATTAAATATTGGAGACAAAATACGTTCATAGACGTTGGCGAATTTTTTTTTTTTTTGGTCTTAGTGAATGGCTTAATTGGAATAAGTGTATGGTTGTTATAATAGTAAGCATAACTTATCTGACTAACAAGTGCATGCATTATTAAAGTAAAACTAAGTGCAGTATGTCTTACTTAGTTTTTCATATCAAGTTTGTACAGAAACGGAAACTTTTTATTTATTTTTACTTTTTTTTAAGGAAGAAGTGCAAGATAAAAGAAAAAGTTTATTTAAATTAATATATTAAACATCTACTGCTCAGTTTTATTTTTTCTTTTTCTTTTTTGTGCTTTTCCATTTTGCTGGTGCAAATCTAGCCAAGCAAAACTTTATTGGCGACAGTGATGCATTAATGGATTGTTATTTAATTTGTAACTTATGTTTATTTATTTTTTAATTTAAAGTTAATTTACAACCGTAATTATGGTTATGATAAAATAAATGTTGTATTTAGCTTTAAGCAAAATTTCAGAAACTTTACTTCTTAAAATATTAAAAAAAAAAATTAAAAAAAAAAAAATACGTGTGGCACTCGGGGACTGCCGCGGTAAAGCTATTGCATAGCATTTTTTATCAACTTATGCAATTATAATTATTTATTTATTTTATTTTTTACCCTTCCGCTCCCTCCCCCCTTTCCCGCCCCTCCCAATAATTTTAAAAATTCAAAAATATCCGCAATCGATTTGTAGGTATCGAAAACCTCGATGTACCAAATTTGAATGATCTAACTCTATTTTTTTTGCCCCTCTGTCCCCCCCCCTCCCCGGCCCTTCTAATAACTTTACACTTTCAAAAATATCCCCAGTCGATTTGCAGGCCTCTAAAACCTATCTGTACCAATTTTCAATGGCCTAACTGTATTTCTATTTGTTTTTGCCCATAGTCCCCCCATACGCCCCACCCCCTTACCGCCCCTCCTAATAATTTTACAAATTCGAAAATATCCGCAATCTATTTGTAAGTATCGAAAACCTATATATACCAATTTTGAACGATCTAACTGTATTTTTCTTTTTTTGCCCCCCCCTCTCCCCTACCCCCTTATCGCCCCTCCTAATAACTTTACACTCTCGAAAATATCTCCATTCGACTTGCAGGCCTCTTAAACCTATCTGTACCAATTTTGAACGGCCTAACTGTATTTCTATTCTTTTTGCCCCATAGCCCCCCTTACCTCCCTACCCGCCCCTCCTAATAATTTTACAAATTCAAAATCATCCGCAATCGATTTGTAAGTATCGAAAACCTCTATGTACCAATTTTGAACGATCTGACACTATTTTTATTTTTTGCCCTCCTCTCCCCTCCCCCTTCTCGCCCCTCCTAATAACTGTACACAATCGAAAATATCCCCATTCGACTTGCAGGCCTCTTAAACCTATCTGTACCAATTTTGAACGGCCTAACTGTAGTTCTATTTGTTTTTGCCCCATAGCCCCCCTTTACCGCCCCACCCCCTACCCGCCCCTCCTAATAATTTTACAAATTCAAAATCATCCGCAATCGATTTGTAAGTATCGAAAATCTCTATGTACCAATTTTGAACGATCTGACACTATTTTTATTTTTTTGCTCCCCCCCCCTCCCCTCCTCCCCTTCTCGCCCCTCCTAATAACTTTACACAATCGAAAATATCCCCATTCGACTTGCAGGCCTCTTAAACCTATCTGTACCAATTTTGAACGGCCTAACTGTATTTCTATTTGTTTTTGCTCCATAGCCCCCCCCCCCCTTGCTGCCCCACCTGGGGCTGAATTTCTAAAATATCAGAAATTGGTTTTTAGATAGTTGCATTAGCTATATTTTAAAGCAAAAATTGCACGTTTCTCTATTTTTTTTGTTTGAGATGTATAGGATTATGCGAAATCACGTTTTACGCATGTGAAATCACGTTTTGCCCCCCTTGGGGACCGAATTTCAAAAATTCCAGAAACCGATTTTTAGACATTTCTATTAGCTATATTTTAAAGCAAAAATTTTACGGATATCTGTTTTTTTGTTTGAGAAATGAAGGATTTTGTGAAATTACGTTTTGAAGTGCCGAATTCTGCCGAACTAACTGTCTGCCGAAGTCTGCCGAACTGTGTTAGGTTTTTTTTCGTTACGGAATTTCTGGATTCGGTTGCCGCGCTCAGAGCCCGCGATAGAAGCTATTCAATAGCTTAAAAACTTAATAAATGATAGTTTCCTTAATTTTCTTACTATTACTCCAAGTGTTTTGAAACAATTACTTTCTTAGGTGCTTAAAGACAAGTGTCTGTCGTATCATTTTGACACGTGAAATGGAAAAGTACTTTTTTTTTTTTTTCTTTCTCCTAATACCTGAATTTTTATTTTTTTTAATTTTATGAAGTCTATGTCATCTTGAACATTTTTTCATTTTGACAGTGTTTGTTTAATTTGCCAAAATTAAATTTTGCTGAATTTGCCATTTAGCTTCCCCACTTTTTAGCTGTTTTTAAATAAAAAGCACACTTCTTTGTATATTCTCTTAACAAATATTTAGAGTTAAGAAAAATTTGATAAAGACTTACTCAATTTTGGTGTAATCCTTTTTATTTTAATATAATGGGATTCTCGCAATCCCACTCTCTAATGTGAACCCTGTTTTGCCTGCATTATTTGGTTACCACAGAAAAATTTATAGATAGAATAAGATTGGTCAGTTTTAGATATCAGAAATTATTGTTCCCAAAAAATTTGCTCTTACAATTTTCTTTAAACTTCCTGTATAAATTATCTTTTGTATGCCTTAAGACATATGTATTATTTTTCTATCACAGAAAAATTGTTAGGCAAGTGATTGATTACAAGGCTGGAAAATTGGTACAGAATTCATACCACAAGTAAATGAAACAGAATTTTCTTCTTATTAAACTAATTATTTAATAGGTAAAGAAATATTTTAAATGGTTACTGCTATGAGTTCTGCATTAATTTTATAGCCTTGGTGGTGTCATTTACGTCTTTTGACCATATTACTTCCAAAATAGTTTATAATAGTCAGGGGCGCACAGTGGATCGAACAGTGTTAAAATACGAACATAGGCCCAAAATACAATCTCTAAATAACTGATATTTTGCAGTGAAATAATTTAAAAAAGTGTCTAAAAATACAAATATATGGTTATTTCTTCAATTACACGAAGTTTTATTGTTTATAAATAAGTTCAAAACGAAAACTTTCAGAAATAAGATTTTTCGATGAGTTTCAGTGACTTTATTTGAATAGTCATCAAGTGGCATTTACGATAACTATGAAAAAATACGAAATAAAAATACTTTTAATAATGTCCTAATAAAAATTTAAGGTACTTCTTCCAACATTTTGTTGGTTTTTTATGTTGTGATTCACGCATGAAATGTGAATATAAAATTAACAATAAAATTAAATTTATAAGTTGTGTAACTTTTTTTGTCCAAAATTTCAAACACATTTTACTACTCCCAAAAGTATACATTTTAATCAGTGAAAAGGATTTTCGCGACAAATCGCCACTTTTAGAGAAAAATAAATGTTTATTCTGTTTACCCCCAAATTATCAATCGAGAAATTTATCTGAATAACTGTATTCATTAATGACAGAAAATATATTAAAATTTTTATAGTGAAAATATTATAGAAATTAGATGATTAAAACAGATTTAATAAATCAGAAATTATTTCTTATTTTTTTAAATATTTAATAAAATCACTAATTTTACTTTAAAGGTACCGAAAAGTATCGTTGGACCCCAAAAAAGGGGGGAAATGTAAATGGTTGCTGTGATATGTCATAAAATGTTAAAATTAAATAAATGTTTAATGTTAAATTACTAAATGTTAAAATTAAATATTATAATCCCATACTACGATTTAAAGTAAAAGTTTCTGTGTAATAAAAATAAAGACAAATGGGAATTTTTCATAGAGTTTGTCAGTAAATGCTTGCATGAGCGTTCTATTGAAATACTATATAAAAAAAGAAAGAAAAAAGAAGCAGTAATGTGATGATCTATTTAACATTGTGTGCTAAATTAATTGTGTTATACATATAGATTTTTTTCACGAAATTTTTATTTATTTTCGTTTATTCTCTTCTTTTTTGCAACATTTGTTTCTTTATCAGGTATGTTTCTAAATACCTGTTTGCAGCAGAAAAATATGATACCGTTTAACCCCCTTATAATGCCAATTTTTCCTCAAAGTGCACATTAAACTAATTTTACGTATAAAAATTTATGTAAAGTAAAAAATTCATTTAGCTTATTAGAAATAAATAATTTTAATTTTTACACATTATTCTCTTAGTTAATCGCAAACTTCTCACAACCCATTGTATTAGCATAAGCAGAATTGACACAAATGACTATTTTTTTTTATTTGTTTTGCACCAATATTATACAAATAATATTTATACTGATATTTTCCTAGAGAAATGATAAACAGGAATCATTATTTAAAAAAAAAAAAAAAAAAAAAAAATGGTGCCAGTTGAATAAAATGATAACGAATTTCGTGGGGAAAATATTCCTGTGGCCTTATAAAGGGTTAAAAAAACATAGAATCGCTTTTAGTATCATACATATATACATATTTAAATCGAAATGTGACAAAAAAAACATCATACATAGATAATAATAATACCATAACCTTCCTATGTTCGCCACTGCCTATACTTCGATCCACTGTGGGGCGGTCCGACGGAATTTTGACACCCGTGCAAGTATCCATATCAGCGCCCCCCTCCCCCTAACAACTACTTGTTTTGCCTACTCCCCCCCCCCCCATCAAGATACAAAGATACGGTTTGCACCAAACGGATGAAAAAGAAACCGGGTTTTGTGTGGCAAAGAAAAAAAATTAGTTCTGTTGGCGACCAACAGATGGCGCTATAGTGTTTTATTTCACCAAAAGATGATTTACAAATGAAAAAAAAATGTTGACAACTTACAAGTCAGCTTAATTACAGTTAATTAGTACCACTACAGTAACTGTTCAATGTCCATCATTCAGAAGTACAGCTGTGAGATGATTCACCACATCGTTCAGAGCATTAGTAGCATTTCTTAAGTTATGGCAGACACATTTTGGCGGATGGCATCTTTCAGTGCTGCTAGTGATGCCGGTTGGTCGCGGTACACATTTTACTTCCAAAAATCCCCATAGCCAAAAGTCACAGCGTGTCAGATCGGGAGATTTTGAAAGCCATACGTGATTAAAGTAGCGACTGATAATGCGATATTTCGATACATATGAGCTTCGACTACCATTACCTGCTGTAGTTGTTCCTTTTTATATCGTTTGTTGCTTTGCATAATCCTACATCAGAAATACGACAGCGCCATCTGTTGGTCGCCAGCAGAACTATTTTGTTTTCTTTGCCACACAAAACCCGGCTCCTTTTCTATCTGTTTGGTGCAAACCGTGTCTTTGTATCTTGATTCGTTTTCGAATTATTCATTTTTAAAGTTTGTCCTGACTTTTGGATCACCCTGTATATATATATATACTTTCTTCTCAAAAATCTCATGTATTCATAGAAAAAAAAAAAAAAAAAAAAAAAACAACTAAAAGCAGTCTTTGGGGACTGCCGATAGAAGTGAAAACTAAGTAACTTGTGAATTGTATTGTCGAGCTATTAGATTATTATTTTCAAATTATTTTTGGTTTGTAAAGAAGTGTTTATGATCTGTATTATATGATTTGGCACAATATTTGTAGCTACCCATATTAAATAAACTAAGCCTTATATTAGCTAAAAATATTGATTACTTATGGAATTATTTTAATTAGTAGCTGAGATACAAAAGAAAACCGATTCAGGACACATCAAAACGTGTAAATCAGGTGAAATCTCGAATTTCACTTTAGATAATATAAAAGAACTTTAAAATATCTTTCGAATGATGTATTAAAAATAATTTAATCATAATTAGAATTTGAAATATTGAAATTTTAAAATATTACAGCGCCATCTGGCGGTATAAATTTCTGTAAGCTACTGTTCGATTCCAAATCAACAAAGCTTTCTAATGATGTATTACTTATGAAATTATTTTAATTAGTAGCTGAGATACAAAAGAAAACCGATTCAAGAGACCTCAAAACGTGTAAATCAGGGGAAATCGAATTCCACTTTCGATAATATACAAGAATTTTAAAATATCTTTCGAATGATGTATTAAAAATGATTTAATCATAATTGGAATTTGAAATATTGAAATTTTAAAATATTACAGCGCCATCTGGCTGTATAAATTTCTGTAATCTACTGTTCGATTCCAAATCAACAAAGCTTTATATTGATGTATTACTTATGGAATTATTTTGATTAATAGCTGAGATACAAAAGAAAACCGATTGAAAACCGATTGACACCTCAAAACGTGTAAATCAGGTGAAATCGAATTTCACTTTCAATAATATAAAAGAACTTTAAAATATCTTTCAAATGATGTATTAAAAATAATTTAATCATAATTAGAAATTCAAATATTGAAATTTTTAAATGTTACAGCGCCATCAGGTGGTAGAAATTTCTGTAAGCTGCTGTTCAATTCCAACTCAACAAAGCTTTCTAATGATGTATTACTTATGAAATTATTTTAATTAGTAGCTGAGATACAAAAGAAAACTGATTGAGGACACCTCTAAACGTGTAAATCAGCTGAAATCTCGAATTCCACTTTCGATAATATAAATTGGTAAAAAATATATTTCTTCTCATGGAAAGCCTTCGCTGACGATGACGCGAGTTTTATGATTTTTGTTCACCTAAAAGTGCTCAACGTGCCTAAAGAAGTTTTCACTTCAAATTGAAAGCCTTCTCTGACGATGACGCAATTTCATGATTTTTGTTCACCCAAAAGTGCTCAATGCGCCTAAAGAAGTTTTCCCTTCAAAAATATATATTTATTTTTATAGAATATGATAAGACAGCTTTTCAATCTCTAGTGTTTACCTAGTAAAATTATTTAAGAAATGCATTTTAAAGTTTCGAGTTTTATTTGTAAAAACAGCATAAATCAGCTGAAAGCTGCCATCTTGAGATATTTTTTCTTAAAGTACTTGTGACTTTATAGAAAAGAGAAAAAAAATTTCTTTTTATTCTTTATGAGTAAACGTACCTACCAAAAACTTATGTGTACAAATAAGAAGGTTAAAGTTGTTAAAAAATCGGGTGATATGAAATTTCCAATCCTAAATTCAGATATTTTCAACATTTTCTATTAAACTAGACAGCTTTCGCCCCCCTTAGCGGTCATTATTTCCAAATGAACCTATTTCCAAATTTGCTGCTTACATATTATCCTGGCAAGCCATATACGCCAACTCGAAAACAGGGGCGTGCAATTAATGGGGAGCGCTTTGAAAATGCTTTCTCTTCTATGAAGATTCAGCACGACAATGAAAGACACAGAAAAATTTCGCTAGTCCTAGTCTGCGCCCCCTGCAATTGATGATAGTCACCTCGGGGTGAGTGTGAGATACTCGGAAGAAATCATAAAACTGTCAAAGAGAAAATCCATGAATGTTTCGAAGACAGGAAGATAACGAATAGGGGGAGGTGGATAGTGGGTGTTTCGGTTTCATCTTCTCTTTGCAGTGGAAATAAGAGAGAATACTGTGATTACGATTTGTAGGCAAACATTTGATATAGCTTTTTTTTTTTTTTTTTTTTTTTTTTAAATAAAAAAAGCTTCTCAAAATTGTAAATAAAAAAGTCCCGAGAAAATTTTCGTCCTTTTAGCGCCCTTTCATTTGTGCATCGAGCGAGAGCACCGTGCGACCGCACACCCTTTGGTCCGCCCCTGTGGAAGTCATGTGGTTGTTAGAAACAAGATTAAAAAATAAATTGTGCAAGTCGTATTATAAGACATAGTATGAAGCAACGCTGAAGTTATTTTAGATTGAATCTCAGGTAGAATATTAGATCAGTTTAGTTGGCGCTAGAGTCCTACCCGACCCGAAAAAAAAAATTTTCATCAACCCGAAAACCGACCCGAACCCGCAACAGAGAATTTTTTGCGACCCGAAACCAGAAAAATAAATCAACATTACTTATTCATCTAAAAGTCATGCAAAACAAGGTAAAATGATATAACATGATATAAAATAAAGTAAATTTTCATTGTCACACAGTTGGTAAATTATAAAAAAAAAAAAAAAAAAAAAAAAAAAAAAAATACTAGTATGTTGTGGCCACCACAAGACATTCTTCTATATTTTTCTGTCAAATTCACTAAGTGCAAATAATTTATTAAAACTATTATTAAAAAGTTTAACGTGATGAATGCATATGCAAATAATTTTCATCTTAGGGAAATCTAACACTAAATATCCAAAGAGAGACAGTATTATCGTCTATAAATAACTTCTTAAACAATGCATTTTTATAATGGTTATCTCGCATATCATGGTTCGTACAGTTATATGGCATAGAAGTTGAGATATAGCCATCCTGTTATCGATGAAATTTGCAGTATAGCAGCGCCATCTATTGGCCGACAAGCATTCAAACTGAGTCAGCATAATGTCTCATAATCGCCTTGTCACATATTAAGTTTATTTTGATGATACACAATAGAACCCGAGATATAGCTTTCCTTGTAATTGGGGAAATCGCTGAGTAGCAGCGCCACCTGTTGAGCGGTTTACACCAAAAGTTGACAGGCGCTAATATACATTAAATGGCACCTACATACAAATTTATATGCAATTCTGTGCAGTAGTTCTTGAGATATAGACTTTCTTTAAATTGCGGAAATCGCTGTGTAGCAGTGCCACCTGTTGGTTGATAGGCATTCAATTTCAATCAGCATAATATCTCATATTCATCTTCTCACATATCAGGCTTTGTTGGATTATATACAATGAAACCTGACATGTAGTCTAGACCTCTCAAAACTTGTAAAACTGTCGAAAACCGGAAGTCAAAAATTTTTACGTATATAATACTTTCTTCGATTTAATATAGGAAAAAAAAAACAAAAAAATGTAATTACTGATTGTATTGAGTTAAAAAAAAAAAAAAAAAATGTTTAATAATAATGTTTGAACATTTATGTGAGTTGTGAACTTCAAGATTGCAAAAATATGCTTCATTTTCAGTGTTAGTAGTTCGTTGTTTAATGCTTATATTCTGAAAAAAAAAAAAAAAAAAAATGTATATGTATACATGTATATCTTTATTTATTGCTTTTGTTCGACGTGAATGTTTATTATAATTTGGGTAGCAGGAATATATGATTTGCAATTGAACACGATTTGACCATTTTTAGAAAATGTCTGTCTGTCTGTGTTTGTGTGTGACACAATTTTGTGGGAACTGTATCTCAGGAACTACTGCACAGAATTTCATACAAATTGGTATGTAAATGCACCTTGACATAAATTAGTGCCTATCAACTTTTGGTGAAAAATTGTCTTACAGGTTGTGTTGCCATCCTGCTTTTTCTAAATTTTTCTAAATCTGTGATAATTTAAAACAAAGTTATCGATTTTTTTTGCTTTTAACAACAACAACAAAAAAAAAAAAAAAAAAAAAAAAAACCCTTAAAAAAAAATCGTAATTTTTTTTTTTTTTTTTAATATTGAGGGCTTTTAAATGGACTTTTTTAAATATTTAGTGTATCTACTTCTCTAATATGGAAATCGTCTGCATTATCATGGAAGATAATTTTTTTGAATAATAATTTTAATAAGTTATTTTTGCTGAGTGAATTTGTATAGGAAAATATAGAAGAAAGTCATGTGGTGGCCACAACATACTAGTTTTATATAGGAATTTTTGCTAGTGTTCGGACACTTTTGTTACCGACTGTACATGCATTTCATTGAAATGATAAAAGTTGTTTGTTTTCGCTGATATGTTTTACCGGTTAAAAAAAGTAGGCTATCAACGAAAATTAATTTTGCCCAAAATAAAAATTTGCCAGTTTGATTTCTTACTCATCAAAACCCCTCGTCTTTAGTTTTCACTTTACATTAAGTCAAATTTTATAATATTTCATCATAAGATTTTTAAATTTGAGAACACATTCTTTCTGTGCGTGAACTTCAGCGAATAGGGAAAAAAGATATCAATTCAAAATTATACTTGAACTTTGTATTTAGGTATTTATAAATTGTGAAACAAACAAACACATACAGTGCGTTGCATGAATATAAACACACCTTAGCTTTAAGAATTATAATGGTATAGAAGTGTAATAAAAAAATATGAATAGGTGACACTTGATGCAAACTGTATGTGTATGATTTAAGAAATGAAATTACGAGTCAAAACAACGAAAAACCAATATGAGTTTTTATAAAATAATTTTATTGAATTTATGACAAATATACATGTTGCATGAATTTAAACGCACATGTAAAAAATAAATAACTGAGTAACAAATATTGTATCTAATACTTTGTAAAGTCACCATGGGCTTCTAGAAGAACCAATAAACGCCTTGGCATTGACTGATATAGTGGCATGAGGTCATCCAAGCTGATGTTCTTCCAAGCTAACAGAATTGCCGATTGTAGTTCATCTTTCGTGTTAAACTGCCTTTCGTTTGCGTAAACACGGCGAACCAGATTACCCCATACGTTCTCCATTATGTTTAAATCGGGGTTTTTTGAGGGCCGATCCAGAACTTTAATTTTATTGTCACGGAACCATTTTTTCACGATATGTGCTGTATGTACAGATGCACAATCTTGCTGAAAAGTATAATTTCTTCCATATTTTTTGACTGCTTGACGGCGAGGTTCCTTGTGAGCATCTGGACATAATCTACAGAGTTCATATTGTTCTTCACAAACTCCAATTCGAAAGTCCCTTTAAAACCTATGGCTGCCCACACCATGACAGACCCACCTCAAGATTGACGTTTTGAACAGTACATTTCTTCGGTTATCATATCGTGCCAGTAGCTATGAAATCCGTCCTGGCCATCGAGATTAATCTTTTTTTCATCTGAGAAGATGACTTTTTCCCAATGTAGTCGATCTAGAATCCATTTTCTTGCCCTTTCCAACCGCATATCCTTGTGCTTTTGAGTGAGGGGTGGTTTCACCTTCATTTTCTTAAATTTAAGGAATGTTGCAGCTTTGATAGTTCTCCATATGGTTGTCCGATGAACACCCAGCTTGTATTGAGCCTTTATCTTCGCACAGGAATTATTCTTAGTCTTTGCAGCGTTGCATGTTCGACATTTGTCGTAACTGGTGAGCTTTCCTGTTCGCTTCTCATACGCTTTTTCCCCATAATTTGCTCCTTTCTTTATATAATTTCGCATAACACTCTCACTTCTTCCGATTCAGCGCCCTATTTCGCGATTGCTAAAGCCTTTACGACGCATAAAGTCGATTTTTATCCTCTCGTCTACTGTCAAAGTTTTTCCTCTTGCCATCCTGTACAAACTCCGTAAATTTTGCACTCAAGCATTAAAACTGATTTTAGAGAATTTTAGCAACACGACTATTTGTGTTTTAATTCAATTCCGGCGGCTCTGTTAAATTTTAAACCCAAAATACAGAGTGCGTTTAATTTCGTGCAACAGACGAATAAAAGTGAAAAATAAGAAAATGCTCAAACATTCATTAAATAAGCTTGCATGACATAAACATACTTGCTCAAAGCACCTTATTCAGTTGTTAGTCATATGCAATAACTGTAAGTCGCATTCCTTCTTTTAAAATTTTAAAAATTCTATTTCTGGTTATTGGAAAAGGTGCGTTTATATTCATGCAACGCACTGTATTTAGGTAGAGTCAGCGAGAACTGTTTATTTCATTTAATATGGTTTAGTTAGCGATAAGCTGCATTACTGATAATTCACTACCAGCGTTTTATAGTCATTCTTCTTAGTATATTTTATTAAAAATTCGTGACAATTCAGAATTGCCGAAGACCATACTTTTTTTTTTGCTATTATTCATAAGCAGCATTTTTTGCAATATGTTTAAGCAATTAAAAAAAAAGCATAGATTTCTATACAAAAATAGGGGTGGAAAAAATACAGGTGGTGGCAACCCTGCATATTTGGAAATAAAAGCATGAGCAATGACAAACAAATTAAACTGATGAACATATTTCAACTGCATTGGGAAATTGAAAAAATAAACTTTTACTCAAAACACCATAAAATTATATAAACATAAAAATATTTGTGTTAAGTTTTATTTGTATAAGGGAAAAAAGAGAAATTTTTGGAGGGGGCGACACACCCCCTGAAAATTTTCAGTGGTGGTGCATGCTTCAGTGCCAATGCATGTTAAAGTAAATATTTTGAAAATGTAATGAAAGTATTTAGCCATTGTCTTGTGTACATGCATAAAACTGATCCATACCTATTTAAAAAATGATGTACCTGTAAGTATATAACATACAGATTCTATTATTATATAAAGATATTTTGTTGTTAAATTTGATTATACAGGGTTCATAATCAAATATGAGAAAAAATTTCCCTGAGATTTCCAGACAATTTTAAAGAAAATATTAGCAATATATTACAAGAAACACTCCTCTAGAGAGGCAAAAATACTTCTAATTCCATTGTATGATGTCATATTACTGCCGATCATGACAGAAATGTACATAGAAATCATTGCTCACATGCGTAATTTCACAATACTTAATCATTTGATTCAATATGAAGGCTAAACAAGGAAATTATATTATGAGAGGAAGGAAATTGTCGTTTTTCCAGGTTTTATGATCAATTTTCCTTGATTTTTCTTTTTTAACAAAATCCAAATTTTCTGAGTATTTCAGGTTTTCCCTGATGATGTATGAATCCTGTTAAAAATATTTGTATTTATCTAAGAGAAAAAAAAAATAAATAAAAACTTCTTTATTTAATGAATAATTTTTTAAAATATATAACATTGCATGACTCTATAGGCCTATTTAAAGCTATCAATTAACATTGCTGTGGTAAATGTGCTCATAAAAATATATAACTATAAAACAATTGATTTGATACAATAATAAGTAGTAATAACTGCCAGAATTGCATTTTATGTTTAATGAAACACTTATAACCAGTAACAGTGAAATCTCAATAAAAGATATTTTAATAACTATCATCCATTAAAAGTTTTGAAAATGTGTTATATAACGAGAGTCTAAAACTTAATTTTTATCTCTTAACCAAAACGCCAATAATATGTACTATGTACGGAATACACACTATCAAAAGAAAAGGTTATTTAAGTGTATATATATATATATAATTTAAATAATTTAATTCCTTTCTTTCTTAATTCCTCTTTAATTCCCCATCTCCAAGAATCTCTTAATCCTGAAAATCGCTTTTCACAAACTAAATTCATGGCAGCTTTACATAATATGCGTTTTAAGAGTTCATAGGAAAAATGAAAATTTTTTCAGAACTAGGTAACGAACATATTTTTATCATAATGACATATCTCCGTTTCTTTCTATCCTCACTTGCAATATTTAATTTCCATTTGTTTGTTCGACGGAGGTTTGTTGTTATTTTCATATCAGCGTCCTTTTCATGAAAAATGCTTGGCTGAAAGAAGGGCGCGACGTATGTGCGCGAAAAGTCACGCAAAACCGTTTTCGGAGTCTTGATGCGGAAGACGCTTGTGCAACTTGCTTAAAGTGTTTAGGCGCATGCGTAAAGTGACGTACTACCAGCTTATCTAAAGAACCAATCAGAGGAAAAAGTTCCCTTGTTACTGATCTAAGTTTAATTGCCTGTCATAGATACCCCTATCCAAATCAACCTTAACTAGGATATGCGCCTCATAATCCTAGAAATCTTCGAGAAATCAGGCCAAATCGCAGCTCCAATAACGTACATTTTCAAGAGAGGCTGCCTCCATCACCTTGCCGTCTTTGCTTAAATAGGGGAAGCCGTGCCCCACCCCCTATCTTGCTCAAGACATTGCCGCTCGTAATAGAAATACTTGCATTTGTTTGTGTTGAAAAATGCTTAATTGAAAATATTTTTATAATTTGTGACATTTAAGCCTAAGTTAATTTTAATGTTAATGTGTTTGAGATCGTTCTGATCGTGGTCTCAAGTAATTTTCGATTTTTACTTTTAAAATAATCCTTAAATTCTGAAGCACATGTTTGTATGCAATATTGATTTTATTTGCGTGATTTTTTTTTTTTTTTTTTTTTTTTTTTTTAAGGGTGAATTTTTGGAATAAAATTGGGATTCATGTTTTATTATGTTTCAGAATTGGATTAGCCTAACTCAAAGCTCTTTTTAATCGTAAACATTCTTTGAAGTTTTATTAATTGATCTATCCAAAAGTTTGCATCAGATTATAATGTTAAAAACACGATCCTAATTTTGCATGGTTTTATTTATCTTGATCATATTAGAGCATCGTTATAATAAAATAGCTTTAATAGATATTTTAATTAATGAATTATAAATATTTTTTATTATTATTTTATGACTGCATATCAATTTCATATGACTGCTTAGCCTAAATAAAATTATATATTTTTCAAATAAGAGTATTGAACCTGCTCACATTAAATTATATATTCTCTCCACATGTGAAAAGTTTTCTCGCTAAAATTTCAAGTGTTTTTTAACGAATTCATAGTCACACATGGGAGTATTCCATATCATGTTATCTTTTTTGTTAAAACATGTGTATAAAACTTTTTTTTTTTTTTTTTTTGAATCCTGAATAAAATAAATAAATAAAAACTTTTCTTTCAGAATCTAGATTTTTTAATTTTTTTTTTTAATGGCTGCAGAATTGTTATTGAGTGCATGTGAGTGTTTTTATATCTCATGCCTCAGTAACATTGCTCCGGCTAAATTTTTATGTCTTCATCATCTTCATGAATTCCAAATGAAGTTGTGACAGTTGATTTTTCTCATATTCTATATCACCTGGTCTGTTCTTTGCTGTCAGTAAGTATGCATGTTCGTGATAGCCATGCGGATAATTGTGTTGGCCCTTACCTGACTTAAGTTTTGGAAGGTTGAAAATAGATAACAATAGATAAATTGCATAATATAAAGATATAATAAAACCTATATCCGAGAAACTTAGATATCTTCTGTCAGGTCTGTTTGATTGTGTACTTAATCTAAAAAATTTTAAAATCTAAATTTCCAAGGCTGTAATTATACTTTTTAACTCCCCCCTCCCTCATCCCCCCCCAAAAAAAATAAATAAATAAAATGAATAACAATAATTTTACGAGGTCTGGCAGAAAATTAATGAGACTGACGATACTGCAAGCGATCTGGCAACCCTGCGCTGTTGTCCTTGAGAGAGCACGTGTATCAGAACCCTCCCATAGCTCAGTTCGAATTTCTACTCCGTCCGTTAATTACGTGATTTTTGAGACTGCGATTATTGAAGTTGTGTTTTCGTTGTGCGCCACGCAAAATGGAACAGCGGAATTTGGAGCAACGTTGTGCCATTAAATTTTGTGTTAAGCTTGAAGAATCGGCAAGTGTGACGTTTGAAAAGTTAAAACAGGCCTATGGGGAACATTCTTTATCCCGAGCTCAAGTTTTTTGCTGGCACAAAGCGTTTTTCGAAGGCAGAGAAAGTGTTGAAGATGAACAATGTTCAGGGAAGCCTTCAACTTCGAAAACCGACAAAAACATCGAACGTGTGAAAACTCTTGTGAGATCAGACCGTCGTTTAACAAACTGTTAACAATTTTTTTTATAAAGCTGTTCTTGAAAGGCTCAGAAAAAGGGTCATTCACATGAGACCAGACATTGCAGAGAAATGGTTGCTCCATCATGACAACGCCCCATGTCACACTGCCCTCTCCATAACAGAATTTTTGACCTCAAAAGGCATTCCTGTGATTCCCCATCCCCCTTATTTCCCTGACCTCAGTCCCTGTGACTTCTTCCTTTTTCCTAAACTGAAAAATGTCCTCAAAGACCGTCATTTCGGGACTTTAGAAATCATCCAAAAGACTGTAACGGACATGCTGAAGACCATAACGGTTGAAGACTTCCAGCGCTGCTACGAACAGTGGGAACAACGTCTCCATCGGCGTGTAGCTGTCCAAGGGAACTACTTTGAAGGGGATAACATAGATGTTTGAAAGAAATAAAACTTTGTTAAATAAAAAATCAGTCTCATTACTTTTCTGCCACACCTCGTACACTTCCAAAAGTTTGTGTAATCAATTTCTCACCTCCAAATACTTTACAACACAAATTTTCAAGGTTTACAATTTACAGTTTCATTTCATACCATTTTTTTTTTTTTTTTTTTTTGTTTGAATAGTAGTTGCATTTTGCAGTCGGTTCCATTTTTTTACAAAAAGATTTTATTTTTCTCTTTTCAGTGAAAACTTATTCATATAGCAGAACACCAGAAGACGTTCGACGGCAGTTTCATAAATCACAACTTCCAAGAAAAGTGACATAGCTCGAAAAATGGTTTATGTCACTGAAAAATACATGAAATGCACCCAATGTGAACAAAAAAGTTACATCTCATCTAGAAAGTTATCCACTCGAGAGACAGTTGTGCCAGTTTTATTCTAGTCAAGTTATTTTTAAGTTGATTTTTCTCAAATGCTGCATTTTTAAGTTTTGTCACTTTTCTTGCCTTTATCGGATATGAGCAAAAAGCTATCTATTGAATGAACATACGCTAAATTAAAAAGTCTTTACAAATGTAAAGAACGGCTACGCTGTATTCGTAACCAAAAATTCTGTTAGGCATATATATTGAACTTTACAGTGAATACGTGTCACCCGCTGCGCTGGAAATTGCGCAGCGTAAAGTTCAAACAAAGAGCAATATATGCATTGCAACTGATTGACAGAAGTTTCAGCACCGATACTTACATACTATTTTTACCAGTGCAGCTGCATGCATTCAACAGTTAGAGTGAGAACAGACTTTTGTGAGTATCCTGTAATTTGTTTATATCTTAATGAAATCACAATGAAACCTATTTCAGGCTAAGATCATTACGACAACAAAACAAGTATTAAAATTAAATCATCTCTTACGAAGTTATAAGCTAACAAATTTCAGCGACAACAACAATGAGAAACATGGTTTGTACTGAGAACCTTTTCCTTTATGAAGTCGGTTTAAAACGTCTATGCATTAATTGATGTGACCGCTTACAATAACCATATACTTTGAATTTTACATAGCGTAAATGTCACCCGCTACGCTACAACATATGCAACGTCGTTCAAGTGTGCACAAAATAGGAAATTGTGAACAAACAAACGCACGTTTTAAGCGTTCTGTTTTTAGCATTTATGTCTAAACTATCTTTTCGTACTAAATTGATGATGCCCCTAATAGCACCGTGACCAGAATGTGTAGTCGAAATCGACTACAAAAACGAGTCACGCGAAGTCAAAAATTAGTCACATCTAAGTGATTGCGAGGTCGATATGTCCGCTTTTTAGACGGTCACATGTGACGTGTATATGCCGTCACCCTGTGACGCGGATATGACTTGAGTCTCATAATGACCAGAATGTGTAGTCGAAATCAACTACAAAAACGAGTCACGTGAAGTCGAAAATTAGTCACATCTAAGTCATTGCGAGGTCGATATGTCCGCTTTTTAGACGGTCACATGTGACGTGGATATGCCGTCACCCTGTGACGCGTATATGACTGGAGTCTCATAATGACCAGAATGTGTAGTCGAAATCGACTACAAAAACGAGTCACGTGAAGTCGAAAATTAGTCACATCTAAGTCATTGCGAGGTCGATATGTCCGCTTTTTAGACGGTCACATGCGACGTGGATATGCCGTCACCCTGTGACGCGTATATGACTGGAGTCTCATAGTGACCAGAATGTGTAGTCGAAATCGACTACAAAAACGAGCCACATGAGGTCGCATTTCAGTCAAATCCAAGTCATTGCGAAGTCGATATGTCCGCTTTTTAGACGGTCACAAGTGACGTGGATAAGTCGTCACCGTGTGACGCATATGTGACTGAAGTCTCAGAGTGACCAGAATGTGTAGTCGAAATCGATTACAAAAACGAGTCACATGACGTCGAAATTCGGTCACATCGATGTCACTGTGAAAACGATATGTCTAGTTTTTAGACAGTCACAAATGACGTGGATATGTAGTCGCTTTGTGACGTGTACGTGACTGAAGGCTTAGAGCGGTCACAAGTGACTTTGTTATGAAATCACTTTGTGACGCGTATGTGACTCAGGTCTCAGAATGGTCACATGTGACTTTTTTATGGGGTATCTTTGTGCTCTGGATATGACTCAAGTCTCAGAACAATCGCAAAGTGACTTTGTTAAAATGTTATTTTGTGACACGTATGGTACTCTAGTATAAGAAACGTCATACAGTGACACAGTTATGAATTCTTTTTGTGACACACATTGTACTCGAGTCATTGAAGTCGTGGATGAAGATTTTGTGCCGTCATCACGTGATCAGGTGCGATTCAAGATCCAGTACAGCCATGTGCGATGCTTTTCCATAATCATTTGATAACATTTTTATATCATATTGTCTATTTGTGTTGTAATGAAGTTATAATCCCCATACCCTGTATGACTAATAACAGAATAGTGTCCATGTGACTAGAGAAAGAAGTATTTCCGTTAAAAGGTGAAACACCCCTTAAATATTCAAGAATTAATTTAAAATCAATAATTTTGAAAAGTAGTTTTAACTCTTGAAAACAATTTCGTATAATTAAGGAATATTTACCTACTATTCTATAATCACCAAAATTCAAAATTTAAATTTAAGTAGAATTCTCTGAGCATGGAATTTTTTTAAATTGCGCGCATGATAAATACTAATGTGCTTAAGAAAAGTATTTAAAACTTCATACATATATTTTCAATATCCTTTTTTTGAATCAAGTTAAAAGAAAAAATAAATAATAGAATAAAATAAATAGATTTAGAAAAGGTATGAACTTTTACAGTGAAAAGACATGCTTACAGTGAAAAAACATTACATATGCTTAATACTAAAGTATTTTTCACAATATTACCAAACTTGTTATTGTTTAATTTCTTTGATTGCAGAGAAATTAATAAAATGTATACAAAAAACTTACCAAAATTCAAAGTCATTTTCTTCAAAGCAACAAAAAGTATATCATGCGTGCAACTCTGTTATATATGGTATATATATGTGTGTGTGTGTGTATGTGTGGGGGGGGGGGGTGTATGCGTTTTGATTATCAAACTTAAACACTGAATTTTTTTATTATTAAGCAAATTCAATAGTAGAATTTTACAATTTCAGCTATGGCAAACAAAATTATTTTTTGTTTTAAGTAAAAAAAATCACTTTTAAACAAAATTAAAAATAGTTCTTTTAAGAATTTGAAGGGGTAGATGACTTTTTAAAAATTATTTTTATCAAAATATATCATTATTAAATAACTGTAGATTATTCAGAACTTATAAAGTATTACACAACTCATAGGAAAATTTTATTATGACTGCGAAGAGGGTCGCGCGATTCTTTCGGAGTCATACACGAGTTACTCGGCTGATAGCTTGTTTATCCATTTATGCTCAATGTTCATAGCACATCTCAGTTTTATATCCACTATATCTAAATATAGCTTTGAACGAAAGTCCAGTTTAAATTTAATAACTGATTATTAACTGATTAAACTGATTATTAACTGTTTATTTAAAGTACACAATATTATTTTTTAAGAACACGCTTCACTTATCATCGTCGGAAGCTCAAGCTAATGTTGTTCTATAGGAAATTTTGTTTACTTATAACTCTTCAACTAATACATATTTTTAATTTCTGTTTTCATATTCAGAAAATTCACAAATGTTAAACTGACGGACGTTTTTTAAAAACGAATATCTTTAAATTTTAATATTTTATTTTGAAACTGTAAAATGAAAAATTTCACATATTGAAAATTCGTATTTTGCAATTTAAAAAAAAAAAAAAAAAAAGTTTTCAAGAAACGCCCGCTAATTTAACAATTGAGTTTTCCGAATATGAAAACAGAATTTTAAAATATGTATTTGTTAGTGAGTTATAAGTAAATAAAATTTCCCATATAATAACATTGGCTTGGGCTTCCGGCGACGGTAACTGAAGTTATGGATGTTTGTCAAGTTTTTATATGCATTTATTTATGTATATATGCGTATATATTTTCGTCATTGTTATCGTGAATTGGTGTAATATGGATCATTTGTGACAAATATCATGGTAATCATAGCTGCCAACGTTCCGATATGTAGATGCCCTTTTTTTTTTTTTTTTTTTTTTTTTTAATAGAACATTTTGATAGACGTTTTAGGAATTTTCTTTAATTAAATGAAGTTTAAAAAAAATAAATAAATCAGTAAAAATAATAACGGTATCCATAAATTGGAACGGCTGACAGCTATGCGGTAATTGTAGATCTCAGTGCTTTTAAGTAAATAAACTAAGAAGGAACATAAATGCTTTGTAAAAACATATATATGGAAATATAAGGATTATCTGAGTAAACTAAAATTTCCTAATAAAGTGTGTGGTTTAAAAAATAAAATAAATAAAAGATGATGCCAAAATTTAAGCAAAGTCATAAACAATATATCAAAATCATGTAAAATTTCTTTTGCAGTAATTTTAGTTAATAAAGATTTATTTCAATTCACTCAATATAGATCATGTTAATTTAATTTGCTGTCATAATTGCATGTAGACAAAATTATGCATAAATACATAAACCAATCTTTAATTAATATAAATTTTATTTATATTTACATTGTTAGTGATAAAAGTTTTCTTTCTTTTTTGTACCACTATCTTTCTTTAAATAAAATTCTTCGTAAAACCAAGATAAACATTTCGGCATAAAAACATCATAAGCAAGAATAATGGAAGCTTTCAGAATTATATTAATATGTATATGTATTACCCAATAGCAGTAAATGAGCAATGGGAAATGAAAAAAATGCACAAAATCAATAAATAAATACATTATATATATAGTCTTTTTCTTAACTTTATTTATTTATTTTTCAATTTATATTGTTCGCTTATTTCTAACAGATAAATAATCAAAGCGCGTTTTATACTTTTTGGGACACTGTGTATTATCTTCAATTAAATTTAGTAAATAAACATATTTGTTTCTATGTCCACTTCTCTTGTAATTTTGGGTATGCAGTTTCATTGCAAGCTACAAGTTATTTATCACCCTTCGCCCCTTGTAACAGTCTCTCCCAACATTGGAATTTTAAGAATTTATATTGTTACTATTGTTTGGAATTACACTAATGACAAAAAATAACTCGGAGGAGAAAATATGTAGTATGTTTGAATGTTATTTGAATTGATGAAATGTAAAACCTTCACTTCTGTGATATTTTCGTCACATTTAAAACAAAAACATGTATAATGTATCAGAAAATATTATTAATAGTCACTTTTGTAAAAGTTTGTCAACAAATATTACACAAATTCGCACACACACACACACACACATATATATATAGTCGAACCTCGTTAACGTGAATCCCAAGGGGAATAAAAAAAATTGTTCATGTTAGCAGTAGTTCATGTCATCGGTAACTAATCTTCAAATAACTAAACCTATCTTCATTTTGATGCAGATTCTGGAAATATTTCATGTTAAAGAAATTCACATTAACAATGCTCACGATAACGAGGTGCGACTGTATACACAAACACACACACACACATATATATATTCATATATGATGATGGCGATTTTTCTCCTAGTTTTATCCGAGAGAAAAAGGAAAAGAAAAAAAATGCCTATTATTGGTCTGTAAGAAAAACACTATCACTTCGAAATTACTTGATTATATCTGTACTGATAAGTATAAAGGATTTAAGTCCATATTCTTGATTTTTCAGGAGACTAAAAATAAAAATAAACTAACTAAAAATTAATCAGAAGAATCGATTAGAAAAAAGGGATTATGTTGATTTATACCCTTTATACCATTCAGTGATTGTCAACCTTCATTTATTAAAGGGAAAAAATTGAATTAAATATTTTATACAAAGATTAATGCTAAATTTATGACTTGAATCTTTTCTTACCAATGAATTTTCTCAAAGACTAAATGACGTGGATTTAAATCCTTTATATCAATCGATAGAGAATTTGTTTCTGAGTCTGGCTATGTACTTAACTCAAAATCGACATTTTTGGACTTAAATCCTTTATACTTATCAGTACAGATATATTGATGTCAGTCAAATGAGATTTAATGTGCAAAACATCAACGTAGAGTAATAACCACACATCAAACCAACCTACATAAAAAATATTTTGTAATTATCATAATTAAAATAAAATAATGAAAGATTTCAAGGATATTATAAATTCCCTTTGAATGGATTATGTAAAAATATTAATTTAGATTTGCCTGAGGTAATTAAAATTAGCAGTTTCATGAGGTTTGTGGAGGGTATAACAATTGACTGAGCACCCCAGCCAGCAGCATTACTTGAAATCTCGTGTAAAAGGAATTATTATTATTATTTTACAATTAGCTGTGTATCATTAAGTATATCTGAAATCTTAAATGAAATAATGAAAACTATTATTAATTCCTTCGCGGCGATTCGATCCGTATGCGCGGCATAACAATTCCACTCTCCCCAAGTTTAGGAGTTCCTCTGAAATAACACATTTTTTCACAAAAGCATTTTGTGTATTCGTGTTTAAACGGAGCACCTATGGGCTCAGCTATATCTGGACTTTTAGCTGAGTTTGAATTAAGAGATTTTGAGAATAATTTTGTTCAAAAAAATATGCATTGTATTAAATTGTGGAAAAGATTTGTAGATGATGTTTTTATAATTTGGCAAGATCCATCTAGTTCCCCTAAGGATTTTTTAGATATAATCAATAACGTAAAACCTAACCTTCAATATACTTTAGAAACTGAAAATAATGATAATATTTTAACCTTTTTGGATATTAAAATTAAACGATTTAATCAATATGTTGAAACTTCTGTTTATAGAAAGCCCAATATTATTCCATATACTTTTCATAGCAATTATCCTTTACCCTGGTCCTATAAAATAGCTAATTTTAGATTTCTGATTAAACGTGCTTTTAGTCATAGTTCTACCCTTGAAGCCTTAGACCATGAAATCGATTTTATTTATAATTTGGCTATTAATTATGGTTATAAAATCAAGACAATAAATAAATTTATTTATAAAATTATGTCCCCTCCTCCCCCTTCTTCATCTTCTAATGATAATAAATCTTCTAATAGTAAGTTTAAGAAAATTCAATATTTGCCCTCTCTTCATGAGGGAATTTCTAAATTATTTAAACATAAAAAAGTTAATTTGGTTGCTAAAGCTCCTTTAAAATTAAATTCATTAATTTCTAAAAAACTTGATCCTCCTCCCCCCAAATTAAAATCTGGTGTTTATGAAATCCCATATAAAGTGGATAATAAAACTAACTACTATATAGGTATGACTAATAGACCTTTTTGTGATAGAATGAAGGAGCATATTGCAGATTTAAAATATAATAGACCCAACACAGCTTTTTCACGAAATTATAATACTAATCCCATTGACCCCGATTTTGAAAATGCCAAAATAATTTACAATACTGACGATAGAAACCAAGCACTTCTTTATGAATCATTCGAAATTATTAAAAGAAAATCAGAAATTTGTAACGATTCCTTATCCGTAAACCCCCCCTCAATTTGGCTTCATTTCTTGGGCTTAAATTAATTTATGGTTACCATGCTTTAATTTAGTTCTGGTAACCCCGCAATTTTGATATTTTTAACCTTTGCTTTAGTAGCTCTTTATCCTTGTCTTGTAGTGATCATGTTTCATGTTCCTTTGAGTGTTTTAGCATATTTTTAAAAATGTATATAGTATATTTTTACAATTTGTGTAATCATCTGTTAAATGTTTTGAAGTTGTAATTGTGGTATCATGTACTTAAATTTTCTATGTTTATGTGTTTTTTAACATCATTCTTCCCTGAGGAAGGCTAATGAAGGAATTTAGCCGAAACGTTGGATTTAAAATTTATTAAAGTTTATAAGATAGATATGCTGAAAGTTATTTATTACTTTTTCATAATTATAAAAGCAGCATATATAAAAAAGTGGAATAAATATATCTGAAGTGTTTAAACCGTTAACTGGCGGAGGTATATATATATATATGTATAGAAATATATAAATGTAGGACTATATAAGCAAATGAATGAAATTAAACACCAAAAAACACTGCGATCTCCATCAGGGAGGCCCCTCAGTGTGAGGGGGAAAGAGAAGTTTCTGAAAGGACAGTAGCATTTTGCGCTAATACCTATCCTTAATCCTTAGCCCCCAACTTCTCACCAAACAGAAAACCACCAACAACTGAAGAGAAATCAAACATATCTATAATGTACAAAAATACTAAAACAGTTATAAAATTACATCAGTTCATTTGAAATTTTTTAAATGAACTGATGTAATTTTATAACTGTTTTAGTATTTTTATACATTATATATATGTTTGACTTCTCTTCAGTTGTTGTTGGTTTTCTGTTTGGTGAGAAGTTGGGGGCTAAGGATAGTTATTAGCAAAATGCTACTGTCCTTTCAGAAACTTCTCTTTCACCCCCACACTGAGGGGCCTCCCTGATGAAGATCTCAGTGTTTTTTGGGGTTTAATTTCATTCATTTGCTTATATATTCCTACATTTATATATTTCTACATTTAAGTTTTGCATTTCCTTTTGCTGCAATTTTGCGCATTGGTTTGTAATTCTCCTTTTGGTTTTTCTAGTCTTTAAACTTATATTTTTATATATAAATTCATTTCAATAGTTTATATAGATATATATATGTAATGGAGGGTAATTTTCAATTTTCCATATTCTAATGACTATTCCAGTTTGTCCATGTATGTATTTATATATTCTTGTATTATTTATATTCCTGTATTTTATATTGATGTATTATATTTTGTGCTTGATTTCTGAATTTAATTGCTTTTTATGCTTTGTATTAATTAAAATTCGTTTGCTGTATGGTCTTGCTTCCATCTGTGAGAAGTTGGGGGCAAGAAACGTGTTTTTTGGTTAAATTACCAGCGTTTCATCAGAAACTTCTCATATTCATTTCCCTACATGGGGGAGCTCCCCTGATGAAGGCCCTCATGGGTTTTGGGATTAATTTTTCATCTGGCTTTAATTATTTTTGTTTTATATCTCCTTTTGCTGCATTTGCGCATTGGTTTATAAAAACTTTGTTTTAGTTCTATATGTTTAATAATTCATGTTTTACTCCATCCTATTTTAAATTTTATCATATATATATATATATATATATATATACATATATATGATCAATCGTCCATCGCATTGATTGCTGTGGAAAAAATAAATAAAAATATTCCTAAATATATATATATATATATATATATATATATATATATATATATATATATATATATATATATATATATATATAATTTTTTGTTTTTAAAATTGGCGTCTAAGGGCAACACCAAAAAACAGGTTTTACTGTTTAATGTCGGAAAATCTGCCGTCGGCTAATAATTGATGGTGATGTCCAGAACAGCTCTCACATATCTTGCTGTGAGTCTAAATATTTTTATATACAGCATTTCCTACACCTTTTATAAATACATTTAATTTTTATAGGGTATGGATCACTTAAACTGTTTAAGACTTAAAAAACATTGTATTAATTATTTTTTTAAACACATTAAATACAGCATAGCTTTGTACAGACAATTTAGATGTATACCGTTTTATTGCTATTACCTTTGAATAATAAATCGAAAAACATTTCAAAGTAATTGGTTATCTGTCACAAATAGAATAAATAAGCAAACTAGTTGTCAACATTTTCTTAAAAAATATTAAAGTACAACAATAAATGTAAATAATGTTCTTAAGTGAAAATTCACAAGTTCAGATTATAAAGTTGTATTATGCTAGTAACATATGCTATCTTCCTGGGTTCGGCACAGTCACTTTTTTTAACATACTTTTTGAATAGAATTAATTACTAAATGCTTGCAGTAATTTTCTTCAATTAAAGAATACGAAGCTTGCTTAACAAAAAAAGTGGTATTCAAAAAATGACTATGCCGAGTCTTGAATTCCATCAGAAATAAATTAGATACAAATAAAATATCAGATGTATTTCGGAACTTTCTGAAAATAATGATCCTTTGTAATTTCACGAAAAAAAGTCAAGTTGTAGCAATTAGAGATTTTCATTTCAGATTTCTGGAAGATTGAATTTTTTATCAAATATTTGTATGTTTTCTAAATTTTAATGTCTAAAACAAACAGAATGCTAAAATATATAAGATGTACATAACTGAATATCCATAGTAGGTTTAAAAATAATTAATTTCAGAACCTGTTACAAAAATGCAGAGTACTTCTGACTATCACATACAGTCACCAACATAAGTAAAGGCATACTTTCGAATCTAGTGGTTTTTGTCGAATATCTGTAGGAATTGTAATTATTGAATTCCCTTGAAACTTTGGGGGTAAAAAGAACATGCTATACCACATATATTCCAATGAAAGTTTTATTTCGAGGGCTAAAAAGAGATCAGTCACAAATTAACCAAAAAATATAATTTTTGGAATCACCCTGTAAAAAAAATAATTCTTGAAATAAAATGTAGCTATAGTACACGATTAAGAACCTTCAATAAATTATAGATATAGAAGTTTATTAATTTGAACATTAAATTAATATTTTGTAATTATCATTATATTTTTCTAAAGATTATATAAATAATATCTTTTAGTAAAAATAATAATTTTTTCTTAATATTTCCCCCTTTTTATTTGAGAAAATGCAACGTGTACCTTCACAAAACTGTTCGTTTATTCAAAATTAAAGTACGAATAAACCTCTTTAGTTTTTTGCATATTATTGAACGTACTTGAAAATCAACTTTTAACGAGAATTTTCTGAGTTTTAACAATATTTGCTTTTTTTTTCATAGTGATTCCAAAGATTTTATTTTTTAGTTAGTTCCTGACTGATGCCTTTTTAGATTTGGGACAAAATTTTCACTGTAATATATATAGTATAACATGTTCTCTTTACTTTTTAAGTTTCACGAACATTCATAAAAATTTTTTAGATATTCGTTAAAAACTCTAGATTCGTATATGTGCCTTCACTTATGTCGCGTACTGTACATAAATTTAGGCACTTTTCCGCTATACGATTGCCAGTAGGCGAAAGGTTAGGTAGGCCTTAAAGTAGGTTACCTTACGAAAAAAAGCCACATTACGTTCAAAACGTTTAGCTAAATTCGAGAAACTCTAAATTAATAATCAAAATAGTTATAAGAAATGTAAATAATGAAAATTTTAATAATATTAATATTAAATACAAATACAAATACAAGAATGTTTGAAATATAATATTTATCTCATTCTTTGCATTCATTCAAAATATAAGATTATTACAATCAGATCAACACTAAAAGATAAAAAAAATAATTTACGACCTTTTTTTTTTTTTTCTTAATTGCAAATCAAACACAAGTTTAAATGAATGAATTCGGACTATATGATTCGTCAAATGTGCCAAACACAGTGGCAATCGTCTAATGAAAGTACTTAAATTTTATATCAGAATTCAATGCAATGTTTATTTTCAAAATGCCTTCAGAGTATGGAACCAATAGAAAGGGATTATTATTATTTTTTTTAAATATATATTTTTATGGTAAAATATAATTTTATTTTTTATACAATGAAAACGAAAAATAGCGTTTTATTAGTATTTTATTTTGAAAATTTATACAAAAGCAATCTGAAAATACGAGAAACAGAAACTACACATTCTTTACATTATTTGATACCGATTTCTTGGACTATTTTCTGAAAAATAAAATAAATAAATAACTATTTCAGGAAAAAAAGTCTGATATGAATAACTTAATGCGCTGAATATCACATTTACCTGGCACTGAAAGAAAGTGGCAGTGAATTTTTTTTTTTTTTTTTTTTTTTTTTTACTCGAGTTGAAATTGTATAACTACATCAATATACATTTCGGAAAAAAAAAAAAAAAAAAAAAAAAAAAATGCTGCACATGTTTATAAGTGTTATTATTGGTTAAAACATCTAATTTCACACACCCCTCTCCCCCCCCCCCCTCCCACCGTGAATTGCATTTTAACACTTTCCCAATAACATTGAAAAGTATTCGGTGTTCATCTGAGTGTCCGTGCTGTAATTCTTAAAGGAAAAAAAACTGATATTCTGTGGTTTATGAGAAATATTTTAAAAGTCTGATTTATTTATTTATTTTCTTATAACACAGTAAAACATTATTAACTAGTATGTTGTGGCCACCACAAGACTTTCTTCTATATTTTCCTATACATATTAAATCAGTAACAATAAAAGAAAAAAAAAATACGATTTTTTTTTTCTAAGTTTTTTTTTTTTTTTTTTTTTTGTTAAAAGTAATACATATTCAATCAGTAACAATATTTAAAAAAAAAAAATACGTTTTTTTTTTTTTTTTTTTGTTAAAAGTAAAAAAATTCAATAACTTTGTTTTAAATTATCACAGACTTATAGTTCAACCATTCGTTTTAAAGGTATTGACGAGATCTTTCGAATGATACCCATCTTCAAAATTTACCCCCACCGAGGGGGGGGGGAAGCGATGCCCCCCCCCATGCACAAAATTTTTTTCCTAGTTAACTACTACTATTATCAGTAATTCATATTAATTTTACAATCACAAGTTTAAAATAACTCTCATTATGCCCATTTATACGGAATTTTGTCCTATGCTGCCATGTTAAAAATTTGCATAAAATGCGATCACAGTGCCACCTGTTGAGCTATTGATCCCCAAATCTAATCAGCACCAGTTCATGTCAGGGTGCAACTAAATACCAAGTTTCGTTAAATTTCATTCATAGGTTCGTGAGATACAGTGTCCACAAAAAAATGATACAGACAGACAGACACACAGACAGACAGACAGACATTTTCGAAAAACTATCAATTCGTGTTCAGGACACCCCAAAACGTGTAGATCCGTCAAAAAACGGAGGTCGAAAATTTTCGCGAATCCAATACTTTCTCTATATTACATATAGAAGAAAGTAAAAATACATTATCCAGATGCCCATACGCATGTCTTCCCTAGAATGAAGTACATTAGCATTAATGATTTTTTTTACAGGGTTTTGCAAAATATTCAGATACACTACGACATACAAGTAAAAATTACCGGAAAAGCACTCTCTGTTTTTTTTTTTTTTTTTTAACTATATAAATTTTTAATACGTCCTGTGAGGATAATTGCATTTTTATATAATATATACTTTTATATAATGTCTGCACAAAAGAAATCTTTTTCATGATTTCAAAGAAAGTAAGACTATAAATGAAGTTTTTTGTGATATTTCTTATTATATAATTTGCAACAAATGGTATGGTACAAATAGCACAGATACTTTGTTACAGGGATGCAAAAAAGTATTCAGATAAATTACTGTCTATGAATTATGTTTCTTTAATGTATTTTTAAAATATTTATACTGCAGAAGACATAACGAATTAATAAACATATAATTAATAATTAATAAACAATTTTGTCATTAAAAAGAAAGAAGAAGAAGGGAAAAAAAAAAAAAAAAAAAAAAAAGATTGCTCATCGGACCTCCTTTTTAATTTGAATATTTTTTGCACTTTGATTTCAGCTATTATTTTTATTGAAAATTAACCCTATAATTTTGCTACTTGAAAAGGCAAAGATTAATATTTACTTCAAGAATACTAAATGAATATCATTTCAAAAATTTAAACTTATACATTAATATTGCAGCTCAAATTATTGGTGAAGTTATTTACTTTACAAAATTAAACAGAAATTAATAATAATAATAATAATTATCATTATTGAATTTTTAACTTAGTTTCTTCTTTTCAACCCTTAGAGTTTATTGGATTTGCACTGAGAGCATTTAATAATTTTTTTATGTAGCAATGTTTAAATATATTTACTTTTTTTTCTATTGGTTTCATAAATTTTTTTAACTTTCAGTTTTTGGTGCATTTACACGTTTTGCACATACTAGGCGAGACCTATTAACCCTGGACGATATATTTAACGCCGCAGCTCGCCCGTTCCCGCTCTTCGATGTCTTTTTACTTTCTTCTATATGTAATATAGAGAAAGTATTGGATTCGCGAAAATTTTCGACCTCCGTTTTTTGACGGATCTACACGTTTTGGGATGTCCTGAACACGAATTGATAGTTTTTAGAAAATATCTGTCTGTCTGTCTGTATCATTTCTTTGTGGACGCTGTATCTCACGAACCAATGAATGAAATGTAACCAAACTTGGTATTTAATTGCACCCTGACATGAACTGGTGCTGATTAGATTTGGGGATCAATAGCTCAACAGGTGGCGCTGTGATCGCATTTTATGCAAATTTTTAAGATAGCAGCATAGGACAAAAGTCCGTATAAATGGGCATAATGAGAGTTATTTTAAACTTGTGATTGTAAAATTAATATGAGTTATTGATAATAGTAGTAGTTAACTAGGAAAAAAATTTGGTGCATGTGGGGGCATCGGTTCCCCCCCCCCCCAGTGAAGTAAATTTTCAAGATGGGTATCTTTCGAAAGGTCTCGTTGATAATAGTAATAGTTAACTGGGAAAAAAATTTTGTGCATGTGGGGGCATCGGTCTCCCCCCGCCCCCGGGTGGGGCAAAGTTTCAAGATGGGTATCTTTCGAAAGGTCTCGTCAATTACCTTTAAAACGAATGGTTGAACCATAAATCTGTGATAATTTAAAACAAAGTTATCGATTTTTTTTACTTTTAACGAAAAAAAACTTAGAAAAAAAATCGTATTTTTTTTTATTTTTATTTATTTATTTTTTTTTTTTACGAAATTTTACCAAACTTGGTATTTAGTTGGTTCCCGACATAAACTGGTGCTGATTATATTTGGGGATCAATCGCTCAACAGGTGGCGCTGTGATAGCATTTTATCTAAATTTTTAACATGGCAGTATAGGACAAAAGTTCCTATAAATGTGCATAATAAGAGTTGTTTTACACTTGTGATTGTAAAATTAATATGAATTTTTGATAATAGTAGTACGTAACTATGAGAAAAAAATTGTGCATGGGGGGGTAAATTTTGAAGATGGGTATCATTCGAAAGATCTCGTCAATACCTTTAAAACGAATGGTTGAACTATAAATCTGTGATAATTTAAAAAAAAAGTTATCGATTTTTTTTTACTTTGAACAAAAAAAAAAAAAAAAAAAAAAAAAAAAAATCGTAATTTTTTTTTTTTTTTTTTTTTTTTTTTTTTAATATTGTTACTGATTGAATATGTATTACTTTTAACAACAACAAAAAAAAAAAAAAAAAAAAAAAAAAAATACTTAGAAAAAAAATTCGTTTTTTTTTTTTTTTTTTTTTTTTTTTTTAATATTGTTACTGATTGAATATGTATAGGAAAATATAGAAGAAAGTCTTGTGGTGGCCACAACATACTAGTTCTAGTCAATTTTGTCCTTTTTATTACTTCCGGTGCGAGCCATTTTTTTTTTTTTTTTTTAACACACTTGACATTGTGAGTTTTTTTGCTTTTCGTCCCATGCTATTTCTATGGGGTTTTTACCTTTTTTTCCCTCTCTTTTTCTACATTCTAAAGTGCGGTGGAAAGAACGCGATTTCACGACTTGTCTGTCTATCCGCATATCTCTGTGTGTGAGTGACACAAATTTTGTACTGACTGCATCTCAGGATCTACTGCACAGAATTACATATACATTTATATGTAGATGCCGCTTTACCTAAATTAGAGCCTATCAATATTTGGTGTCAATCGCTTAACAAGTAGCACTGATATACAACGATTTTTACAATTTAATGGAAGTCTATATCTCAGAAACTACAGCACATAATTGCATATAAACTTATATGTTGATGCATCTTGACATAAATTAGTGCCTATAAAATTTTGGGCGTTGCACAGGTGGTGGTGCCATCTCCAATTTTTTCTAAATTTTTTATTTGGCCGTGTATTACAAAATTTCGTATAAATGTACATAATCAGATTTATTTTTAACGCATGATTAAAAACCTGATATGAATTATTGATAATAGTTGTAGTAAACTATGGAAAAAAGTGTGTGCATGTAGGTGCATCCCCCCCCCCCAATTTTTCAGGGGAAATAACCCCCGATGATATAAATTTTCAGTTCGGGCATCTTTCTAAAGAATTCGTCAGTACCTTTAAAATGAACAGTTAAATCATAAATCTGTGGTAATTTAAAACAAAGCCACCGATTTCCCCCCCTTTTTAACGAAAAATAAAATAAAATAAAATAAAATGAATAAATTAATTAAAAATCGCATTTCTTCTCATGTTGGCACAAAATTGACTTTTTTACGGCATTTAGTGTTATACTTCTTTAAGATAAAATTCTTCTGCTTCAACATAGAAAATAATTTTTGTAAATTATAATTTAATAAATAATTTGTACTGCGTGAATTTGTATAAGATTATATATATACGAAAATCTTGTAGTGGCCAAACATACCAGTTAAAATTCATAATCATTTTTATCAATAAAAATGGTGATTGTATTATAAACAATATTTGTAGATTTTAAACAGAACAACTGCACATTGCTATTTTACAAAAGAGTAACAGATGTCTAAAATATTCACTGAACTTCTTTTTTTCTATCTCACAAAAAATAATTTTTATGTATTAAGTATTAGGATGTCAAAAAAGTTTTTATATAGAGCTGAGCTTAATAATTGTAATAATATTCACTCAATTTCTGTCTTACAGTTTAATATTGAGCTTTCTCACTTGATTATGTAAATAATAACAAAAAAAAAAAAAAAAAAAAAAAAAAAAAACATTTATAACTATATGATGTAATAAATAGAAATAAGTACTGTAAATAAAGAATTACAAACTACTAAATTATTTACAGTTTATTTAAAAAGAAAAAAAAAAAAAATCTTTAAAGCTTTAAAAGAATCTATTTTTTAAATATTGATTAAAAGGACAATTATTAACACACATACATGGTCAAATAATAAGATGATGAAATGATTACTAAAATAAAAAATTTTATATTTGTTATATTTGTAACAAAATAACGTATTAAAAGCACTTAAAAATGTTTTAAAGGAAATTTAAATACTAGGTAAAAATTACTGTTTTTTTTTTTTTTTTTTTTTTTTAAATAACATTTTATATTTTTCCTACAATATATAAAAAATTACATAAAAAAAAAAGTGGATAAATTTTAATAACATTTCTTAAAATAAAAAAGCTCTCTATATATTTTTTTAAGATTAATGCGTTGTTTAAACTTACCTTTCTATATTTCCTATTACATACATAATAAAGAAATCCAGAATAACGTTATTATAACTAATACGCAACAATTTTAAATATAAACTCGCGGTCGCGATGTCAGTTCTTCGGTATCGGTAAATAAAAATTTCTCTAGAAGTTTACTTTTCCCGCCAATCAATTAGCAAGCATCACGTGATTCATAGAATGACAGCTGAAAATAATGTCTGTCTATGCTCAAAGCTCAAAGGAATTAAGTTATTTCCTCAGGCCCGTAGCTAGACTATGTTTCCAGGAGGGGCAAACATTTTTCTAGGAGGGGAAAACATTTCTTTGAATTTTTCGATATTTTAAAATTTACTAACCCCCCCCTTTCACCCCCCTCCCCAACCTATAAATTTTAGATAAGATTCTTTAATTACAAAATAAACTAGTTAAAGTAATAAATTTAGTTATAAAATATACTTTTTTTTTTCTTTTTTTTTTTTTTTTTTTGATTAATTCTTTCGGCGATGGTTGCATAATGCAACCACAAATATTAATTCAAAATTGAAAAAACTGTCCCCGGACATTTTTTATAAAATTTTTCTTTTATAACTTAGACGAATAACTTAATTTATTTCATGTCTTTTAATATTGTAGGTGATTTCTAAAAGCTGTTGATTTTAAATGGAGAAATTTTGCTTGCCTCTGAAAGGGTTAAGAACGCATTCTCTGATAAAAAGTAACAGGGATGAAAGAATTCCGCTTTTTTTGCCACCAGTATTTTCGTACAAAAATTTCTAACCTATAAAATCACAAAAATAATTGCAAAAATGTGGTAAAAATTCCTATATAAAAATACTGGTGGCAGAAAATCAACCCTGAATTGATTAATATGTTTTATACACCATGAACACTTCTGGCTTTTTTACTACATAATATTTATTAATATATGATTTAGATTCATTTATATTAAAATTTTTTTTTTTAATGTACATATATATATATATATATATATATATATATATATATATATATATATATATATAACCACAAAATATGAAAACACATAGTAAAAGGAGAATACACACTACCAGTATAAGTGTTTGAACACTTTGGATGTTACACAATTATTTGTTTGTGTGGGTTAAGACTGACTGACTACACTTGGGTTCTACCCCGTATGAACGCAATTTTTGGAGAAAATCATGGGAAGCTAAAAATATAGAACCCGACATGGAATCGAACCCGGCACCTTGAGTCTTCCAGCTCTGAGAGCAGAGATTTGGGTTCTAAATATCAGTTGTGTTTTTAATTTATCTTTATAGAGAAAAATACAAATTTCTATCTTTATTTGTAAAGCAGGCTATTGCATTTATTGATTTTGAAGATAATTAAATTTGATAAAGAAATTAGTAGAATTTATAAGATTTCATAGCAAAAACGAAAAAGAAGAAAGAAAGAAGAATGTAATAAAAAAAAAAAAAAAAGTAAGAAAGTAACATATTCTATCATTTTTAATTTTTAAATAATATGTGAAATTTCATTGAAAAAGTAGAAAAAAAAATGCATGTGAAAATAATTTTACATTTCAAATTAATTAATGATGACGCATAAGTCGATGAGTCGAACCCGGCACCCCCTCTTCTAACTTTAGGAGCAGAACCTTGTGCCCTGAAGAATAGTGTATTTTTAATATCTGTTTAAACAGAAAATTACAATTTTTTGTTTTTATTTGTAAAGCTGGCTAACATTTTATTGACCTTTAAGATATTTAAATTAGATAAAGAAATTACTAGGATTTCAGTTTCAATAATATTATAAAAAGTGAGAAGGGTTGATAAACAGAAAAGAAAGATTATTATTTTTAAAATGAATAAAAAAATAACACATTCTATTATTTTTTACTTATAACAATACGTTAAATATCATTAAAAATACAGAAAAATAAAAAAGTATACAGTCGGTAACAAAAGTCTCCGAACACTAGCAAAAATTCCTATGTAAAAAAAGGTACACTTAATACAGTTTTGTTAAATAAATCCTTGCTGAATACTGTTTCTAGACTGACTAAGAACAGGATTCGAAAAGGATTTACTGACTGTACGTGGAAATATTTGTATTTTGCCTAAATTATATATAGTGTATTTTTATGCTATATATATAGCTAAAATAAGTAAGAAAATAACACACAATATCTTTTTTAATTTATAAACAATGTGAATTTTGAAAAGTAAAAGAATAAAAAATATTTTCAAATAACCTACGTTTCTATTTTTAAATATTAAATCATTTTATCTGAATCACATGCTACGCTAAAGGAAATGGAAATGTTCTTTAAAGATTATATTAAAAAGTTTTTTTTTTTTTTCGGGGGAGGGGGGTCTAATAAAGAGTAAATGTTTAATGTTAGCTCATAGATAAACATAACATCTCCAATGTTTATTTATGAAGCAAGCTGTTTTGTTATTTTATAGAATTTTCAAGCTATTTAAATACAATAAACAAATTAGATTGATTTATAGAAAAATAAATTAATTAAAATACATATAACATCATTTTAAGTTTACAGAAAATATTATAAGTCTCATTTAAAATATAGAAAAATAAAAAATATCACCAATTTTATTTTAACATTTTAATAAAATTTCTAAATAATCTAAAATAAAGCTATGAAAAATGAAAAATAAATGCAGGAAATATTTATATTTAATTTAATTAATAAGTTAAAAATTCTATAATAATAAATAATATTAAGAATATCTCTTTGGATTCTAAAGGAGCAATGTTTTTAGTGCAAGTTCCCAGAGAATCGCCAAAGTTCCTAATTATATTTGTAAAGAAGTCTGTTGTTATAGAATTTCAAGGTGTTTACAAATGATAAACTAATTAGTAATAGAGATAGTCAGCTGGAAAAAAAAAAAATGTGTATGTAGGAGCCTCGCGCCTTCCCCCTGAGGGGGAAGTCCCCCCCTCAAGGGGAAAAAATTTTCATGATGGGTATCTTTCAAAAGAGCTCGCCAATACCTTTAAAACGAATGATTGAACCATCGATCTGTGATAATTTAAAATTAAGTTATCAATTTTTTTAATTTTTAACAATATATATATATTGTTTACTTACCATTAATTCTTCAGTTGCAGCTTTCTTTTGAAAATATGATGTAATAGATTTTTTTTTTTGATACCATAATTACAAACGCTATTTAAAGGGTGTCCAGGAATTACTGTCTGAAAATTAAAAGGCATATGTATATATGTTTTCATAGCTAAGTTTTTATTTCTATTTTCTTAAAAGATAAGCGAAACATTGAAAATTAAGCTAATAAAATATTTTGTCTCTTTAGATCGAAATGAAAACAAAAAGTAACCAAATTAAAAGAAATCAAATTATTGACTTTTTCCAGTTTCACAACTTTAACAAGAAATCATTTCAAAACTCAAGAATTTGAAGAACTATTCATCGATCGAGTATTGGAACAGTATACTAGGATATGCAGTGTTCAGTATTCACAATCGTGAGGTCGAATCCCAAAAGTCTGCACATGTCGCAATACTGCAGAGTTGAAGCGTCTTTTATTAAAGATCCATCACTTTCAAACAAAGAAGCTTCCATGAAACTTGGAATATCAAAATCGCGTGCGTTCATCAACTGAAGGAAAAGAAGGGTATTGTAACTAGGACTAAATCTTCTGCACCTCTATGTAAAAATGATCAGGCTGAAAGGGCAAAAAGGGGCTGCAAGAAACTCTACAAACAAAAGGTGAAATCAGGTGGTGAAAAATTTATAATAATGGATGATGAAACTTATGTGCCCTATGATTATAAACAGATTCCATGCAAAGATATTTTGAATGACATTCCTGGTGTGGAAATTCCAGATGATTCCAAAGTTAAAAGAAAGGAAAAGTTTCCGGGAAAAGTTCTAGTCTGGCAAGCGATATCACAAGACGGATGCATCAGCGAACCATTAATTTCCAAGCAGAATTTGAATGGAGAAAGATACCTAAAGGACATCCTGCAAGGGTCCGTTTTTGAAATTTTTTAACTCTTGAGAGACAAAGGAAAGCTGTTGTTCCGGCTAGATTTAGTATCAAGTCATTACTGCAAAATTGTGCAGTCATATCTGAAAGAGAAAAATATTGAATATGTGCCCAAGGAAGACAATCCGCTGAATGTTCCGCAATGTCGCCATATAGAACAAATCTGGACACTATGCAAGTTAGAATACAAAAGAAGGTAAAATCTCTCGAATTTAGCAGCTTTCGGAAAGGAATGGCTAAAGATCTCGAAGTTAGTAGCAGAAAAGCATGGGAAAAACCTGTATCGACACTTCAAGTGGAACTGGCGATTAGTTGGTGATTACAGCACCAGTGGTGTCAAATGAATATATTAATTTGTGATTAAATAAATTTATTTTCATATGCAAATAATTAATTTAATTTTTCTTTTATTACTTTTGATATGTGTAAGTTTTAATTTTCAGACAGTAATTCCTGGACACCCTTTATTATATAATTCACGTTAAAATATATTTAGCGAATTGTTCAAGAGAAAAAGAAAAAAAAAAAAAATGTGTAAAAAGGTTACTACAGAATGAAAATAAATGTCAAAGCAGCAATGCTTTTGAAAGACTTTCTCTTTACTGAATACGGAATGTTTTACTCTAGCGGAAAATGCAAAAGATACATTGACTAATTGATGAGAATATTGACGGCACCTCCTTCCAAACAACTTGAGATTTTAGAAGTGATAATTTCATTGTAGATCCATTCAATAGTTATTCATTACTTACTCCCACCTACTCAGTTTTCTCATTCTCTCACAACCTAGAATGGTCTAAGATAACAATATGCTGCTGATACTGGACGGACAATTTGCAACAGTAGAACGATTCGGTTCGCGCCCGGGCTGCAAAGACCCATCCAATTCAAACACCCTGCTGTTAGTTTATCACCGGCGAAAATCAAATGTCTTGCTCTTCGTCAAATGGCGTCACTGGTAGGGGTATTCGAACTACAAAGGACACTTCAGATATTTTCCCCAGGGCTACTGAGTTCTTCCTCCACATAATTCTAAGAATGTGCCATTTAACGAATGTGGTGAGATGACTCGCAAAGAAAAGTGAAAAAGAAATCTTGCACTGACTCCACTTTGAGGTTGTAAAAACAGACCATATCCTTTATATTTCCTCTAAGCAGCTCAGTTTTAATTCATTATACGGCACACTCACCGCCGCCGGAAGCCGAAGCTGATGTTATTCTATGGGAAATTTTTCTTTACAAATAACTTATTAACTAATAGATATTTTTAAATTCTGTTTTCACATTCTGAAAATTCTCAGCTGTTAAATTGACGGAACTTTTTAAAGAATTATTTTTTAATTTTTTATATTTTATTTTGAAGCTGCAAAATACGAATTTTCAATATGTGAAATTTCTTCATTTTGCAATTTGAAAATAAAATATTAAAAATAAAAAAAATACATTTTTAAAAAAGGTCCGTCACTTTAACAATTGGGAATTTTCTGAATGTGAAAACAGAATTTAAAAATATGTATTAGTTAGTAAGTTAACTGTAAAGAAAATTTCCCCGTAGAATAACATTGGCTCGGGCTTCCGGCGACGGTAAGTGAAGAGGGCCGTTAATTTACAGGCTGATCTATCACACAGATATTTGAATCATTTTTCAGTTTCTAAAAAAATAAAATAATTTTCAATCACAGTGGGAAAATGTGAGCAAAAAATTAAGATTTGGCTTGTTTTGAACCAAAAGCTTACCCGAGATATCAAAAGACTCTCTCATTGAGTTTGGTCATTATTTGATGTTTCTACTATTCAAATGAACTGGAGAATCAAAAGAATTTATAATTTATACTGCACGGGCACAAGCCAGACACCCGAGTCCGACCCGGTCCTCAGATCTATATTTTCCATTTGTTCTCGGGCCAGGGCGGAATCGGACTTTTTTTTTTTTTTTTTTGTATATACTCGCTCCAGGCTAACGTCTGAATTAAATTTTCTCCGGTCAGTGTCAACCTGGATTTTTTTTTCGCATTTCATTCGTTAATTAACAAAGATTGTAAATAATAAAGCGTTTCTTTAATCATTTATTTCACACAGCTTTATGTGCTATTAAGTTACATAAAATTTTTGTTTTGCTAAAAAGTGTTCATAACTTCAATATGACCATTTGATTGTCTCTTTCTAAGCACTCTGATTTCCGTAAATATTTTTAAAATGTCTCAAAAAGGATGTATGTTATTGAAGGCAAGGTCACAATTACAAGTTCCCTATTCAAAATGGCATAAACGTTGCTACTAGTTTCAGCACATGAACAAACAAAAGAAATTATTAAATACATCATGGTTCATGTTTCTTTATGTCCTATGATCTAGAGAATCTAAGGACTATGAAGGTTAATTTTTAATTAATTTTTCTCTACTTTCTAGAGTAATGAAATCAACATCATTTTCCAGATGCGCAAATGCATTTTTTCCTTTTATTTTAATTATTTATTTATTTCGAAAATAGTTGGATTAACATTTATGTTCCGTTGACAGGGTCACACAAAAAGATTTGGATACATTACGGGATATAAACGGAAATTGATACAAACAAACTTTAGCAGTACTAACTATTTTTAATACTTACCTATATTGTTTCATAATTATTTACACTTTCAGTTTCACTTTCTGTCTCTGTGTGTGGCCTTCTGTCAGTCTGCAATAATGTATTTCTGTTGACAAGTAACTGTCAGTCTCCTAAGTGAGCCGTAGTTTTGTCAACCGATTTTTTCCAGGGCAGGCCGGACCATAGATTAAAAAAAATAATCATAAATAAATAAACAAGACGGATCGGTCCCTGCCCGAAATTTTAATTATTACTCTGAACCGGAACGCGTAAGAAAAGTTTTATGCGCGTGCAGACCTCTAAAGAAGTGTGCAAATGTCCCCTCCTTACTACGCCCTAAATTGTGTATATGCAAAATAAGCACTTTAAGGGCGCAAAATGTTGTTTGGTTGTGTTTAATTTTCCAGAATTCTTGTTTCATCAATTAAAACGACAACGTCCGGTTCAGTTGTGATGTGACACTACTGTATGAAGAACACAAATTTCACCGAAATCACTTAATCGCTTTTCACTAAAGGCACAGAAAACCTTTACAAAACTAAGAAAGTCAACCTGCAATCAACAAGATAATTTCCATCGAGTCTATTCGAATGGAGAGAATTTAAAGAGAAAAAGAAGACTTTAAAAAATGATATGGGTTTCATGTCTGAAACTTGAGTTGGAATTGAGGAGGTGGGGGGGGGGGGGAGATTTTATTTACAGACTCACCTTACAAAAATATCTTTTTTTTTTTTTTCCCTTTTACGTTTTTATTGAAAGTCTAACCATATGCTAGGGCGGGCAAATTTTTCTACAGGTCGGGCACTGCCCGTACTGGCCCCCATCTAGCTACGGGCCTGTATTTCCTCCTTGCGGTTTAATGTACATCTACATCAACATTATTGTAAACATTTTAAACACTCGCTTACATTTTTTGACGAATTCTATTTTGCGTTATTTTCCTAGTATAAATAAGAAGTACATATTTTTCGATTTTTAATTATAGTTAACCATTTTCTTATCAAGAAAACATACTTTGTAAGTTGCTATGGTTGTTTACAGAATTGTTTTTATTTTATCTTAAGCAAACTTTTATTACTACTCAAATTTGGTTACAAAATTTTATCACTGACGTACATTAAATATCTTTTTAAATATTTTTTAATATAAACCTACCTCGACTCCCTATTTTTACTTTCTTCTACATTTAATACGTGAAAGTATTGGATTCGTAAATATTTTCGACCCATGGCTTTTTATGGATTTACACGTTTTGAGAGGTGTGGTACACGATTTGACCATTTGTAGAAAATGCCCGTCTGTGTGTGAGAAATTTTATGACAATTGTTTTTCAGGAACTATTACACAGAATTTCATAAAATTTGATACGTAGTGGCACCTTGACATAAATTAGTGCTTATCAACTTTTGGTGAAAACCATCTAAAGTGGCGTTGCCATTTCGTTTTTTTCTAAATTTTTAACATTGCGAAATAGGACAGAATTTCGTGTAAATGTGCATAAAGATATGTTTTTTTTTAAACAATCATTATGAAATTAAAAGAAAATTATTTATAATAATGATAGCATACTGGAAATATATATATATATTAATGTAGGAGTAGAACATCTCCCCCCCCCCAACCACACACACACACACACTCACCGAGGGGAACAGATTTTCATTATAATATTTTTCGAAAGAGCCTGTCTACACTTTTAAAACGAATGGTTAAACTATCAATTTGTAATAATTCAAAATAAAGTGTTTTTTTTTTTTTTTCCGTTTTTTAACCAAATTTTTTTTTTTCTTTTTTTAAGGTATCGAAATTAAGACTTTCCTTGGATATTTAATGTTACATTTCTTTCGAATGAAAATTGTCTCCATTCATCATGGAAGATAATTTTAATAAATTTTTTGTTCTGGGTCCAATTTGTATAGGAAAACATAGAAAAAGTCATTTGGTGGCCATAATATATTAGTTTAAATAACCTCGCGTGATCACCATAATACTTTCTCTTACCATTGATTATGAAAATAATTATTACATTTTAAGGTGCAAGATATCAGCTGATGATTTCCAATATTTATTACTTCCATTACTCTACTACCGTAGGTAATGGAAGTATTGTATTCGGTCTGAAAATTCGTGAAGGATTTCAATGCATGTTTCTCATATCAGCTGTTAACCAGCGAACACCTGTCATGACGTCAGATGTGACGTAACTGTATTACGTAATCAACGGCGCATCTTCGCTCCCTGAGAGAGAGATGTTTATAAGAGTCTGTACGAGAAAGCTTTGCTAAGCGTGCGGCAAGAAATGCCCGCATTATGTTATCCTACTTTTCTATATATTATTAAATGTTGTGATTGTTCAAAAGACTCTGCTTTTCACTCTGCGGACCCATTTATACCAACAATGGTTATGGGCCCAGAGACACGCATCTTACTGCGGACTTTTTAAAAATTTAAATTAACATTCGTTAAAACGAAAGTGCGACTTACTGTTAAGCCTAAGGGCTGAAATCGAAAGTATTTTTGATTCTATTTTTATAAAGAAGCTACTATAGCTGATTAAATATGTCGCAAGTATTAAATATAGAAAAGTTATCCAAAAATAATTTTGACACCTGGAAGCTGCAGATAGAAGCTGTTTTAATCAAGAATGATCACTGGAGTTATGCTAACGGAACGAAAATTAAGCCCGATGAAGGCGCCGAAGGCGAAGAAAAATGGCTCGAAAATGATCTTAAAGCTAGAGCCGATTTAATCCTAGCAATTACCCCAAGTGAGTTGTGTCATATTAAACATTGTACCACCTCAAATGAAGTATGGAATAAATTAAAAGAAGTTTACGAATCGAGAGGACCGGCAAAGAAAGCCACCCTATTGAAGCAGCTCCTCTTTAAGAAAATGACTGACAGTGAAAATATGTCCGATCACCTCAATATTTTCTTCGATATAGTGGACAAGCTAAAAGAAATGGACATTGAAGTAGCCGAAGACCTATTATCAATTTTGCTCTTATACAGTATTCCTGACAGCTATGAAAATTTCAGGTGCGCCATAGAAGCAAGAGATGAATTGCCGCAGCCTGAAGCTCTGAAAATTAAAATGATGGAAGAATACGAGTCAAGAAAAAATAAAAAGAATCAAGAATCATCAAATGCGTATTTTACGACTCACAAGAAAAATCTTCCTGAAAAGAACAAAAGAGAAATCTTAAAGCCTGTGCAGAACAAGAACACGTATGGCGAAAGAAATTATGCAATCTTCAAATGCAATTACTGTTCAAAAGTAGGGCATAAAGCCTCAGAATGCAGAAAGAAGATCTCAGACAGAAAATTCACTTCATCGAATAAATATAAAGATAGATCTTTTATGGTTGAAGATAGTACAGAGTTCACGATGGCAGCCAGTAACTCTTTCCAAGAACATTCCGAGTGGTGTCTCGATAGCGGTACGACATCACATATGGCTCATGACAAGAATTTGTTTACAGATTTCGAACCTAGAATTGGATCATTTATAAAATTAGCTGTAGATGAAACAGCGGAGATCACAGGTGTTGGAACAGTCAAATTAAAAGTTCCCGGTAATCACGGTGTAACCAATTTAAAGTTAACAAATGTTTTGTGCGTTCCAAAATTGAAATGCAATTTAATGTCTATATCAAAAGCTACTGCAAACAACTGCCGAGTTGTATTTACCGAAAAATGTGCGAAAATCACAGAGCAGGACGGCTCTTTGATTATAAGTGCTACGAGAAAAGGTGATTTATATTTTTTTCAGCCGCATGTGGATATCGCTGCATCAACTCAGGTAAGCAACTTTCATAAATGGCATTTAAAATTAGGACATTTAAATGAAAAAGATTTAAAATTATTAAAATCTGAAAATATGTTAAGAGATTTAAATTTTAATGAAAAAGATTCCTTAAAAGATTGTAAAGTATGTATTAGGTCTAAACAAACTGTGAAACCATTTTGTAAAGAAAACAAATTTCATAGTGATGAATTATTAGAAGTAGTTTATTCTGATTTATGTGGCCCTATAAATGTTAAATCCCATGGCGGATCACGTTATTTTATTACTTTTTTGGATGATAAATCTCGTTACATTGAAGTAAATTTTCTAAAAACAAAAGACGAAGCTAAGTACGCGTTCCGGAGATATAAAGCAGCAGTCGAAAATCGATTAGGAAAAAAAATTAAAATACTGCATACTGATAATGGATTGGAATATTGTGGCGAAGAATTCAATAAATATATTGAAGAATGCGGTATTAAACGCGAATTTTCATCGCCAATGACCCCTCAGCAAAATTCTAGAATTGAAAGACAAAATCGTACATTATGCGAAATGGTGAGGTGTTTATTAATGCAATCAAACCTTCCAAATACATTCTGGGCCGAAGCAGTAAATTGCGCTGCATATATTAGAAACAGGTGTCCCACTAAAGGAATTAAAGAAAATAAAACACCGTTTGAATTGTTTTTCGGTTATAAACCAACTGTTAACTATTTTAAAATTTTCGGACAGAAATGTTTTGTTCTAAATAAAAAATCAAAAGGGAAGTTTGAAGCTAGGTCACACGAACATATATTCGTTGGCTATTCAAATGAATCACGCGCTTACAGATTATGGAATAAGGATACCAGAAAAATTGTCATAAGTCGTGATGTTCGATTTATAGACGAGTTTCAAACAAATGATTCAGCTACTACTGATCAATTAGAATTAATTTTTCCGTCTGAGAATAAATGCAATGATTGTAATATTAAAAATGAAACTCCTATTCCTACTCAAACCGCAAACAGGGGGGAAAACAGCGGATCGATTTCCTATCCCCCTGAATGCAACGGAGAGAGTTTCTCTTTTTGGAAAGGGGGGGAAGGCTCGCTTTCTGAAGGGGGGAACGTAGAAGATGTGAGTGGAGGGGAGGAGAGTGTTGACGATATATGTAAACAAGAGAAAGGGATTAATAAAAACAATCCTATTTTTAAACGTGGTCCCGGAAGACCTAAAAAAAGTAAAAGTTGGAACTTTCAAAAGTCTCATAAGGAGTGTATTACTGATACAAAATATAAAGATGAAACTTCTCAATTAGCTGATAACTCATTTAATGAAATTAATCCCAGCGTGATCGACGCGTTAAATGGAGATTATGCTAAAAATTGGGAAAACGGAATGAAATTAGAATATGATTCTTTAGTTAAGCAAAACGCTTGGGAAATTGTAGATAGACCAAAAGATAAAAAGGTAATTGGGTGTAAATGGGTTTTAAAAACAAAATTTAAACCAGATGGTCAAATTGAAAAATTTAAGGCCAGATTGGTTGCCAAAGGGTGTTCACAGAAACAAGGTATAGATTTTGAGGAAAATTTTTCACCAGTAGCCAGATTAAGTTCTATAAGAACTGCAATCGCGTATGCTATCCAGAATGGTTTCACAGCATACCAGTTAGATTTCATTATGGCATATGTTAACGGAACGTTACATGAAGAAATTTATATGGAACTTCCTGAATTTTTTGAAAATGATATACATGAAAATAAAGTGTGTTTATTAAAGAAGTCTTTGTATGGGCTTAAGCAGTCAGGAAGACAGTGGTTTAAGAAATTAGATGAGAAATTGAGAAAAATGAAATTTAACCCTTTGAATTCCGACAAATATGTCTATTACTCAAAATATCCTTTTGATGCTATTATAATCGTTTATGTCGACGACTTAATTTGTCTCACTAAAAGTGAAGAGCACTATTTTGATATTAGAAATAAATTAGCAGAATCTTTCAAAATGAAAGATATGGGCCTTCTGCATTATTGCTTAGGCATTGAATTTAATCAAGATAGGGACAGCATCACTATAACACAAAAGAAATACATTGAAGATTTATTAAATAAATTTAATATGGAAGATTCTAGAGTGGTGAATACACCTTTAGATAACAGTGTAAAATTAACTAAACAAATGTGTCCAAATACAGAAGAAGAGAAATCATATATGTCAAAAATTCCTTATAGACAATTAATTGGTTCTCTTATGTATCTGTCGGTTGCTACTAGACCAGATATCACCCATGCTGTAAATTATTTAAGTCAGTTTAATAACAATCCAGGAAAACCTCACTGGATAGCTGCTAAAAGAATACTAAGGTATCTCAATGGCACTAGAAATTTAGGAATTGTGTATTACAGAGACGATAAACCATTGACAGCATTTGTTGATGCCGATTGGGCATCGGATATAAATGATAGAAAATCATATACAGGATACGTCTTTAAATATGCCGGTGGACCTATTTCTTGGGAATCTAGAAAGCAGCGAACCGTTGCTCTATCCACAACAGAATCTGAATATATGTCTCTGTCCGAATCCGCAAAAGAGACAATTCATGTTAGAAATTTCTTAAAAGAACTGGATCCTGAAATTGTATCAAGTCCAACTGCAATCATGTGCGACAATCAGTCCGCACTGAGATTAGTAAAAAATCCTGTTCATCACAATCGATCTAAGCACATTGACATTCGTCATCATTTTGTGCGAGAAGTTTACAATAATAAACTAATTGACATTAAATATATTTCATCAGATGAACAACCTGCAGATATTTTAACAAAAAGTTTAAATGCATATAAACATGAAAAAATGTTGTGATATTATAGGACTTAATACTCAGGACTGATGAACTTAAAAAAATATATATATTTAAACTGTGTTTTCATTAAGAAATTAACTGCTTATATTTTACGTATTTTATTTTATAATATTAACCATAATTATTTGCTTATAATTCTATTTCTTTACTAACACTTTTCTTATTTTAAGTAACTCTTGCATAAAAATAATTTTCTGTAATTTTTAATATGCTATTATAATGCATAAATATGTTTTATTTTCGAAACATTTATTGAAAAAGGGGGAAATGAAGGATTTCAATGCATGTTTCTCATATCAGCTGTTAACCAGCGAACACCTGTCATGACGTCAGATGTGACGTAACTGTATTACGTAATCAACGGCGCATCTTCGCTCCCTGAGAGAGAGATGTTTATAAGAGTCTGTACGAGAAAGCTTTGCTAAGCGTGCGGCAAGAAATGCCCGCATTATGTTATCCTACTTTTCTATATATTATTAAATGTTGTGATTGTTCAAAAGACTCTGCTTTTCACTCTGCGGACCCATTTATACCAACAATTCGATATCGGGTTTTCGCCTGATTTACACGTTTTAAGGTCCCCTGAGTCCAAAAAAGTGGTTTTTGGCAATTGGTCAGTGTGTATGTGTGTGTGTGTGTGTGTGTGTGTGTGTGTGTGGAGAATCTTCTGGCTATTATAGCTCAGAAACTAATAAAGACAGAGCTACGAAACTATAGAATTGAAATACGTCTGGTGTACAGATGAAATTTCCAAATTTTTGTGAAAATTGAAAAACCGGAAGTGGGACATCGGAAACCGGAAGTGGGACCGTAAGTCCGTATCTCAAAAACGGCTCTAACGATTTTCTTCAAACTTGCTTTATAAACACTCTATTAGATGTCCTTTCGAATGATATAGTTGGTTAGTTCAGGAAAATTGATAGGCGTCCTGTATAAATAGCTCAATTTCAGGCCTCGCAAAGGCGTTCCTTTAAAAACGGTTGTACAGATTTTTTTCAAACTCTCCATTTTAACTCACATTTAAATATGCTTTTGTATGTAATTATTGTTTTCCTGTCAATAATTGAGTTTAACCGGAAGTGGGACATCGGAAACCGGAAATGGGACCGTAAGTCCGTATCTCAAAAACGGCTCTAACGATTTTCTTCAAATTTGCTATATAAACACTCTATTAGATGTCCTTTCGAATGATATAGTTGGTTAGTTCAGGAAAACTAATAGGCGTTCTGTATAAATAGCTCAATTTCAGGTCTCCCAATGGCGTTCCTTTAAAAACAGCTGTACGGATTTTTTTCAAACTCGCCATTTTAACTCACGTTTAAATATGCTTTTGTATGTAATTATTGTTTTCCTGTCAATAATTGAGTTTAACCGGAAGTGGGACATCGGAAACCGGAAGTGGGACCATAAGGCCGTATCTCAAAAACGGCTCTAACGATTTTCTTCAAACTTGATATATAAACACTCTATTAGATGTCCTTTCGAATGATATAGTTGGTTAGTTCAGGAAAAGTAATAGGTGTCCTGTATAAATAGCTCAATTTCAGGCAATTGATTACTTGGAAAAGTTTAATTCAGTGTGAATATATGTTAAGAAAACGATATTATTCAAAGAAAACTGTACAGAAATTGCAAAATAAATTATATAATCTAAAATATCGTTCACCACATCTGATAACATATTTCGTATTCTCGAACAAAGAATTTCAAATGTTTTACAAATCAGTCAAGCTAAGAAATTTACTAATTAAATTTATTAATTACTTCTTTAATTAATTCCGTCCAATATCTCCTCAGAATTTCGTAACATATCTGGAAATTGATTAATATGTATATATTATTATTTTTCTAATTATTAGTATTTTAAATAACTTATTTGACGGATAGAGCAATTTTGTTAATCAAAAATATATATAAAATGTTTATAATGTCTGTAGTAATTGGTAATGAAAGTCGTGTGGCTGTTACACACCAGATTTTTTTTAATTTAAAAACATTTCAAAATATTTTAGAAACTCCTTTTTTTTATGCAATTGTGAGGGGGCAGCTCACCTTAATCACCACTTCCGTTTCAGTATTGTAGTTACATTTATAAAGCGCTTAAAGTTGATTTCATATTTAAAAATTTATTTCCAATTATTCAAATAATTGCCGCTCATAAAAGCCTTTAGAATTTATTCGACAAATTTTAGTAGATTTTTACTTTTTACTTTGACGTTATATTATTTATAAATTAAATATGTATGAAACAGCGTACTTAGATTTGACATAGACAAAAAGAAAATGTTGTGCCTGAACAAAACTTTCTTCTGTTGTGTAAGTGTAATATGCTAATTGGTTGAAAATCTAAAACTTGAAAAGGACTGCTAGTAAAACTTGAAAAGCACTTGCATACCACAGCCATCTATCGTCCGATACGCACCCAATATGAATCAGGATATTCTTTCATTCGAGTCATTATGTCTAAAAAAATTTGGTGGCCTTATGTACAGTAGAAAATGAAATGGAACTTAGACAATATTACAGCATAGCAGCGCTTCATTAGGGCTGATAAGCACGCAAATTGATTTAGCATAGTTTTCATAACAGCCATCTCACATAACAAATATGATGCACGGACACGCTGCAAAACCTGATACATATACATTTACCGTAAAAGGGGAATTCTATTTGCCGATGTGTACCTAAAGTGAGTCAGCGTAATTAGTTTGAGAAATAAAAAAATTTAGTCAAACGTACGACATATAAATATTTAAATGTAATGCTTCTTATTTATTATATTATTATTATTTTGTATACGTCAAATTGAGGCTAGCATGTATTCGTAATTGGCTATGCAATGTTTTTGCAATATTGACCGACATTTTATAGTCATCTACCGAATTATTTCTCACGTAACATAGTGACGTTGCACATAGGATTGATCACAACGACTTTTTAATGGAATCACAAATATATTGTCATTTTAGAGTCATAATAAAAGAAATTAAAGTAGTCACATTTTGGTCACTGAAGTGAGTGCCATCGAAGAATCACAATTTGATGCGTTAAAGGACTCACATTTCAATGACTAGAAATTAAAGTACAATCGTTTTAGTCACATTAATGAGTGTGTCTAAGAACCACAATGTGACGCATTAAAGGAGCCATATCTTGCTCACCGAAGTGGTGGTCTTCCAAGAGTCACAATGTGATTGATTAAAGGAGTCACCTTTTAATCATCGTAGTGAATTATTTAAAAGTCACAATATGATGCATTAAAGAAGTCGCATTTTGTACACCCGAGTGACTGTCATTTAAGAGTTACAATATGATGCATTAAAGTAATCACATTTTGGTCATCGTTGTGACTGCCATCAACGAGTCACAGTATAACTCATTAAAGGAGTCACATTTTAGTCATCATAGTGAGTTATCTAAAAGTCACAATGTGACACATTTAAGGAGTCGCATTTTGGTCACCGTAGTGACTGTCATCTAAGAGTTACAATGTGACGCATTAAAGGAGTCACATTTTTGTCACCGTGGTGACTGTCATCAAAGAGTCACTATGTGACGCATTAAAGAAGTCACATTTTAGTCATCGTGCGGACATATCTAAGAGTCACAATGTGACCCATTTAAGGAGTCACATTGCAGTCACTTTGGTGACTGTCATTTAAGGGTCACAATGTGACGCATTAAAGGAGTCACATTTTTGTCACCGTTGTGACTGTCATCAAAGAGTCACTATGTGACGCATTAAAGGAGTCACATTTTAGTCACCGTGGGATATATCTAAGAGTCAAAATGTGACCCATTTAAGGAGTCACATTGCAGTCACCTTGGTGACTGTCTTTTAAGGGTCACAATGTGACACATTAAAGGAGTCACATTTTTGTCACCGTGGTGACTGTCATCAAAGAGTCACTATGTGACGCATTAAAGGAGTCACATTTTAGATACCGTGGGGACATATCTAATAGTCACAATGTTATCCATTTAAGGAGTGACATATTGCAGTCACCTAGGTGACTGTCATTTAAGGGTCACAATGTGACGCATTAAAGGAGTCACATTTTTGTCACCGTGGTGACTGTCATCAAAGAGTCACTATGTGACGCATTAAAGGAGTCACATTTTAGTCACCGTGTGGACATATCTAAGAGTCAAAATGTGACCCATTTAATGAGTCACATAGCAGTCACCTTGGTGACTGTCATTTAAGGGTCAAAACGCGACGCATTAAAGGAGTCACATTTTTGTCACCGTAGCGACTGTCATCAAAGAGTCACTATGTGACGCATTAAAGGAGCCACATTTTAGTCACCGTGGGGACATATCCAATAGTCACAATGTGATCCATTTAAGGAGTGACATATTGCAGTCACCTAGGTGACTGTCATTTAAGGGTCACAATGTGACGCATTAAAGGAGTCACATTTTTGTCACCGTGGTGACTGTCATCAAAGAGTCACTATGTGACGCATTAAATGAGTCACATTTTAGTCACCGTGGGGACATATCTAAGAGTCACAATGTGACCCATTTAAGGAGTCACATTGCAGTCACCTTGGTGACTATCATTTAAGAGTCACAATATTACTAAGTAATGGAGTCCCTTTTCGGTCACCGTTGTGACTGTGACACTTGTGACCATCTGTGACGTCAGGGTGACGTCACATCGACTGCCTGTGCTATTAGGGGCTCTGCAATTTTATAATTCACTTTTTTCCCTGTCTTGAACTGTTTCCGAGATAGGAACGGTAACTCCACTGTTTTCCACCAAGTGGCACTGTAGGTGGTTGAATCGCGTAGCACATGTCCACTTTACTATACGTACATACCACTTTTATGACTATAGCTGCAGCTATTCAGCATTTAAAAGAGTCGGGACTGACTTTTTTGAGTACCCTGTATTTTCTTTTGATCGTAAAGATATTACAATGGGACCTATTTCAGACCAATACCTTTACAATAAAATAAAAAGTATCAAAATCGGATCATCCGTTCAGAAGTTATGAGCTAACAAACAAAAAAAAAAAAACAAAAAAAAAAAACATACTCTTTGAATTGAGAACCTCCTCCTTTTTGAAGTCGGTTAATTAGAGCATCTCTTACGAAGTTATAAGCTTACAAACACCAACAACAACACATAGCTCGAATTAAGAACGCCCTCCTTTCTGAAGTTGGTTGAAGACGACTTTGAGCTAATCGATGTGACCGCTTACAGTAACAGTATTTTGAACCACAGAGTATACGTGTCCAGAGCCCAATTTACCCATTTAAGGGCCCGGGGCTGTGATAATAGCGGAGCCCGCCCTCCCCCTCAAAATTTTCTTTTTCTTCAGTATGAATGTTCATCTTTAGATAAAATTTTACAATGGTCATATTAGAATAACATTCTCATTACCATTTAAATGAACTCTGAAACTGTTTACAAAAAAAATAATTTAAATATATATATATATAGATATATATATCTATATATATATATTAACAACAAAAGAATCTAATTCACCAATCAAAGGAAAAGTTGCTGCATCAAAAACTTTAATGAATATATTTTACAGAATAAAAAAATTAAATTGGCTTCTTCCTAGCCTTTGCCGCGCTAAAAGTTTCAATTACATCTTTAAAATACAGGTTGCTTGTTAAATCGTGCTCTGAGCACAGCAAGACCAAACATTGCAGTTATTCTGCGGCATTTTTGATCTTCGAAGAGATAGAACTCTCTCTAATTTGGAGTTTGCTCTCTCAGCTTCGCAATTTGATGTTCGTAGAGTTAAATTAATACGTAATGCAATAAACATATTTGGAAAAATCTCATTTAACTCGTTTTTAAACATATGATCATAAATATGTATCGGTGATTTTTTTTCTAAGCTACAGCTTAACAAATATTGTGAAAATTGAATGACTTCAGATTTTGTGGCTTCAAAGTCTACTTCTCCTCCAAAACTTGAAGAAAATTATTAACTGATTCTTCATTTATTTGTTCAAGACTTAATTTAGTAATGAAATTGAAAATTCTGCATACTGAGTTAGAGTTTTAAGCATCAATTCGTTTTGTCACTTCTGAATTTAATCTGTCGACTATCCCAAATAAAGTTTCAACTTTAAGTTTTTCAAATCCTTGAAGAGTTACATGAGTAGTTGTTTCGGATTCGATAGTACCATCGGTAAATTTTTTTCTTCTCAGTCTTTTTCCCTGATCTTTAGTCGCTACATATGGAGATAGCAATTGAGATCTTTCTTTTAACTTATAAAATTGATCTCTGAAGGCAGCAATATTTGCATTCAACCCTTTCAACAATTTAACAGCTGTAAATAAATCGACCTGGTTTTTGAAGATAAACGCTAACTTTATTCATAGCATTTAAAATATCGTGCCACAAAGTTAGCATAAAGGCTGTTTCGAAAGTCACCATTTTGCTGCGCAAAGACAATGCCTCATTACGTGTATCTGCCTTTTCTTTGCTGTCTTTGAAATTTGAAGAAAAATGTTTAAAATTTGCTCATAATTCACTATCACTGACTTGCAAGATTCAGGGTGACGAGACCCTCTTGTTGTGCTTAAACTTTTCAAAACAATAATTTGATTTTGTTTTTCAGTAGGAAGAAGATTCGAAAGTAATAAGTTCCAAAACTAATATATAGACATATATAGACAATAAGACTTCTTCACACACCATAAATTTTAAGTTCCACCATAAGTTCCATAATAAGTTCCACCGGTGTGTTGAAGCTACAAAAAAAAAAAAAAAAAAAGCATATAGTCGTGGAATTAGGTTGAAGAGACTCATTGCATCGGAGCAGCATTCAACGGCATGTGCTCCTACCAAAATTAAAGAATGTGTACTACACGGACAAAATAATGTTAAGCTGCTCTTTTTACGAATTTGAGTTTGTAAACCTTGATAAATACCAGTCATGTTGCTGGCATTATCGTAAGACTGCCCTCTGCACAGTTCAATCTCAATATCGTGCTTCTGCATAAAGGAAAACACTTCTTCGGCCATCGATTTTCCTGCATGGCTACTGATTTGAAGAAAAGTAATAAACCTTTCGTAAACTATACCTTCTAGGTAGTAGTTATTATTACAAATGAGAATTGATCTCTATGAGCTTTGTCTGGTGTCGAATCCAAGATAACAGCGAAATATTTTGCTTTAAATGTACATTTTTCTTTTGATTTCGGTTATAAAATCGGGAAGAATTTTTTGCTTCTCACAATGCAAAATTTTCTTTTTGATATAAAGCACAATTTACTAAATTAAATCTGCAAGGAAAAAAAAAAAAGAAACGCAAAAATACGATTTACTAAACAAATACATATAGGAGCTTTTAATACACATTTCAATTTATAATCATCTCAGTTTTGTACATCTATTTTTAGTTTTTAAATACATTCCATCACTCTCCTTAGTATAAATATTGAGAAAGATATCTCTAGGCTTTACATATATACATAGATATATTTAAAAAAAAATTTTTATATACATACTGGTTTCAAAGAACTGGAATTTAAAATTAGCATTCTAAGTTATTTATATTTTAGGTAAATTATAATATATATATATATACATATATATAATGTTTAAAATGTATTTTAAATGTAGATTAAAATAGATCAGAATTTATTTTAACTATATAACTTTTTAATTCATAATATCAAAAGCTTTCAGATTTTTTTTTTTTTTTAAATATACATAACACTATTATATTTCTCCTTTTCATTCCCATAAGCGATATGTAACTTTAAGTGGCGGAAAGAAACAGATTATATTATTCCCCCCCCCCCCCCCCACACACACACACATCTCTTGGATGACTTTTGAAATTTTGATGCATTTTAAAACTAGTATGTTGTGGCCACCACAAGACTTTCTTCTATGTTTTCCTATACAAATTCACGCAGTAACAATATTTAATATATATATATATATATATATACGATTTTTTTCAAAGATTTTTTTTTTCTTAAAAGTAAAAAAAATCGATAACTTTGTTTTAAATTACCACATATTTATAGTTCAACCATTCGTTTTAAAGGTATTGACGAGACCTTTCGAAAGATACCGACCTTGAAAATTTACACCCCCCACTGGGAGGGGGGTACTTCCCCCTATGGGGGGGGGGGAAGCGATGTCCCAAATTTTTTTCCTAATTAACTACTACTATTATCAATAATTCATATTAATTTCACAATCACAGGTTAAGAATAACTCTCATTATGTACATTTATACAAAATTTTTTCCTATACTGCCATGTTAAAAATTTAGAAAAAATACGATCACAGCGCCACCTGTTGAACGATTGATCCCCAAATCTAATCAGCATCAGTTTATGTCAGGGGCCAACTAAATACCAAGTCTGGTTAAATTTCGTTAAAAAAAAAAAAAAAAAAAAAAAAAACGATTTTTTTCTGTTTTTTTTTTTGTTAAAAGTAAAAAAAATCGATAACTTTGTTTTAAATTATCACAGATTTATAGTTCAACCATTCGTTTTAAAGGTATTGACGAGACCTTTCGAAAGATACCCATCTTGAAAATTTACTCCCCTCGAGGGGGGACTTCCCCCCCCCAGGGGGTGTGGCGAGGCTCCTACGCATACAAAATTTTTTTCCCAGTTGACTATCTTTATTATAAATAATTCTTGTAAATTTCATAATGATTACTAAAAAATAATTCTCTTTATGCACATTTATACAAAATTTTGTCCTATATCACCATGTTAAAAATTTAGAAAAAGCGGGATGGCAACGCAACCTGTAAGACAATTTTTACCAAAAGTTGATAGGCACCAATTTATGTCAAGGTGAAACTACATACCAATTTGTATGAAATTCTGTGCAGTAGTTCTTGAGATACAGTTGCCACAAAATTTTGTCACACACACACACACACACACACACACACACACAGACAGACAGACAGACAGACATTTTCTAAAAATGGTGAAATCGTGTTCTACAGCTCTCAAAACGTGTAAATCCATCAAAAACCCGAGGTCGAAAATTTTTACGAATCCAATACTTTCTCTATATTACATATAGAAGAAAGTAAAAAAAAAAAATATATATATATATATATATATTAAGTTTAAGTACTAAAAGAAATTTTCAAAAATTTGTCTTTTTAAAATATTTTTACATAACAGTATCAAGGATTTAATTTCTGACTGTAAAAACAGAATTAAAAAAAAAAAAAAAACATTTTTTTTCTATTTACTGGGTTTTCTTGGCCCTATCTAGGGCCTCCTTGTTCACTGGGACCGAGGCTGCAGCCCCCTCAGCACCCCCATTAACTGGGCTCTGTACGTGTCATCCGCTACGCTGCAAAGTGTGCAACGTAGTTCAAGTGTGCACAGTGTAGGAAATTGCGAACAAACAACTGCACGTTTTAAGCGTTCTATTTTTAGCAATAATGTCTAAAAATTGCCTTTTCGTAGTAAATCGATGATGCTCTACAACTTCGTAATCAACATTTCTCCCATTTTGAACCGTTTTTGAGGTAGGAGAGCTAATTCTGCTGTTTTTCACCAGATGGCGCTTTATTTTCTTTAGATTGTAAACATATTACAATGGGACCTACTTTAGGCCAAGATCTTTACAACAAAACAAAAAGTATTAAGTAACCGTATTTTGAACTATATAGCGTATGTCTCACCAGCTACGCTACAACGTGTGCGATGTAGCTCAAGTGTGCATAGTGTAAGAAATTGCGAACAAACAAATGCACGTTTTTAGAATTGCATTTTTAGCATCAATGTCTAAACTATCTTTTCGTACTAAATCGATGATGCTCTGAAACGGTTCAAGACAAGGGGGGAAAAATTTTATAATTCACTTTTCCCCCCTTGTCTTGAACCGTTTCCGAGATAGGAACGTTTGCATGAATGCCTAAACTATCTTTTTGTACTAAATCGGTGATACTCTTTAACTTTGTAATTCACTTTTCTCTCTGAAACCGTTTACGAGATAAGAACACTAACTCCGCTATTTCCACCAGGTGGCGCTGCAAGTGGTTTAACCTTGTACTGCATGGCCACTTTGCTATACTTACATACCATTTTTATCACTATAGCTGTAGCCGTTTTGCAGTTAAAAGAGTTGGGACTGATATTTTTTTGGGCACCCTGTGTTTTCTTTAGATCGTAAAGATATTACAATGGGACCTATTTCAGACCAAGACCTTTTCAACAAAACAAAAGTTATCAAAATAGGAGCATCCGTTCTGAAGTTATGAGCTAACAAAAAATAAATAAATAAATAAATAAAAAAAAAAAAAAAAAAAAAAAAAAAAAAAAAAGAAACATACTGTTTGAAATGAGAACCTTCCTCTTTTTTGAAGTCGGTTAAAAACAAAAATAAATAAAGCAATTGAAAAGAAAAATCAAAATCTGTTTTCTGCCAACTTTTAGCAGTTTCGACAGCAATGTCTTTCCCAACAAATATGGGAAGTATTTGATAATATATCAGTGATGCAAGACTTTATTGTATGGCATGCATACACATACACGAATGTCTATGCTTTACAAGGTGTGTGCATTTCATTGCAACTATACCCTGTATTATATAGAGAAATATTTTATTATACTTTATTTCAGGTTACATAGAATAGAAAATGCTTTTATATCAGAATGAAAACTGAAAAAAGCCTTTGCAGGGCAAAATATAGGCTCGGGCTGGCTAATATAAATATGAAGAATTATAAAATAATTTTATTTGTTTATATTAGAGATCTTAGTTCTGATCATAACTTTAAGATACATGAAAATAAAATTATTTTAGGTCAAAATTACCTATACTGCAAAAGAAAACTTTTTCAAGTAGTCTTGGTAATTTGATGTGTTTGGTGTTTTGGAGTAAGGCTGATTGACTACTCTAGGGACCTAGTCCTGAAGAGAAGTGCCTTCTGTGAGAGTCTTCCTAAGTGTCCCTAGCCCATATATACGCAAGTTTCGGAGAAAATCACAGAAAACTCCGAACGGCTAGGCTGACGAGCGTGATCTGGGATCAAACCCGGCACTTCATATCTACCAGCTTTGAGCGCAGAACCGCTTGCTTGCTAGTGGGTTTTTGGTAATTTGGTAATTTGAATGAATGATGGTTATTTTTGTAATGAAAAAGTTAAATGTTAAAAGCTAATTATATTCTGAAGAAATATTTTCCCATTAATTATAAACTATTGCTCGTACCCAAATAAATTATAACTTGCCTAATTACTGTTTCTCTAATCTAATAACTGTGATTTCAAAAATTACTTTTAAAAGTAATTTTTTTTTTTTCATTTAAAATCTTTGTATCAAATTTGATTTCTCTTTCAAGAAAAGCTTTAACTTTTTAAGTATTACAAAAATAATAAATATTCATAGCTATTTTAATAAGAAATTTTAACTTCATGTCAGGATTTAAACTGCCATTAAACACTGACCTTTTTAACATTTTGTTAAACGATTATTGTATTTTGTTAAAATAGGTCAGTAAGCATTTTGCTAAAAAGGTAAAACTGGATTATTACATAAAATATCTCTATATAATCACTTCTAGTTTTTATTCAAATATTTGCTGGCAAAAATTACAAAACGACTGAAAATATCGTAAATCGTTATTAATTAGTATACTTTGATTTATTTTCTACTTTTAATGGTTGAATTTAAATGCAAAAACATTTAAAAATTAAATTTCAAGATTTCAGACTTTACCTTATAGATGCATTATTAGCAATAATATTGCGTTTGTTGAAATCTAAACATACAATAAACTGATTCATGTTTCTTAAATTCGAATTATGGATACTTGGTTAAAATCATCAGCGAACAAAAGGAATAGAAAACAGATTTCAGGATAAATAATTACAAGATAAAAAGAACTTTTATATACTATGTTTTTAAATTTTCTGTTGAATCATATAAACGCTACTGAAGACAGCAGAACCCGAGCAATTGGATAAAAGTATTAAAAAAATTCCTTGCTATCGTATTTTGAGCTATTTTAAAAGTTTCAAATGGCTATCTAGCCGGGAAATTATACTTAAAAGTTGATTGCAAGCTTTGTACTGGTAACGCTGCCGAAGGCAGCAGGGTCCCGAAGCAACTGGTTAAAAAAATATTTTTAAAAAGCATTTTCACCGTAATTTGAACTTTTCTGACAGTTTCAAATGTCTAGCTATTCGGGAAGTTAGTTAAATAAATTTTCTGTTGAATCATATAAACGCTGCCGAATACAGTAGGGACCTGAAACAGTTGACTAAAAGTATTAAAAAAAAATGTATTGTCACCGTGTTCTGAGCTATCCAGAAAGTTTCAAATATCTAGTCGGGAAGTTAGTGAAAAATCGATTGCAAGCTTTGTACTGGCAACGCTGCCGAAGGCAGCAGGAACCCGAAACAGTTGGCTAAAAGTATTTAAAAAATGCATTTTCACCGTGTTCTGAACTATTGTGAAAGTTTCAAATGTGTAGCTAGTCAGGAAGTTAATTAAATAAAATTTCTGTTGAATCATATAAACGCTGCCAAAGGCAGTAGGGACCTGAAGCAGTTGACTAAAAGTATTTAAAAAAGTATTGTTACCGTGTTTTGAGCTATCCTGAAAGTTTCAAATATTCGGGAGTTAGTGAAAAATCGATTGCAAGCTTTGTACTGGTAACGCTGCCGAAGGCAGCAGGAATCCGAAACAGTTGGCTAAAGGTATTAAAAAAATGCATTTTCACCGTGTTCTGAACTATTCTGAAAGTTTCAAATATATAGCTAGTCAGGAAGTTAGTTAAATAAATTTCCTGTCGACACATATAAGCGTTGCCGAAGGCAGCGAGACCTGAAATAGTTGACTAAAATTATTAGAAATATGTATTGTCACCGTGTTGTGAGCTATCCTGAAAGTTTCAAATGTCTAGCTAGTCGGAAAGTTAGTGAAAAATCGATTGCAAGCTTTGTACTGATAACGCTGCCGAAGGCAGCAGGAACCCGAAACAGTTGGCTAAAGTTATTAAAAAAACGCATTTTTACCGTGTTCTGAACTATTCTGAAAGTTTCAAATGTCTAGCTAGTAGGGAAGTTAGTTAAATAAATTTTCTGTAGAATCATATAAGCGCTGCCAAAGGCAGCGGGACCTGAAATAGTTGACTAAAATTATTAGAAAAATCTATTGTCACCGTGTTGTGAGCAGTGCTGCCAGATTGAGGGAAATTTTTATTTAACAGCCACCACTAAATTTCAATTGAAACGGTTTGTTAATAGTTTCGAAACATCTTTTAAAGAAATTTTCGATGTAATTAGGCAATTGTTAAAAGTAAAATTTAACGGTGGCAGTTGAATAAAAATTTCCCTCAAATCTGGCAGCACTGGTTGCGAGCTGTCCTGAAAATTTCAAATATCTAGCTAGACGGGAAGTTAGTTAAAAATCGATTGCAAGATTTGTACTGGACAAAAAACAAACAAACATACATACAAACAAGAATCGAAGTTAATAAAAACATGGTAAAAATACTTACAAGGAAACATTCAAAAGGTGTCATCGTCAAAAAGCATTGAAAAAAATATATGTGATTCTAGTCTTTATAAAACACCAGAAAATGAAAATATTATCGGCTGAAACTAATTACAGCGAACACAAAAAATTATCAAAATTAAGCATATTTGGCGATTTATCGCTGTTAGGCGATACGTTTGCTAACACCGAGATTGCCGTGTACGAACAGAGCCATGTTTTGCTTTTCCGCCAAATACTCAAAATCAATAGCCTAGCAGTGTGAAATTGCCAAATACGCTTTGTCATGTATTAGACTTTGTTCCATGTTCCGATCGTGCCTGACCGCACGAGGTCGCTGTTCCTGTGTTGTGCAATGTGAACTCTACGTATAAACTTTATGTGAGTTGTTGTTGTTCTTCTGACGTACTAGCGTACGGTAACTTTAAGTGTTCCTGTATATAATGCTTATTTGTGTAGTTTATCGTGATTAAATGTGTGTATTAATTACGTATTCGTTATTTGTGGACCCCAACACACAAGATACAATACTGGCGACGAGGATGGGATGTATTTATTAATTTTCTTCTTCTACGCATTACAGTTACGATTCCTTTGTTCGAAATGTCTCTAGGTAAAGTCGAGGAATTCATTATCGGAAAATCTGTATGGATTGAATACAAAGAACGTCTGGATTTTTATTTTGCTGCCAATGGTATTACTGATGATGTTAAAAAGCGAGCAATATTTCTGAGTGTTGCGGGTCCTACACTGTATTCTTTAATAAGATCATTATGTACGCCAGCTTCTCCAAATGAAACTGACTTTGCCAATCTGTTAAAAATTCTAGACGACCACTTTTCGCCAAAACCGTCAGAAATACTATCTCGTTTCAAATTTAATAAACGAGATCAACGCCCGAATGAATCTATTGCAGAATTTGTGGCGGAGCTTAGGAAACTGTCGGAAAACTGCAATTTCGGTACGCAGTTAGATTCAATGCTACGAGATCGCCTGGTATGTGGGATTCAAGATGAAGACATACAAAGGAAGCTTCTGTCCGATACACAGTTAACTCTCACTTCAGCTATGGATGTAGCTTTAGCCGGCGAAGCAGCAGCTAAACAAACCGTAGAAATTCGTGGGTCCAATGCTGTCCACCTTCTGAAAACGAAGAAAAAAGCTCCCGAGAGAGTACTGGATAACAATGCAAAGGGTACGCCTCAGGGCAAGAAGCCATGTCAGCGGTGTGGGATTTATCACCCCTTTGGTGAATGTAAATTTCTTAAAGCTGTCTGTCGTTTTTGTAAGAAGATGGGGCACATACAAAAAATGTGCAATTCTAAAAAATTCCAGAAATTTGGGGGTAAAAATAATTCGAAACTTCAAAATATTGACACAGGTAAGTCAGATATTTATGAAGATAATTCTTATATTAATACTATAAATTCAGTTAGTACAGTGCTTAATTATCCACCCCATGATGTGTTAATTAATTTAAATGGAATTAAACATAAGATGGAAATAGATTCCGGGTCCCTACATTCTGTAATTAGTTCGGATACTTTTGTTAAATTGTGGCCCATTAATCCCCCTAGTTTAAAACGTATCTCTGATCAGTGTCTCCAAACATGGAACTCTGAAAAATTAGATGTTCATGGTTATTTTGATGTAAATGTTTCTTATAAATCTTATGATGTTATTTTGCCTTTATTAGTTATTGGGGGTAAGGGTAAATCATTGTTAGGTAGAAGTTGGTTTGATGCGTTGGGTATTAAGTTAAGCACAGATAATTCTTCTGTCAATACCATTTGTGTTCAACCTCTCGAGTCCATTTTATCAGAATTTCGGGATATTTTTAATGAGACTCTAGGGAAATTTTCGGGTCCACCCGTGTCAATAAAAATAGATGAAAATAGTACTCCTAAATTTCTTAAAGCTAGGAATGTTCCGCTAGCATTACGCAGTAAGGTGACAGAGGAAATAGAGAATATGGTTAGGAAGGGTATTCTAGAACCTGTTGCTTATTCTGACTGAGCTACACCCGTAGTACCAGTAGTAAAAAAAAATGGCAAAATTCGTTTATGCGGCGACTACCGCAGTACGGTGAATCAAGCAGTTAAACCGTTTACATATCCCTTACCTACGGTTAATGAAGTTTTGACTACGATGACTGGCGGTACCATTTTTTCTAAATTGGATCTTTTTGAGGCTTATCTGCAACTTCCGGTGGACGAGCCGAGTTCTAAAATTCTTACTTTAAACACAATTAAGGGACTTTTCAAAGTTAATAGACTTCCATTTGGCGTTTCAGTAGCCGTCGCTATTTTCCAAAAGCGAATGGAAGAGGTCTTAGCAGGCATAGAGGGCGTCCAGCCGTACTTAGATGACATTTTCATTCAGGGGAAAAATACTCAGGATCATAATGAAAAATTAAAACAAGTGCTAGAACGCTTAAAAAAGTTCGAGATTCAGCTTAAACGGGAAAAATGTCAGTTCGCAGTGCCAGAAATTGAATTGTTAGGTTTCCGAGTAAGTAAAAAGGGCATTCAGCCTAGTTTCGATAAAATTAAAGCCATTCATGAAGCCCCTAGCCCAAGGGATAAAACTGAACTTCAAGCTTTTCTTGGAATGTTAAATTTCTATGGTTGCTTTCTGAAAAACCGCTCAGATGTTTTGGAGCCTTTGCACCAGTTGCTTCGAAACGACAGAGTTTGGCGTTGGACGGCCAACCATGATAGAGCGTATAGGGCCGCTAAGGAATTGCTTAAGAAGGACGTAATTTTGGCACACTTCGATGAAAGGCTTCCCGTAGTTTTAACATGTGATGCCTCCTCCTATGGAGTTGGAGCTGTCTTGAGTCACGTATTACCGAATGGCACTGAATCGCCGATAGCATATTATTCCAGAACGTTAACGAAGCCTGAGAGAAATTACAGTCAGACTGACCGCGAAGCTCTGGCTATTATTTCAGCGGTAAAGAAATTTAATCAATATCTCCAGGGGCGAGAATTCAAAATCATAAATGACCATAAACCTCTTTTGGGACTGTTTAATCCTGAGAAACCATTACCCCAAATGATGTCACCCCGTGTTATTAGGTGGAGTTTATTGTTATCCTCTTACGATTATAAGTTAGAGTATAGGAAGGGTAAAGACATTAGTAACGCTGATGCTCTGAGTCGCTTACCTTTGCATTCTCCGGAAGCCAACTCGCTGGAACCGGCAGACATTCTGTTGTTGGAAAATGCTCCGCTTACTCAATTGAGTGCTAGTTTGGTATCGGAAGTGACAAGAAAAGATCCTGTACTTTCTAGAATTTCGCTAATGGTTTTAAACGGATGGCCTTCAAAACTGACTGATGAAAATTTCAAACCTTATTTCAGACGTAGGGACGCTTTGAGTGTTCATAAAAATTGTGTCGTGTGGGGTAGCAGGGTAATTATACCTTCAGCCCTCCAAAAAGAAGTACTCATCCTCCTTCATAATGGACATCCCGGCATCGTGAGAATGAAAGGTCTTGCACGCAGCTATGTGTGGTGGCCTAATATGGACAGCGCCATTGAAAATACAGTAAAAACTTGCAGTCTGTGCCAGGAGAATCAAAGAGCACCAAAGAAGGCTCCCATACATCCTTGGGAGTGGACAGAAAAGCCATGGTCATGCCTTCATATAGATTTCGCTGGTCCATTTCAAGGGAAAATATTCTTCATTGTGGTAGATTCTCATTCCAAGTGGCTGGAGGTTATACTAGCTTCCTCCATGTCATCTACAGCCGCCATTGATAACCTTCGATCTATTTTTGCTACTCATGGACTTCCGGATTCAATAGCTTCTGATAATGGCCGTACATTTAAATCTGCTGAATTTCAACAATTTTTAGCAAAAAACCAGATTCGTCAAATTTTCGTAGCTCCCTATCATCCTTCATCCAATGGCCAGGCTGAAAGAATGGTGGCTACAACCAAGCAGGCTTTAAAGCACATAATTCAAGGCAATTGGAAAACCCGGCTAACTAGATTTCTATTTTCACAGCATATTTTGCCATGCACTACTACCGGTAAATCACCTGCTGAGCTATTGATGAATAGACGTTTGACGTCACTCTTGGATAGGTTACATCCTGATCTGAATAAAGAGATGAAATTCAAAAAAGAAAAGCTAGCTGAGGAAAACAAAACTAAACGCCTACGTCAGTTTCAAGAGAACGATCCAGTGTACATTCGTAATTACTGTTCAGGTCCTGCGTGGATTCCTGCTAGAGTTATTGAGCCAACAGGACCAGTCTCCTATAAGACCCAAAATTTAGCAGACGGAATAATCCAGAAACGTCATGTTGATCAAGTTCGCAGCCGGTCACAAGATGCGGAAACATCAACTCAGCCTCCTGTGATTTCATCTTCGCCATCTCCGGAAGATGTTCGGGTTCAACAAGATTCACCAACCGAACCTTCTCCCGTGTGTCCTGTGGCCGAGGAGCCGAACTTCCCTGTTCTAAGGCGTTCTGAACGCTCCCGATCCTCGCCAAAACATTTGACTGACTATATAGTTTATTCCTAGGGGGAAGGAGTGTCATGTATTAGACTTTGTTCCATGTTCCGATCGTGCCTGACCGCACGAGGTCGCTGTTCCTGTGTTGTGCAATGTGAACTCTACGTATAAACTCTATGTGAGTTGTTGTTGTTCTTCTGACGTACTAGCGTACGGTAACTTTAAGTGTTCCTGTATATAATGCTTATTTGTGTAGTTTATCGTGAATAAATGTGTGTATTAATTACGTATTCGTTATTTGTGGACCCCAACACACAAGATACAATACGCTTAATTTTGATAACTTTTTGTGGTCGCTATAATTAATTGCAGCCGATAATTTTTTCATTTTCTGGTGTTTTATGAAGAGTAGAATCACATATATTTTTTTCAATACTTTTTGAAGATGACACATTTTGAATGTTTCCTTGTTAGTACTAATATTGTGTTAGTTTTTTGTATGTTTAGATTTCAACAAATTCATGTTTCATAAATCACAATTATGGATAATTGGTTAAAATCATCAGTGGACAAAAGAAATAGAAAACAAAATTAAGGATAACCAAATTAAGAAAAAGAAATCAATAGTATGTGGCGCTGATATGATGAAATTTATTCCATTTAATGGTGAGTTGTTTGTCAGCATCAATAGTGTATTAAGTGCTCAAAACTGGATATATATGAAAGTCATAATAAAAGTCTATTTTTATTCAGTTTGTGTGCATATCGGCCGACATGTGGCATACATCAATATAATCACATGTAGAAAGAGGCTTAGCCTACAAGATATATAAGTGCATCAAATGTAGTATGTAAAGTTCATATTACGAAAAACTGTGCGGATTCACTTTAGGTTTATATTGGAAGACAGGTGTGACGTTGCTATGAAACAATTTAACCCTATGTACGAGGCAATATCTCAGATTTTGTGATATATAAATTCACCAAACTTGGTATATGACATAGATATGAAAAATTATTCTGATTCAGTTTAAGTGTATATCAAACGACAGGTAGCGCGGTGCTATTTCCTATCTGCAATTAATCAGCTGACTATATCTCAACATCTTTTTGTTAAAAATGAACTAAACTGCATATATAAAAGTTTTATTGTGAGAAGTTACATTGAATAAATATTTTTGTATGGTAACGGCAGGTTTCTCTCATTTAAAATGACATAAAATAAAATTTCGTGATATGCATTAGTTATGTGATAGCATACTAGTTACAAAAAAATAACTATATACAGTCGGTAACAAAAGTCTCCGAACACTAGCAAAAATTCCTATATAAAAAAAGTACACTTAATACAGTTTTGTTAAATAAATCCTTGTCGAATCCTGTTCTTAGTCAGTCTAAAAACAGAATTCGACAAGGATATATTTAACAAAACTGCAATAAGTGTGCTTTTTTTTTATATAGGAATTTTTGCTAGTGTTCGGACACTTTTGTTACCGACTGTATATATACAGTCGGTAACAAAAGTGTCCGAACACTAGCAAAAATTCCTATATAAGAAAAGTACACTTCATACGGTTTTGTTAAATAATTCCTTATCGTATCATGTTCTTACACTGACTAAGAACAGGATTCGGCATGGATCTATTTGACAAAACCGTATGAAGTGTACTCTTTTACATAGGAATTTTTGCTAGTGTTCGGACACTTTTGTTACCGACTGTACTAGTAATAAATAAAAAATATACTTGAAAAACACTAATTAAAAAAAAAAATAATAACAGTGTATAGACTTACATTTGTGGCAAAATGCAAAATCGAAGAATTCATTTATTTCAATCTTGTTCCTGGTTTGGAATGGTTGTAAAATATGTAGTCCTTTACTTATATGGCGAAATCATGATTTTATCAATTAAAAAAATGATTTAAATTTGGACTTCCAAACGGTACGGTCTGCTATCGTAAAAGGACGGGACATATAACATATTTTTACCAGAAAACAGATATTTTAAAATATATATGCCGTTTATGACTCATATTGCATATATACTGCATTTTTATTTTTAATATACTATAGAAATAGTGTTTATACCGTAAACAATAAAAGTGATACAAACACCGTATAATTTACTGTACTTGTACTGTAGTTTTACGATTTTTTACAGTGTATTTTTATATCTTTGTAACTAGTTACAACATAACTAAATAGTATTTATATATATTTAAAATATACGATATTAATATATAACGATTTTATGGAAGGCACCGTCAAAGGGACATTATAATGAAGCCGCCAAGTGATTGTCATCTAATAATCACAATGAAAAGAAATTAAAGTACTCACGTTTTAGTCACATTAGTGACTACATCTAGGAGTCACAATGTGACATATTAAAGAAGCCATATTTTGTTCACCGAAGTGACAGTCTTCTAAGAGTCACAATGCGACTCCTTAAAGGAGTCACATCTTAGTCACCGTAGTGAGTTATCTAAGAGTCCCTATGTGACGCATTAAAAGAGTCACATTTTGGACACTGAAGTGACTGTCATCTAAGAGTCACAATGTGACGCATTAAAGGAATCATATTTGTCCACTGTAATGACTGTCATATAAGAGTCACAATGTGACGTATTAAAGAAGTCAAATTTTGATCACTGTGGTGACTGTCATCAAAGAGTCACAATGTGACGAATTAAAGGAATCGTCCTTTTGTCACAACAGTGACTTATTTAAGAGTCACAATGGGACACATTAAAGGAGTCGCATTTTGATCACTGTGGTGACTGTCATATAAACGTCACAATATAACTAATTAATGGAGTCTCCTTTTGGTCACTGTTGTGACTGTGACACTTGTGACCATTTGTGACGTCATAGTGACGTCCCATCGACTGGCTGTGCTATTAGGGTCATTACTATCGAAAGGATTAAATTAAATTTCGAAAAAGCTAAAATACTGCTTATGCATTTTAGCTAAAATGCTAAAGAAACTTTTTTGCCAGGTTAAACCCTGATGTAAGTAAAATAGTTAAATGTAATATGATTTATACATACATGTATATATATATATATATATAAGCATTAGCATATATAAATCCTATATAGTCGAATCCTTTTAGAAGAAATTTCACAATTGATTTATACTTCATTTATGAAGGTCATGCAATGTTTACATTTTTTACTTTAAATGGTTTTTCATTCTATCAGGTATAAATGTAACTGAATCTGACAGTACATGTTTTATAATGATAAATTTTTTAGAAATAACAAAAGTACATATATATACTCAAATAATAATAATTGGGACAGAACTTATTATTTTAAGAGAATTTAGCTGTTAGTCATACATTAAAATGAAAAGCAGAAATGAAAATTATAAAATGACATACATGCTTACAGCAGAGGACATAAATAAGAAGGCATGTCAAATGGGAATAAACATATTTATATCATTCATATTATATATTCCAGAAAGCGTTCATGAAGATGACATGTTATTCACATTTGTCTTAATTCCAGGAAGCGTTTATAAAGTTGATCATTAAAAATAATAAAAAGGCATGGAAATTTAGCCGAAAAAATGTCACTGAGGCATATGATGGGAAAACACTCAAATGCACTCAATAACAGTTTTACAGCCATACAGGAATGTACAGATAATTGGGTACTTTTCACCAATGAGAGGTAAAAATATTATTTTTATCAATATCATATATTAATGAAATCTCAATATAATAAGTCCAATAAAATTTCAATCAGAGCATACGGTTGTAAGAAGATGGCCTTGTTGTTTTCCGGCCTGTTTGTACAACCGAACGCTGAACTACCAGCACAATTTAAATACAAATCCAATAGAAATTCCAAAAAATGATAAAATAAAAACTTTGATTTTATTTTCAATGTGATTTTTTAAAAATAATTTCGATAATAAAATCAATATCTCATGCAATCATGCGCTAATCGCCTGATAAACATCAACAACAACATGTGCTTTTTATTTATCGATTATTTCAAAAGTAAAAGGTGGAATAAAACACGGAATCATGGTCAGAATTATCTCTAACACATAAACTTTAAATTTAACTTTCATCCAAGTGCCGAAATTAAAAATTATATCTTTTATCAAACACTTTTTAGCTTGCAGAAATGCATTTATTCATACTACAAGAGGCAATGATTTTGGCCAGATAGGGGGAGTGGCGCTTTGCTTCACTCATTCCGCGTTAGGGCTACTCCATATATTGAACTTCCTTGGGTTGTACTGAATAAAGGAGAAAATCCTCCTGACGTCCTGACTCTGGGTCTATTCTGGCCTCTTCGTTAAAAAGACAAACCGATCGTTATTTTTTCGATCGAAATCTCTTTCATAACGATATTCCGCGGGAGAGCGATTCTGCTTTCCGAACGTTATAATCAAACGAGGTGGGGGAAAACTGCGTTCGAGGTTAACTCTTTCATCCAATCAGGACGAAGCACGTGGTTTGTTTTATTGTGATTACAAGTGAGTAAGAGCAGACGAAGATCGCCATGTTATCATGTTAAATATAGGTTGTTTGTTTGTTAATTTGTTTGTTGTGAAAATGAAAAAAATAAAAAGCAAAGACACAGTGTGGATTCTCTTATGTGTTGTAGCAGAGCAGTTTTCCAGTTCAATTTAATTGTATCGTCTCGATTATAAGGAAATTTTAAATAGCCAAGTAAAGATTTATATTAGACTGGCTGTTAAAAAGAAATCAGCCACTCGATATAATTATTTACTCGGCAAAATAAAGAGGAAGTATTTTCTTATCTCTTTCTAAAGATTCAAAATAATAGATTTATTTTATTTACATGGTATGTACTCATGTTTTAATTATTTTTTCCAAAAATTAATTTTGAAATATAGTACGTACAATGCACCTTGTTTGAACTATATTTTTTTGTTTAAGTGCAATTGAAATATTTGTTATTTAGATATATTTGAGTAAAATTAATTAAACTGTAATGCTAATTTAGTCAGTAAAACATAAAAATATTTTTCTTTATTTATAAATTTATTTTTACTTAAATAATTGAAGTTAAAATTTATATAGCCATTGCCTATTGAAATGATATAAATATTTAAATATTGATTTGAACTAATGTGATAAAATTTGTTTGATTTTATTAAATTAAACGGGAATTTATTTTAATGATATTAGATCTTTTCTTTAAAAAAAAAAAAAAAGAAAAGAAAGTATATAAATGTTTGATTTACACTGTATCTACTAATTTCTAGAAAAATATTTGTATATTTATATGAAAAGTACGTTTCTTAATTTTTTACATAAATATATGAATAATATAATGCTTTCTAAAATATATTAAGCTTTAAAGTTGTTTAGATTTACTAAGCCCAAAATATTAAATGGAAGTCTGCAATTGTTTAGAATTATCCAAAATAATTATTAAAAAAAAAAGATTCTACAGCTGAAATTTTTATAATTTTAATAGAAGAAAGTTTTAAAACAATCCATTCTTTCTAATTTAGTAAATAAAGCATAAAAATATTTTTCTCTATTTATAAACACATTTTTATTTAAATATTTGAAGTTAAAACTTATAAAGTCATTGTCTATTGAGATGATAAAAAATATTTAATGAGTGTTTTATATTTATGTCATAAAATTTGTTTGCTTTTATTAAATTAAATGTGAATTGTTTTTAAGTAATGTTTTAACTTTTAACTCTCTCCCCCCCCCCCCCCTAAAAAAAAAAGTATGTAGAAGTTTGATTTAATCTGTATATTAATTTCTAGAAAATTATTTGTAAATTTATATGAAAAGTACATTACTCAATTTTTTACATAAATGTATATGATGAATAATGCATTGTTTTTTAAAAAATATTAAGCTTTAAAATTGTTTAGAAGATTTACTATACCCAAAATATTAAATTAAATCATAAATTTAAATAATAAACATTAAATCAAAAAATTAAATTATGTATGCAATCGTTTAGAGTCATTCAAAACAATTACTTAAATATATATATATATATATATATATATATATATATATATAATAAATAAATAAATAAATAAATAGGTTCTCAAATACAGTTGAAATTTTCATAATTTTAAAATAATAAAGTTTGTATTTTATTCCGTTTTTACTTTATTTAAATTTGGATATGTGTGGGAAAAATTTATTAATGTTTGCTTACATTCTATGTATTTTAAGCTTTGCTAACATTTCTTTAACCAAGTTTCCTAATTTCATAAATCATAACAATTTTTTAAAAAACAAACAAACAAAAAAAGAATGATTAAACACCTTTATCATACCAAAAAGGCACGCCATATTGTAACGAATACAAGAGCCACTCAACGACAGCCTTAGAGCTCTTGAAAAATAACGAAGATAAATATCGCTAAAATTTCGATCGCAACAGCCCAGAATACCAAATTATCGTTATATTTCGAAGATAGTTGAATTCCGAAGGAATATAACGAAGCGAACAGGCCAGAATAGACCCACTGACATCTCTTTTGCTTGCGCATCTCGTCCGAACTCTGATTGTTATTGAGACGGCTCGAAATAAAATTTTACAGGGAATTTTATTATATTGAAGTAAAAATAAATCTAATAATATAGGGCGACCAGATTTTTTAATGCAAAATGAGGACAAATTATGCGATGTCCATGAGAAAAATGAGGACATTTCTGAGGACATAAAATTTCACAAAATATAGCACAAAATTAGTTTATAAAAACCCCACTTGCAACCATTAATCGTCACTATGATAAATTTATACTACTTATGAACTTATACGATAAGCATTATAAAAAATTATTTATATAAGCATTATTAAATTTACAACAAACATTATCATAAATTTGTACACATTATACTTCTCTTCGTATTAATGGCATGCTGTTAATATTAAAGTATTAATTTCTGATATGCGGTTGATACAAAAGTACCAAACTATTTTATATCTGCTTCTATTAATACTTTTATAAACTGTTTTAATACAGCCTATAGCCGAAATTTTAATATATTTGATATCGTTGTACTTCCAGGCATATATATGCGAAATATTATAACTAACACAGTAATTTACAAAAAAGATATATAACGTCCACCATACACTTAAATCTACACTATTATGCAACATACAGTCGGTAACAAAAGTGTCCGAATACTCGCAAAAATTCCTATATAAAAAAAGTACCATTAATACAGTTTTGCTAAATAGATCCTTGTCGAATCCTGTTCTTAGTCAGTGTAAGAAAAGGATTTGACAAGGATTAACATAACAAAACAGTATTAAGTGTAATAACAGGAGACTTGGCGTTGGAATATTAAAACCCGAATAAACTACTACGTCAGAAACGCCAAAGAAAAATATTGGAAATGCATACAGCTGTTTCGGTAGCCTAAAGCGTACCGTCTTCAGTGCAAAAAGGATTCTGAATCTGTAGAAGTGCTCGTATATATAAGAGAGGGGTCGAATTTAGTTAAACCAATAGGATTGGTTGAACCTATTGGTTGAACTAAAAAGAAAAAAAATTGGTTGAACTATCTGGAGAAGTGCTCGTATATATAGGAGAGGGGCCGAATTTAGTTCAACCAATAGGATTGGTTGAACCTATTCAGAATCCTTTTTGCACCGAAGACGGTACGCTTTAGGCTACCAAAACAGCTGTATGCATTTCCAATATTTTTCTTTGGCGTTTCTGACGTAGTAGTTTATTCGGGTTTTAAGTATTAAGTGTACTTTTTTTATATAGGAATTTTTGCTAGTGTTCGGACACTTTTGTTACCGACTGTACAAAACACGTTTTAAAAAACATTATGAGAAGGTACATATAATACGTTCCTGCAGAACTGACAGTGCACGTTACACGTGTACTGAACGTTCTTTGGACTGTACAATATAACGTCTTCAAAATGGACAGATAGACGTTTTCGGAATGTACAAGTGGAATGTTCTTAGAACGTTCTCTCAGAACTATTTTTTAACGTTCAGAGAAGATTTCAGTGCTACTTCGGATATTAGCTTTAATCCTGGAGAAAAATAAGTTTTAATTATAATTAACCTAACATTAATACTGAAAATATTATCTTTTTTAAATTTATAATTTCAACTGAGTTAATTTCAAATGAGCGGATATTCGTTATGATACAGAAATGTATATTTATTCTAATATGAAAGCCTAAATGTGTTTGAATTTTTGTCATCAGAAATGTCTTCATTTTTAACCTAGACATGTCCTCATTTTTTTAAAATTAAAACTGAGTACATCGCGTCATTTGTACTCATTTTCACTTGTAAAAAATCTGTCAGCTTACTATACACTTCGTCAATTTGTCAGCTTACTATACACTTAAAAAAATGCAACTTTGCTGCCAGAAATTCTTTGTAATGACAGAAAAATACACTTTGTCAACGTAATTTTTTCATAATTTACGACTATTTTCTCAAATTACAGAGAATTTCTGGCAGCAAAGTTGCATTTTTTTAACAGTGTAGGTTTAGCCTTTCAACAGTTTGAAAATAAGAGTTGGAAAAAAATTTATTTTCTTTTTTCATATATGTAAAAAATTGGAAAAAATATTAAGGTCACATAAGATATTATTTAAAAAACAGTTAATAATATAAAAATTTCACACTATTTTCTGTTTGTTTAATCATTTTTGAAATTATAAAATTTTAAAAACTTTAATGTCTGGAAAAAAAAAAAAAAAACTTCAAAATATTTACAAATACATATTGAAATTTTATGCATTTTCAAACACAATGTAATTAATGACAGTTTTAAATAAATCTAGAAAAATATTTCAAAAATTAAAATTCCTTTTTATTTTACAATTCCTTTTTTTTTTTTTTTCTTTAATACATGTAGAAAACTGGAAGAAACGATACACATGGGACAGTATTAAAAGTACTGATAATAATGGAAAAATTTGCTCTTCTTTTCAATTAACTGAATCATTCTGGATGTCATAAATTTAGAAAGTTTCTTCAAAGTTTCTTTTGGTATGCCTTTCTAGCTCTTTTCGATGGCCATTTTCAGCTCACTTACGGTTAAGTAAGTTTCCCATCTCCATAAATATCACCAACCAGAATGCCCCATAAATTTTCTATTGGGTTTAGGTCAGGGCTTCTTGAAGGCCATCCAAGCACTTGAACATATATATTTCAGCAAGATAATGCACCAATACACATATCAAGCTTCACAAAATCCTGGTTTCAAGCTAATCATGTCCAAGTGCTTGAATGGCCATCAAGAAGTCCTGACCTGAACCTAATAGAAAAATTTACTGAGCATTCTGGTTGGTGACATTTATGGAAATGGGAAATCTTACAACACCGTAGGTGAACTGAAAATGGCCATTGAAAAGAGCTGGAAAAGCATACCAAAAGACACTTTGAAGAAGCTTTCTAAATCTATGACCTCGAGAATGATTCAGTAAATTGAAAAGAAGGGCAAATTTTTGGATTATTAGTAATTCTTTTAGTACTATCTTATGTGCAACATTTCTTCCAGTTTTCTACCTGTATTAAAGAAAATATGAATTGTAAAATGAAAAGTAATTTTAATTTTTGAAATATTTTTATAGATTTATTTGAAACTGTCATTCATTACATTGTGTTTGAAAATGCATAAAATTTCAATATGTCTTTGTAAATATTTTGAAGTTTTTTTTTCCCCAGACTTTAAATTTTTTAAAATTTATAATCTCAAAAATGATTAAACAAACAGAAAATAAGGCGAAGTTTTTAGCTTATTAGCTGTTTTTTAAATAATATCTTATGTGGCCTTCATATTTTTTCCAGCTTTTTACATATATGAAAAAGAAGATAAATTTTAAAATCTGAAATGATTTAATTTTTTGCAAAATTTTTATAGCTATAATTAAAATTGCCTTTTCTTGTGTTATATTTAAATTTGCATAAAACGTATATCAGCGGCCGTGAAATACATTATGTTTTTCGCTTGGCCTTAACATTTTTTCCAGGCCTGCATATGATCGTGAATTATTGGGAATTTACCTTTCTATAAAACGTTTTAAATATATGCTGGAAAGTAGAGAATTTGTTATTTTCCCAGATCATAAACCTTTAATTTTTGCGTTTCACCAGAAAAATGAGAAAGCCTCAAACAGACAACTGTGACAGCTCCAGTACATTTCATAATTCTCAACTGATATCCAACACATAAGTGAAATAGATAATATTGTTGCTGACACTTTGTAGAGAATCCAAGCTTATTGGATTCTCTACTGTTATTGTTTATGTTATTGTTTATGACCTAATTGATCAAGAACAAAGTATAGATGCAGATTTCAAATACCAGTCTTCCAATAACACATCTTTACATTTTCAGCCATGTCCTGCCATCTGGAAAAATCTTATGATGTGATACATCACAGCATAAAATTCGCCCATACATTCCCCTTAATTTTCGAAAGCAAATATTCAATCATGTTCACGGCTTATCGCATTCTCGCATAAGATCTACAGTTAAGCAGGTACCTGCCAGGTTTATATGGCCAGAAATGAATGAGAAAGTGCGAAAGTGGACTCAAGCATGTATTAACTGCCAAAAAGAAAAATCACACGACATACAAAATCAAAATTTTCTCAATATGAGGAACCTGACACAATATTTAGTGTTGTACATATTGATTTAATTGGGCCGTTGCCACCATCCACATCCAGTGGTCAAACATATTGTTTAACTTGTATTGACCGTTTTACTTGTTGGAAGGAATTATTGCCAGATATTATCACAGAAACAGTAGGTAAAGCTTTTATGAACACTGGATCTGCAGGTTTCGTGAGCCTTCTAGTATTATTACTGACCAAGGAAGGCAATTCGAGTCGCAATTGTTCCGAAATTTAGCAACTGTATGTGCGGTTAAGGTTCTCCACACTACTCCTTATCACCCACAAAGCGGAAAAATTTCAACGGAAAAAATAAACGCTTTCATTGAACTTTAAAAACTGCAATTAGAGCTCACAATACGATCAAATGGACCGACATTCTCCCAACTGTACCGCTAGGCCTTAGATCAGCTACTAGAAGTGATAAAAATCATTTTATTTCTCACATGGTGAGTGGGACAAATATAAAACTCCCAGCTGAATTTTTCAACGAACCAAGTTCTAAAATAGACCCTGAAACTTTTGTGGGTAGAATGCAAAACTATATGAATAAGTTAAAACCTCCTAAAATTCAGGTACCTTCAAATCAGGCAATATTTGTTCACAAAGATGTAAAGTCTTGTTCTCATATGGTTTGTGCGCATAGATAGAATAAAAAAACCCTCTTAAACCAGCTTATGAAGGTCCATTTCCAGTAATGGAAAGACATAACAAATATTTTACCTTAAAATTGCATGAGAAAATGTCAATATCTCCACAGATAGGCTCAAATCTGCATCATCTGCTCAAATCTGCATTATAGATTTCACCTTGGAGACATCTAATAATCTACCAAATGATAATATTGATCATCCTGTTGAAGAATCTGGATAGTCTCCAGCTGTACTCTAAAAAACACTCGTTGTGGGAGACTGATTGATTGGGTTTTACGTCGCACTAGTGCTGCGCAATTGGCAGTTGGCGACGGTCTGGGACTCACCCCTATAGATGGTCTGGAGACATGCCATCACAATTTTGTACCTACACGGAGAGGATGGCTTCCCCGCATCGGTAACCCCCAGAGGTATAATTTTGATGGGAACACAGAGGACATTGCGGCCACGACAAATTTTACGTGCACCAGCCACTATTAGTGTACACGGCGGTCTTTGGACGGCTCGAGTACCGAACTTGCTATCTTCCACTTACGAGCCCGGCGCTCTACCGACTGGGCTACCGCGTCCCTCGTTGTGGGAGACAAATCAGATTTCCTGTTAGGTTTCGAACTTAAGAACTGCAATATTGTATATTTATGTTTTTTTCAGATTCTTGTATATTCTAGCTCTTAAGGTTTAATGAAATGTAATTAGATTTTTTAATTCATAGGTTACGTTTTATTAATCTTTTGCATGCTATTTATCTGTGTTCTCAATATTTTCTAAAATTAATTTCATTCTACTCATTCTACTCATTCTACTCATTAGTGTTCCAAAAAGTTAATTTTTTAAGTTTGTTTTTAAAAAGTACATAGAGCATTGATATTAAAAAAAGAACACAGTGAACACAAATTCGTCCAAATTAGGTTAAACTACGTAATCTGATATGTCCATATTACAGCTAGATTTAGTCTATATGTCACCAGATTTTGTAGATATTACATTGAAATATATTTTTTAAGCCAAAATAAATAAACAAACATATGTGAACGTAATATAGACATGTCTATTTTAGCGCATATTACATCTAAAAATTATCCATGTTATTTAAAGATTTATGTAAACATAGATGCTGGCAGAATCAAATCAACAGCAAGTGCTGATTTTTTTTTTTTTTTTTTTTTTTAACATTGCACTAAAGTCACATGTACATCACACATCAGTCTAGCAGAGTTAAAAGGTGGGCAATTGGTAAAATCTACTGAAAGAGTCTAAAAGATAATTTAAAAGCTTTAAACTTTATTTATATTAAATATTATAATTGAAAAACTTTAAACTATATTTTAATAATAAATATTATCCTGAGTTAGGCTAAGAAAAAAAAAACTTTTGATTTTTTTGTTTTTCCACAAAACGTTAAATAAATAGTATTAAATATCTTTAGATTTCATTCCCCGTCAGCACCCATGTACATAAGTCAGTTTTAGGTTGATATCTATAGAAATCGACCTACTACAGTCACCTTTTTTTTAAAAATCTATATGTAATAGAAATATTGTCATCATAAAAACATCCGAAATAATACTCCAAATCGAACCAAAATTGGACAGCGAACTTACCTTAAAATAGCTAGGATGAGTTCGTTAACCAAGTAGTTTTAATATTTTATTTTCATGTAGAGGTCACTAGAAAATTACAAATCCACATTGTGAAAAGTGTATTTAAGATTAGAGTTGCTTAAATTTTGATGTATACATAGGCCATATAAGTGTCTCAACCAAGTTTATTAATGAACTTTATCAGCTCTTTTCTAACAAAAAGGCAGATACCTTAAATTAAGCGGGGCCACTTGAAAATTTATTATTACAATAATTTTTGAAACACTGAATCAACTCAAACCAAAGTTGGGTAGTGAACTTATACAAATGTTTTGATGATAATTTTACTGGACAACTTGTTCTGCCATTTTGTTTTCAAGTTGCAGTCACTTAAAATCTGACTGCCACTTGAAAATATGCCATTATGATAACTTTTGAAATACTAAGTTGATTTAAACCAATGTTGGAAAGTGAACTTACAGTTCAAATATTTTGGGTAAGTTTGCTGTGCAACTTGCTCCGGAAAGGGATCTTCTCATTCAATATTTGAGTTTACCGTAGCATTCACATGAAATAGATTTTTCTTTTCTTTATGTGAATACAAATGCAGTATTACAAATGATTTTTTTTTTTTTTTTTTTTTTTTTTAACCATATTACATTTACAGATGGCTAAAAAAATGTAATTTATCGTTTTAAAACTTTTTTTTTTTTTTTTTTTTTTTTTTGTCAGTGAAGAATATAACACATTTCCCCTCGCTTTTTTTTTTCTTCCTTACCACAAAATTTTAGATAAAAAAATATTTAACAATTTTTAATTTCTATCTCGCTCATCACACATTTATTTAAATCAGTTATTTATTGATTGATTCTAAATCAGAATTATTCACCGATTCTAATCCTCTATACCAGCTAAGTTACCTGGTAAATGTGGTAAACATCTAAAATACTATCTCCTTAGAAAGATGAAACCTTTTGATCTGTTCAGTAAATATAGACACAGTATTTATTACTTTTTCTTAGGTTTTATTTAATTTTTGCTGGATAAGAATGAATAGTTTCATTATAACTTAACTCTGTGTTTCATTTGTCGGAAAAGTTGGATTACGTTTTCATAGTCGAGTGCAAGTCATATATTGATTTGATAGTAATCTTTAGCACACTGACAAATTGTGCCATAGGACAAACCTCTCTGAAGGGCCAGTTTTCTATAAATCAAGATAAATTTGTGAAAATTATTCGCAGAAAGTTTTCTGAATTTGCTGTAAAAGTAGAAATTTCATTTAGAAAGATTGGAGTGTAAGGTTGATATTTTATACCAACTACGTGAAAAATACCAGAGCCAGGAATCGAGCGGAGGACCCGGGTTCGATTCCCGGCACTGGTATTTTTAACATAGTTGGTATTAAAAAAATAAAAATAAATAAATCAGCCTTCAACTACAACATTTCTAATTGAAATTTCATGGTTGATGTATTATTGAATATCTATGTATTAATTTGAAACGTGTTTTGTCTGTATCCACTAAATCGAGAGAACGGCTAGATGTAAAAATTTGGTTGAGGTGCCTAAAAAAAGATTTTGGTCTGTAGATGTGTCATTAAAAGAGAAAAATAAAAAAAGTCGATCAGTTCCCCGCCCTGGGGGGTAGGAGTTAAAAATATGTTTGAGAGCTTAACTCAGCTCCAAATTACTTCATTGTGAAGAAGTTGTACATGGGGGGGACTAGACTCGAATACTATAAAATCAATTTCTGTGATTTTGGAATTTTCGATTTTAAAGAGGAAAAGTAGATTTGGGGGGGGGGGGATTAGTTTGAGAGGGAAATCCGTTCTAGACACACATATAGCACCACATTTTAAAGGACTTGAAATTTCAGGTAGATTGGGGATGTTTGTATACAATACAGTGGGCCCCCTGGTGGTGAAAAATGGAACTGGGTGATTTTGTAGTAGACCCTATCATGTTACACCTTATTTTAAAGGTCTTAGTATTTCCTGACCATTGGTGATGTTCGTACAGAACACGCTGTGCCCTCTGGTGGTGGAATGTGCAACTAAAGGATTTTGCAGTTGACACCACCATGTGACACCTTATTCGAAAGATCTTGGAAATTTAAGGCAACTGGTGATGATCGTATACAACATACTACACCCCCTGGTGCAGGAAAGTGAATTTTGCAGAGCATGCTTGTTATATCGTGCCGCAGCCACTGGTAGCGGAAACACGAGTCAAAGGTTCGTTCGGTTCAAAGTCAATTTTTGAGAATTTTTTCATATTATTAGCGGCCCGCATATACGCTGCCCCAGGCGCCATGGTCCCGAGTTCCGTTCGGTTTGAAGTAATTTTTTTTGTTACAGATGATTATTTTTTTCGCGATGCTTTTATTTAAAAATAGAAATTCAAACAAAATCGAGTTAAAGATATGAAATCATACAAATTTAAGGTTATTATCATGGGTCTGGGCAATGCTGGGTGGGTTCGTTCGGTTCCAGGTTAATTTTTGGGAATTTTTTCATGTTAGTAGCGGCCCGTGTGTGCACTGCCGCAGGCACCGGGGTCACAAGGCAGAGTATTGTTCAGTTCGAGGTAATTTTTTTGTTACAGCTGATTTTTTTTCTTTTCGCGATGCTTTCATTTAAAAACAGAAATTCAAACAAAATTGAGTTAAAGATGTTAAATCGTACAAATTTAAGGTTCATTTTTATTTATAAGCATTTTTCCGAATTTCTTTTTGTAAATGAAATGTCGTAACTTATATTAGATGTTTTAACTTGAAATACATTTAAATAATAATGCAACAATGTTTGAAACATTACAGTCAATAAAATGACTTTCGAATTCGACGGGTTCCAGCTAGTAATTTCTAATTGTAAAATTTGTGGTCCAATGGAATTGTGCTACGAAAAATATTCTTACCTGTTATATCTGTGTTTGCAGACTCGGTGACCTTGCCAACGGATATTATGTGAGAAATGCCGAGCTGGTTATCAGTTGAGGTGTCTAAAAAATATCTTTGTCTGTAGATGTGTCATCAAAAGAGAAAAATAAGAAAAGTCGAACGGTCCTCCCCTGGGGGAGGGAGGCAGAGGTTAAAAGCACATTTGTGAGCTTAAGTCAGCTCCAAATTACTTCACGATGAAGAAATTGTACATAGGGGGGACTAGACTCGAATACTAAAATATCAATTTCTGGGGGGGGGGGATTAGTTTGAGAGAGAAATCCAGTCTGGACCCACACATGTAGCACCTCATTTTATAGGTCATGAAATTTCATGTTGATTGGATATGTTTGTATACAATATAGTGTGCCTCCTGGTGGTGAAAAATGGAACTAGGTGATTTTGTAGTAGGCCCGATCATGTTACACCTTATTTTAAAGGTCTCGGTATTTCCTGACTGTTGGTGATGTTTATACAGAACACACAGTGCCCTCTGGCGTTGGAAAGTGCAACTAAAGGATTTTGCACTTGACACCATGTGACACCTTATTTGAAAGTTCTTGGAAATTGAAGAAGATTGGTGCTAAAGGTCTTGAAATTTCATGTCAATTGGGGATGTTTATATACAATATAGTGTGCCCCCTGGTGGTGAACAAGGGAACTAAGTGATTTCGTAGTCATGTTACACCTTATTTTAAAGGTCTTGGTATTTTCTGACCGTTGGTGATGTTCATACAGAACAGACTGTGCCTCCTAGTGGTGGAAAGTGCAACTAAAAGATTTTGCTGTTGAACACCACCATGTGACACCTTATTTGAAAGGTCTTGGAAATTCAAGGCAATTGGTGATGTTTGTAGACAACATACTGTGTCCCCTGGTGGAGGAAAGTGGATTTTGCAGCGTGTGTGTAGCATGCCTGCTATACAGAGCCACAGCCACAGGCAGCGGAAACACGAGTCATAGGCTCATTCGGTTCAAGGTTAATTTTTGAGAATTTTTCATGTTATTAGCAGCCCGTGTATATGCTGCTGCAGGTACCGGGGTCACGAGCCTTAGTTCCGTTTGTTTGAGGTAATTTTTTTTATTACAGATGATTATTTTTTGTGATGCTTTTATTTAAAATTAGAAATTCAAACAATATAGAGTTAAAGATATAAAATTATACAAATTTAAGGTTATTATCATGGGCCCGGGCAATGCCGGGCGGGTCAGCTAACATGTAGTCTTAGTATTAAACAAAAACGAAAATAAAGATAGCTTGTTTTTTTGGAGTCAGTTTGATGTAACACTGACAGTACTTTGTAGAAAGTGATGTCATATATAGTATTTCTATTTGTAAGCATTTTTCCAAAATTTTTTTTAAAAGTGAAATGTTGTAAATTATATTAGATGTTTTAACTTGAAATACATTTAAATAATGAGTTTATTAATAACAGTAATATAACTATTTAAGTTATACAAATAACAGTTTTATTAATTTCACTAAATTAATATACTATCAATATATCATTACACCAGCACAATGATTCAGCACCTGGTCGCAAAGCACATGCAAATGAGGAGCTGTGTAGACCAATTCCCTAAAACGGTGCAGCAATTTAACACCAAGTTGTAAAACATGTATGGAGAAAGGTGGTGTAACTTCCCTAATAGTGTATTGATTTAATACGGTGTCTCAAAACGTGGTAAGAGAAGCGAGAATGAAAACGCTGCGAGTTTGCTTATATCGTGAGTGGAATCAGAGCCCGAATCTAGAATCAATTTTTTCATCAAAATATATTTTTTTTAAATTACGTTTCAAAGTTGAAAACATAGTTGCCAGTTAAAATATACTGGTTGGTTATGGTAACCAGGCGACCTTATTTCACGAGCCAAGTTAATACTAAAGTATAATTGCCAGCATGCGATTAATATGAAAGTATCAAATGGCAATTATAACACTTAAAGGATTATGTGTCATTCTTAAATTCTTGAAGTCACTTGGATTCTAAATTATGCAAATATTATGGTGCAAAAGATGCAATTGTGATGCAGAAAAAGACTCTTTTAAAATTGGATGCATTTTTAAACAAAAACAGCTAGTTCCATTACACTGATCGGCATGAAAATTGCCTCTGACACCATTTCAGCATATTCTTATGTAAAATGACCTCCTGAATTCGAATATGATGCCCATTTTGCCCTACCACTCACCGTTTTTTAGGAATAGCCCCCTATTTTTTATCATTTTTCAGTGATTTCATGGCTATGAATTTGATTTGTAGGAGGGGAGAGGATTATTTTAACCGTTAAATATCTTCTGAGGGGCTACAGAGTTGGAAAATTCTAAAACATTGACATTTGCGACAAGGGAAAAATTTTGGGGAGGAAACTGAGATTATGCATTACATATCTTATATATTTTTAATCTGTTATTAATGTTATTTTTTAAACTTTATATTTTTTTGCTTTTAGGTGTTAAATTAATTATTTTTAATTCTTCTAATCAAATTCATGGTCATAAAATTATCGAACAGGGAAAGAAATTCAGAGAGGGGGTGGTGTATCTAGAAAACGGTGGGTGACTAGGCAAAATGGTAGTCATATTCGGATTCAGGAGGTCATTTCACATAAGAATGAGCAAGAATGGTATAAGATCTCGAATTTTTTTTTCAGAGCAGTGTTCTTCCCCCCCCCCCCCCCCCCCAAAAAAAAAAAAAAAAAAAAAAAAAACATTTTATTTTATACACAAAGTTCAGAATCTTAAAAGTGAAAAACAACTGTCGTGAATCAATTCACCAATAAGTAAATCAAAATTATGCGTGCCCTCTATACAAAGCAAAACCCAAATTTATTTGGGTTTAGCTGGATTACAAACCTTTTAATTTCAATGTAACTTAAAGCACAATAAATTATTTTATCTATAAAAGAATAACCCAGAAATATTAACAAAAATAACTCAAAATGTAAACACATAAGATATTATTTGATCCCCTACTAAGCAAAGCATTCATTTAACTTTGCATTACATGAAGATTTAATTAGAAAAAAAAATATGCAACATTTTCTTTTTCAATGTAGCACCTTTCATAATAAAACGTTTTAAAATTTAAGTGGGATAGCAGTATCAGAGCCCAAAATTTCAACTTAGATTATACTCGCTGAAAAAAAAAAGCTACTCGCCACAAAATATGATTAACTTACTCTATTTTTTACGTATAAGGTGACCAGAAATTTTTATTGGTAAAGGGGAGAAAATATTTATAAGAATATTTTTAAGAAATATTATATTAATTAAGAAATATTTATAAGATGTCTTTTATTTTATAAGAAAATAGAAGACATTCAATTTTGAAAAAGAGGTCATTTTAGAGGACACAAAATTGAATGAAAATGATTATAAAAACCAATTCAAAAGCTACTTTGCACAAGTGGTGGAAACATTTTTATCTCAAATGATGAATTTGAATCAGTACACCTTAATTTAAAGATGTTCCCATCAAAAATTATACCTCTGGGGGTTACCGAAGCGGGAGAGCCATCCCTTCCGTGGAGGATCAAAATTGTGATGGCATGTCTCCGGACCACCTCTAGGGGTGTGTCCCAGACCGTCGCCAATTGCCCATCTGCGCAGCATTAGTGCGACGTAAAACCCAATCACCCAATCACCCTTAATTTAAATTAATAATATATGGATATGTTTACATTGCTATCTTTAGAAAGCAAAAGTTTTGTCAATAACAGTGTTGCAAGAATATTTTCAGCATATACAACCTTAGGTAACGATGATGCAGGTGTATAAAATGATTATTTTTCATTCCCTAATTAATAAAATGCAATGTATACCCAAATTATCCCATGCTTTTAAATCATTACTTATATTAAAACTATTAAACATAAATGTTTCAGTTCAATAAAAAAAATTAAAGTAAACATATGTAATGTATAGTATATACCTAAATATGGAAATTTGTAACTTTAAAGAATATTTCTGAATCTTAATGCTTAAAATATTGTAGGAGTTAAAATATCTCAGAATGTAGGAGTTACAATAATCTTATAAATAAGAGACTGTATATAAATTTTGTGAATAAAAAAAATTCCATTAATGAATTTTAGCATTTCATCAACAGCTTAAAAATTCTAGAAAGTAACTCTCTCATAATCTACTTTTAGATACAAAATTAATTCCCCACATATATATTGATTTTCTTTTTCATGATAATGATTTTAACTCTACAACTTAAATAATTTTGATGAAAATCAGTTTAGAATTTTGGTTTGTAGTTGTATCAAGCTGCTTTATATTATTTAATGACTTCTGTGAGTTAAACTACTGAACATGCAAAATCACTGAAAATTCCTACTTGTCTGCCGAATGAATGGCGAGGGAAGACTTATTAATGATAAGTATATCATATATCTATTATTAAAAGAATTCATTTATGCCTGTGAATGATATTTAAGGAGTCCTTAACACATTAAGTACTCTTAGTGTAAAAATATAGTTTGACTTTTTTAACAAGGAACAAATGATACAAAATAATATACATACAGTTAATAATAATAATAATAATTATTATAGAAAATGAGAAATATGCTGTTCATCTCGCATTATTATATAATGTAATGCGATTTTTTAAATAATGAATCATAAATGAACAATACTGGTCATTCGTGTTTGTGCGATATCACGTTTAATGAAGTAAATCTTGTCATTTTTAAATTATACAAAGGTTATTAATTTAATTTTCTGTATCGATAATAACATTCCACACACAAAAATAAATAAATACATAAATATTTTATTGCTCATTGATCAACCCTAATATCCACCATCTTACTTGTGAGAGGCTTGTGAGAGCGCAGGCAGTCGCAAATTTTTATGACAACAATCACAACTTTACGATCCAATATGGCCGATGGCGTTACATTTGTATCAAAATTACGACTACGATCCGACTTGTGATCTACGATAGCTGCGATTGTTACAATAGTATGCCTCCCCAAAATAGGTTAAAAAATTGCGTAACTTTTTTTATTACATATTTCAAATCTACATATATTTTAAAGTTAAAATATACAAAAATTTTTTGTAAAAGAGTTTTTTTTCAATATAGAATTAGATCATAGAAAAAGGTTGTCAGAATACTGAAATTGAAGAATAATGATATAAAAGAAAAATTTTGAAAATTAATCTTGGTTAAATTAATTATTAATCTTTGTGATATTTCATTTGTATTCTACCCTTACAAGAAAAGTGACATAATTAAAAAATTCAGTATTTCAGAAAAATCAAATATAATGATAAAACATTCACAAGCATTCTAATAAAAACTGTTTCATAGGTGAATAAACTTTTTAGATAGAGACGTGACACTTTTTATTCATGTTGGAGCACTTCCTGCACATTTTTAATGGCATAAACTTAAAATTGCCGTTTTTCGGGTTTTATGTATCAGTTTTCTCGCTGGGGGTGTGATATAATGACAAAAAAAATTGTGTTTGGGGTCACTGTGGATGCATTTTTTTTTTTTTTAATCTCTTTAAAACAGAAATTTATAAAGATCAAAAAGAAAGAAAATTAAAAGAAAATAGACAATAGAATAATAACTATTTTCTTAACTGTGTACGTTTTTTAACATATAAAACTGGTTATTTCATACTTTAAATGGAGTTTAAGAAATCAGTGTAAAGCATACATATTTATTATTTTTAAATTATTTAATTTTATTATAATCATTTTAATTATTTTAAGGTGTTCTCTTATTTAACTGAATGTTTTAAATATAATTTGATGTTTTATTGCGCGGACTATGAAATAAACCTTCCAAACTGTGATGCAACTGTCCTTAAACGAATAAGTATTCAATCAGATTTTGTAAAGATACCCATGTGTGCGAAATTTGGTGGATATTTATCACCCCTTTGAGAAAATCCTAATGTCAATATGATGCGCATACACAATACACACAGATAATTTCATTATTAGTACATATTATAATACATTTTAAACATTCCCAAATTTTTAATCTGTTATCCACTTACACTAATTCAGAGTAAAAAAATATCTACTTATTTATATTTTAAATTATAAAGTATTATTTTTCGACATTAATCAACGTATAGCCTACCTTGCATATTTAGATGTAAACATGAATTTGGAATTAAATGTTAAAATTACAGATAGAATTTAGAAAAGAAACTTATGATATGTGCCTGGTTAAAATATTTTCATTTATAACTAACAAAGAAACATTCAAAAGGTGTCATCTTCAAAAAGTATTGAAAAAAATATATGTGATTCTACTCTTCATAAAACACCAGAAAATGAAAAAAATATCGGCTGAAATTAATTACAGCGATCACAAAAAATTATCAAAATTAAGCATATTTGGCGATTTCACACTGCTAGGCGATTGATTTTGAGTACTTGGCGGAAAAGCAAAACACGGTTCTGTTCGCAATCTCGGTGCTAGCAAACGTATCGCCTAAGAGCGCTAAATCGCCAAATATGCTTAATTTTGATAATATTTTGTGGTCGCTGTAATTAATTTCAGCCGATATTTTTTTCATTTTCTGGTGTTTTATGAAGAGTAGAATCACATATATTTTTTTCAATACTATTTGAAGATGACACCTTTTGAATGTTTCCTTGTAAGTCTAAGATTTAAACAAAAGAAAATAAATAAAGATTTTTTTTTTTTTTTTTTTAAGGGGGTTGGGGTTAGTAGTAATTGTAATTAGTTCTAAAAGTGTTTGAAACGTATCTTTAAAATATGTTCTCTTAAGAAGAAACATTTAAAATTGCTACATGCATGTTTCCTTATTTATTTATAAAGAAAATTATTATTATTATTATTTTACTTTACATATTTTTTAAAAGAAAACAGAATTATTGGATATCTTTTAGAGCAAACGTAACATTTATTCATATGTTTTTTTAAAATATAAACATCATCAATATCCACATTATCTTATCAATGCTCAACGTTCATACATTTAACGATGTTACATTGCCATTGTGCACATCATCCAGGTCGGATCCAAAATTTTCGGTGCTCCCTAAAGACGCTAGTCAGTTCTATCTTTGTCATTTCGTTCTTCAACATTGGAGTGTTTTTTAAATCACCTCGAACCACCACTCCCCCTTATTTAACATACCTCCCTCCCTATCTAACCCCTAAAATCTCGACATCATTATTTCAAAACTAACTACCATCACTAACTTACTTGAAAAAATCTATAAACTTGTCCAAACTAACACACTGTAAAACTCAGTTCTTACTTTAACTCAATTCAAAATTTCGCTAACACTTCTCCTGCTGTACCATGAATTTCTTTCGTATTTTGTGTTGCAACGCCAACGGCCTCAAATCCAAAATTGATGAACTTGGAGATTTTGTTATTGGTAATCCTACAAATGTTCTAATACAGGAGGTGAAGTGCAACAATACCCGTAGCCTCAATATTCAAAATTTTTAAACTTTTCTTAACCCCCGTACCGAAAATGACGTTACCTCTATTTACGCACAGCTATTTTCGTTAATCGCAGGGTCAGTTTTACGATAGTACCTTCTCTCCCCCTTAATAGTTTTGAAATTACCAAACATTAAAATTTATTTAGACCGCAAAAATTCTTTAACGGTTTCATCTATCTACCTTCGATGTTTCCTCCTTACTTGAGAATTTCACTGTTAGAGGGCGCACTAAAGCGTTTCAAACTAGAGACTCTACATGATAAGAGACTGGACATTGACCCGCCAGCCGATCCGCCATGTTTGTTCAAGCTGTTATATGCCATACCATTACGCTCTGCAGAATTTCAAATGGCGCTCTATAAGGCATCCTAAAGGCAAATAAAAATGTTTTATCGAGATTTTATTTGAAGAAAATAGTGTCAGACGCAGGTAAAATTAAATTACATTCTACTGCGATCGACTAGTTTTGGAGCGAACGTCCACCATATTTGTTCAATGTCCAGTCTCTTTCTATTCAGGGTTCCTACTTCAAACTAGGTACCCTAGACAGAGAGAGACTGGACAATGAACAAACATGGAGCACGTTCGGTCAAGAGCAGGGTTATCCTTTCTAAGGTGATTCGAGAGCTCGAGAGCATACGACGTATTTGGCGAAGGCTGCTACGTTTTGACAAGGATTCGCTTCTTTGAGAGAAAATTTTAAACAAGCAAAAATTTTATCACATTTGAATAGAATTCAAAATTTCAATTGTGGTACACATTTTTTTTTTTTTTTGCTTTGTTTTAACAGGTTCGTGAAAGTTATAAATAGTTTTTGGAAATTATTTTCTTAGATTGGTGAAAATTTACGTATATATGCGTCGAAATACAACAATATAACGATTGAGATTTAATAAATTAAAAACTAATAAATTAATTCAAATTTTCAGCACTCAAACCTTCTGTTTAATTAACTTAAGAATTGTTCCAAAATTGAAACCCAAACGTGTTTAGAATACATAATTAAATATGGAATTTTTAAACATTAATAACGAAAAATAGAGGGGATAGGAAATCAAAAGTCAGTCAGCACAGAGCATTAAAGATTAATAAAATAAAACTCTGAATTATATACATATAAATATATTTCATAGTTTTCCAGAAATTTTATCGTACTTAGCAGTAATTTAGAAAAAAGATTTTTAACTTTCATTATCTTCTTAACAAGAAAATTTTAGTTAATAACCTAATTTTGGTTGACTTGAGAGATTTCTGTATTTTACATCCTTTTTTGTTCCTACTTTTACTTTAATGTATCTGAACCTCAATATTTTAAGCAACATCATTCGTTCTAATACTATGTGTTAACTGGATGTTCAAATTTACAGTTTTGTAAGAATAAAATAATAATATATATAAACTGAAAATCGTATTTAGGAAAGCATAAAATTTTGTTTTTTTAATTTTTTTTTCTTAGAAATGTTTATTGCAATAACCGTGAATATTTTAATAATAAGAGATATAAAAAGAAAAAGTAATATTTTAATAATTTCTTTTTCAGTTACATAAATTAAGAATAGTCAGAAATATTTAATTTAACTCTTTAGATAATCATTTTGCATGAAAATAATTAAAAAATAATTTTAGTTTCTTAAAATGTCGTAAAACAAAAAAAAGTTCAAAATATGCTGAAATTATTTCTGTTCACTGCTTTAATGATGGTATAAGTGTTAGAGCTCTGGCCAGTTGACTAGGTTCGCCCTGTGTTATCTCTTCCATTAAGGTCTGAGCCCATATTTAATCAAGTAAAAAAAAAAAAAAGTTGAAAAACTCGAACGGCTAAGTTAAAGTGCGGCCTGGAATCGGATACTTTCCGTCTACCAGTTTCGCCAGCAAAATCTCTCTGCCAGGTTTAATAATAAAAGAAAAGATGTATTTCTACTTCAGTTGAAATTAACTAAATGTACTTATAGCAGAATCACATATAAGACATAATTTTAATGTTTTAAAAGAACCTTAAAACGACAATAATAATAGCGTTTATAGAAAATATTATTATTATTATTATTATTATTATTATTATTATTATTATTTTAATCCTCTTCCCATTTTTCGAAAAGCAATTTTTGGATGTGAGATACAAAATTTTCTTAACCATCCGCTTTGCTACCAATGTCTTACTATAATTTATATTTTAGTACAATTATGTCTCATCACATTTTGAGTAACTTTTAAATGGTGGATGGATTAACTTTACTTAATCTTAATTAATATCACTTTATATACTGGCATCTAAATTTAATTTTCTGTGTAAAATTATAAACTACCACTTTTTTAGTTTCATGTAATGTGCATGAAAGAAGTTCGATAAAGTATTAAAAAAAAAAAAAGCTTCAAACTAGGGACCCTAGATAGAGAGAGACTGGTCACTGACCCGCCAGTTTACGCAGTGGTTAGAGACCCGGCAGCCGTGTCTCTATAATATTCCCGGCAGTTCTGGCGCTTGCGCAGTATGCTTGCCGGGTGAATCAGGATTCATCTGCTGGTAAAATAAACGACTCTACCTACACGGGTACGTGTTTTCAAGAATTCATTTCCGCTGATGATTTGAATTGTTTGAATTCATATCGTATTTATTTGTATTATTCATGTTTTATAGCTTAGTTTATTCTTCTCTTTTGATTTTTCTCGTTAGATATTTGATTCATGATTCTGTTTTATTTGTTGCGTTGTTTTTTGTTAAATATGTTGATATAATTAGTTTTTAATATAATATTGTATTCTAGGGTTCTTTTTAAATTAGATGATAACTAGCGATAAATATCTTTCAATTAAAATCATATTCATTATTATTTATCAACTAATTATCGAAAAGGTACTCACCCTTTCTTCTGTTCTCGGCCGACTTGAAAAATGCATGAGTTAGATCACAAATAATAAGTTCTTTTTTCTTTTCTAAGCTTTTAATCAGAAGATGATGATGTTCTATTTACAATGAAAGTATGTACAAAATTTGACGATTAATTAACATTCTTCAGATTATTTCTAATTCACATAATGAATAATTTTCTATATATTCAAATATTCAGTTTTCTCTTTCTTTAACAAAAACAGAATCATAATAATAAATTTTAAGACACCGTAAAAGTGCCCTTCTTGTATCTAGTCTACATCTTTTTCAACACTGCACTTTCGAAAGTGCATCTTATTCTAAAATGAAACCAAAAAAGAAATGAATAATAAAAAAGCGTTTCCACTGTCGCGACAGGTGGCGAAGAGACAGGGGGAAAATGGGGGGAAGGCACTGATGTTGCAACATCCTCCCACCTTGAGCATGGAAAGATTCTGTACATGCTCAACAAAATATTAAAGAAAAAGGAAAACTGTTTACATTCTAAAATATTCTTAGTAAAATAATAATAATAAAAAAAACCAATATAATATAAAAATAGTTCAGAAAAAATGTTCAAGTCATTTTGGACTTAAAGTTTTACAGTCAGTTTATATATTTATATTAAAGTCTGGTTTGATTCACTGGTTTAATAGTTCTACCAACTCTGGAAGTCTGAATTTGATTCTTGGGTACAATTGTATCACTAAATTCTAAAGGGCAAATCCTCTGTAGTGGTCGTAGCATTTCACCATTCATGGTTTTCAGTTTCGCAACATGAAATTGTCCATCTTTACCAGGATAGAGATCCACCACTTTGGCCGATGGCCACTGAATGCGTTTTAAGTTTTCATTTTGCACTAAAACTAAATCTCCAATTTTAATATTGTTGTTAGGAGGTTTCTTTACATTGTTAAATTCTCGAAGATATCCCAAATATTCAGTTCTAAATCTCTTGCGAAGATCGTCTTTTAGTTTCTGTCGGTATTGAAATCTTTTTCTCAGGTTATTTCTTTCTATAAAATCCAAGTCAGGTACTCCAGTTTCACGGAGATCTTTCAAAAGCATTTCAGGTGTGAGAGGTGTTAAATCTTCAGTATCCTCTGATACATATGTAAGTGGTCGTGAATTCACCATACTTTCTGTGTCGCTAATGGTTGTATGTAATTCTTCATAGTTCAAATGGGCTTTTCCTAAAACTCTTTTCAACATTGATTTGATAATGCGAATCAATCTCTCCCAAAATCCAAAAGCAACGTCGTTCAATTGATATAGTCCCCTTTTCCATTTCCCAACCCATTCAGGTAATTCAGAATCCCAACTCACTTTAAGTTGCCAACATTCTTGGAGTAAAATTTTTGGCGCTAATGTTACTGGACAACTGTATCCGATGGGGTCGAATACTTTATGGGCTACTGGCAATATTTGTCTTTTGGTAACTGTCTTGATTTCTTCTTGATTTTCTCGCAAGTCTATACTTAGTGAATCATTGTTTAAATCCCACAATAATCCCAAAACTGGAACATTTCTTTTCTTGGAGGGAGTAGAATTTTCTTCTGTTGGATTGATAATATTATGCTCCCACCCTCTTAGATCGAATTTTGCGGTACTAAGGATATATTTAGACTCCAAAATAAATTTTTCAAGTTTTTCGGCACTTTCTACACTAGTAACACTATTGTCCACGTAAAATGATTCTGCTAGTTTATCAGCAGTTTTCTTTAGTTCATCGTTAACCTGTTGCAAGTGGTACTTTAGAGTTGCTCCTAACAAGTAGGGACTACAAGAAAGGCCAAATACTACTCTTCTATGTTGAAAAATCTTAATATTTGAGAGATCACCCTCCTCCCACCACAGGAATCTAAGATACGGTCGGTCTACTTCGCTGAGCTGAATTTGTAGAAACGCTTTACGAATATCTGAAATTACCCCAATTTTCTTAAAGCGAAATCTGTTAATTACAGAGGGAATTAGTTCGACTAAGCTGGGACCTTTTCCTAAACAATCATTAATAGAAGGATAACCCTTTTCTCTTGCTGACTCATCAAAAACTGGACGAATTTTAGTTGTGGAATTTTCTTTAATAACTGCTCTGTCGGGCAGAAAATTTTCATTTAGATTATTACTGTATGGCTCAACTTCTTCAATGATTTCTTCTGGAAGCCATTCGTCAAAAACTGCTTCGTAAGCTTCTAATCTTCGAGATTTCTTTAATGATTCCACGCAATTCTTCAATCTTCGCTCAGCAATTGGTCTACAGCTAGGTAGTGGAGGATGGCCTTCAATCCATGGAAGGCTTACTTCATATCTGCCGTCTTCAACAGTTTTAATATTTTGGTTAAAATATTCTTCAGCAGCTATGTCTAATTCTTCTCTCGTGTTCTTATTTCCTGAATCCAAAATTCCTAAAGTACCCAGGGACCAAAGATCTGAAATCTGTGCATTGGCCACATGAAGAGATAAAACAACATTTGTACTGTCGTTGGAACTAAATTCTTCGGTTTTACCCATCAATGTCCAACCTAATTTTGTTTCAAAGGCCACTAAACCCTTCGAGAGTAATTTACTTTTTCCTGTAAAAAGTTTCCCACATACATCTGCACTAATTAACAAATCAATTTCTCTATTTTTATTTCTTCTAAATTTTGTTGAGTTCTCATAATCTGAAAATTGAATTCTCCGCATTCTTGCTTCGTTAATCCATGGCCCATTTAGTAATTTAGGTACTTCTGCGCAATTTATTTCTTGATCAAGAACTTCAAAATTACACAAATAGTTTTTATGTAAATCACTTAAATTTATTCTGTACCGTAAATGATCATGTGTTTGTTGTAACCCACCAAACAAACTATGGTTTAATTTTTCTTGACCTGTAGGTGTATAACCAATTTTCTTTATTATTTCTTTCTTTAAATAAGATTTCTGAGATCCTGAATCAATTAATGCCCGGATAATGTATTCTTTATCTTTATTGATTAACCTTAGTGTTAAAGTTTGGAGTAATACTTCTTGATTGCAAGTTTTATTGGACAAGGCGGTATTTTCGTTTGTAACTTGTTTTTCGGAATTATTTTCTGGACACATTATATCGAAATGACGGCGAGAACAAATACGGCATTTTGCAAAGCAGCGGCAATTTTTTGCCAAATAACCTTTACAGAAACTAACAAAACAATGACAACGCTTCATCAAAAAATCTTTTTTTTCATTGAATTGTTTAGATTTGAATTCTTTGCAATCCTGTAATAAATGTTTTTCGTTATTACAAAAATTACAGACATGTCGTTTATTGCCTGAATTATTATCGTAAAGGCCAGCTGCAGTTGATGGACGAATTTTGTTAATTTTTGGTGATTCATAACTTTCTTTCTTATTTGATGTGGTGGAAATATGTTCTGAGTGTTGGGAATTTGAATTTAGTGCAGTAGCTTTTTCGCGACTAACAACTTCAGTTTTTAAAATTTCAATCATTTCTGAAACTTTCCACTGATCATCATCGCCGTATTTTTTCGTTATTTCTAAAACTATGTCTGCAGGTAAAAGTTTTATGAAAATTGGGCAAAATAACGTGCTGTAAATTTCTTCTTTTATCCCTAGTGATTCTAGGTTTCTCATCTCTGTCTGACATGTGTCCAGTAATTTTCTTAGTGAAAATATATCGCTTGATTTTTTCACAGGAGATAGATTTAATAATTTAGCTAAGTGGGAATTAATTAGTAATGTTTTTTTACCAAATCGATCTTTTAATGTTTCCATAGCCGCGTAGTAATTATTGTTTGTTAGCGTGAAACCTTTTATAGCATCAGAAGCTGTACCAATTAAATAGGATCTCAAATAATTAAATTTATCAATGTTTGATAAAACTGGATTCCTATCGATTGCTGCTTCAAATTGATCAATAAACCTCTGAAAATCCGTTGGATCACCGCTAAACCTATTAATATTTAATCGAGGAAGATTAATATAACCTTCATCTAATTTTGGTGTTCTATTACCTTCTATTACAGGGCTAGTCGATAAATGGTTAGAATTACTACTATTTTTTATTTTAATAATTTTACTTTTTACTTTAGTTTTCCGAATCAAAATATTTGAATTATATTCATCGCATTTTAAAACTTCCTCTTCAACCTCCTCTACTTTGATATTTTTCTGTATCTCATCATCTAATGAATTCAGTTCCCTATCTTTTAAATTTAATTCTTCTAAATATTGTTCTAACTCTTCTTCTCCAACATCAATTTCTAACAACCTGCCTTCGATTTTATTTATTAACTTTGTGGTTTGCGCTCTAAGAACACTTCTTTTTTTGTTTTTGAATTGCACTCATTATGTCAATTATAAATAATATTATTATTCGATCAATTATCAAATAAAATTTCTTGTCGAAGTTGTTTATTAAACAAAAACATTTCAAAGTTACGCATTCATCATATTAATATGTAATGCAATAATTCAAAACACAAAGTAATGCACAAACCAAAACTAAAATATTCTTTCATTTCATTTTTATCAAAGGAACAAATTTCAAGAACAAAACCATCAATATAAATATCATTTATTATTTATTTCAAATGTAAATGAAACAAAAACTCTTTCTTTTTCTTTATAATATCATTAAAAAGAACACATTTTTAAATATTCAATTCAAATAACATTTATATTTATTTATTTCGATGTTGGGGAAGGTAATCCAAGTCGGCCTCCCTGTTCTGGGGCGCCACTAATTTAATATAATCTTGTATTCTAGGGTTCTTTTTAAATTAGATTATAACTAGTGATAAATATCTTTCAATTAAAATCATATTCATTATTATTTGTCAGCTAATTATCGAAAAGGTACTCACCCTTTCTTCTGTTCTCGGCCGACTTGAAAAATGCATGAGTTAGATCACAAATAATCTTTTTTTTTTTTTCTAAGCTTTTAATCAGAAGATGATGATGTTCTATTTACAATGAAAGTATGTACAAAATTTGACGATTAATTAACATTCTTCAGATTATTTCTAATTCACATAATGAATAATTTTCTATATATTCAAATATTCAGTTTTCTCTTTCTTTAACAAAAACAGAATCATAATAATAAATTTTAAGACGCCGTAAAAGTGCCCTTCTTATATCTAGTCTACATCTTTTTTAACGCTGCACTTTCGAAAGTGCATCTTATTCTAAAATGAAACCAAAAAAGAAATGAATAATAAAAAAGCATTTCCACTGTCGCGGCAGGTGTCGAAGAGACAGGGGGAAAATGGGGGGAAGGCACTGATGTTGCAACATAGTTATTTTGTTTTAGTCATTAAAAAAAGAAAAAGAAAAAAGAGAGCGAGACCGAGATTAGTGAGAGAGATTTATTCTATGTGTACCTACTCTGAAGTTAAAGAAAAGCTGCAGCTATAAATGTATAATAATCTAAAATTTCATAAGATAAATGTGTGATTGGTATCTTTATCAATTGTAAATAGTAAGCAGAAATTTAATTAAAAGAAACACTCAACTTTTGAAATTAATCTGAATATCGTAAGAATGAAATTAGGCTGATTAAATTTAGTGCCAGTTATAGATATTAAAGTTTAAATTAATAACGGTTAAAATTTGAAGATAAATTGAAATCATGAATGCTTCAAATGGGAGTGTACGTTCATCATTTGTTCTATTTACAAAACATCAAAAAGTTTTTTTTAATTATTATTATTATTATTATTATTATTAAGATCCAGATGTTATAGATTAACGAAGAATTACATTTAAAAGCTAACATTTGTGCGTAACACATTGATAGTTTTTAATATGAAAATTTCTAACATGCATTGTCATGTTCAGCAATGAGTTTACATCTGAAAAATCAATCTCATTGCCTAATTGTTAAATCATTTCGTACAATATGTCGTTTAAAATAATTTTTAGTTGAGCATAAAATTTTTCTGCGGCGACTGCACAAAAGTAGGGAAGAACGGAGAGTTCTGGCTCAGCAGGGGGTGGCACTGCGGCACCGGCAAGTCGTGCGGGTGTCGCACCACCCCCTGAGGGCCTAGATGAGTTGGTATCGTCCTTGACACCCCCTCTGACAGTATCGTAAAAGATGACGAGGGTGTTAATAAGGAAATTTAATTAAAAAAATTAATTAGTGATTTTTTGTAAAAAGTGACGATGGTTTTAAAGATATGTTTGCGGTAGAATTAAAAAAAGCATGATATTGTTTGTGACTCATTAGGGAATTAATTAGGAAATTAATTAAGAAATTAATTAAAAAATTAATTAAAATATTTAAAAATTGGGAAATAAATAAGGAATCGATAAAATATATGAATTTAAGAATGTTGATGTGAATATACTATGAAAGAAATAGAGAGATCTGACTGGGGTTCGAACCCGGCACCTTGCAGTAAAAATATTTCCATAAGAAAGTAGTTTTCGAGCGTGAAACCACTGACCTATAGAAATGTGATCTGATGACTCTATTTTAGATATAAATATGAATTTTTTGATTGAATATCATTTAGTGTTCGTCATGTTACCGTCCCGAGAGGAAGGGATTTTCGTGTTCTGCATTTATTTTGTCATGTGCGTTATTTTTTCGATTCTTTATATTTTTTCTGAAGGGGGAAAGTTTAACGTTGATTTTATTTTAAATTTAAACGATACGGGAAATTTGCCCTTTTCAATGTAATGCCTTCACATACGTGCTGCCATGGAGGAAACTTATCGAGATTCGAAAGCGGTTGCAAGTTTTGGAGGTGTAGATGCCTTACATCGAGCTGTCCGCGGCAAGTTATCAAAGAAAAAAATTCGAGAATGGTTACAAGGAATAGACGCATATTCACTTCACAAACCGATTCGAAAAAAATTCCCCACGAACCGTGTCATAGTATCTAGAATTGATCAACAGTGGCAAGCAGATTTAGCTGATCTTACGTCTCTTCAAAAGTTTAACGATGGGTTTCGCTACGTTTTAACTTGTATTGACATCCTCTCAAAACGAGCGTGGGCGGTTCCTCTGAAATCTAAAAAAGGTGAAGAGATTGTGAAAGCTTTTAAAAAAATTTTCTCTGAACGAAAACCCAACTGTTTGAATACGTATGCAGAAAGGGAATTTTTGAATAACAAGTTTCAAAAATTTCTCAAAGAGAAAGGTGTGAAACTTTTCAGAACTTTTAACAGCACGAAAGCGTCCGTAGTAGAACGATTTAACCGTACATTAAAAACTAAAATGTGGAAATATTTTACCAGTCGTCTTACTTACCGCTACGTAGACGTGTTAGATCAATTACTTTATAGTTATAACCATACTTATCATTCGAGTATTAAAAGAGCGCCCGCCGAAGAAACTCCAGAAAATGAAGAGCCTAAAGAGAACTTTGCTATTGAAAAAATCTTAAAAAAGCGAATGAGAAAAGGGCAATTAGAGTATAAAGTGAAATATAAAGGTTATCCTTCTAAATTCGACCAATGGATACTACCTTCTAATTTATTTCATTTATAAATTGAAACGTTATTTCTTTTGAGAATCATTCGCCAACATGTCTTTCTACGTGACGCTACCTTCGGACAGCTCTTTGAAATTTTACCCAGAAAATAAAATTTCACATTTTATTACGAGATTACCTTCCCCTCTTGATCTGAAAGGTGAATGGGAGGTCGGACTTGTGGAATTGATTTATCCGCATATGTGGAGTAATATATTTGACGGAGGAAATGAATACGAATATGAAGCAGGTATTGGAACGATGAAAAGAACTAAAATCCCCTTCGGATTTTTTGAAAGCCCTTCAGACATTATAAAATGGATGAACTATCAAGACTTCAACGGTTTAATTCAGATAACCTACAACAAACATACTAGAAAAGTGAAAATTGGATTAAAACCAACAGCTAGAATAAAGTTATTACCAGGACTCGCCGAAACTTTAGGCTTTTATCCGATTGAATTGGCTAACAATGAGGATCCTATACGCGATAGTCCGTTTAAATACTTTGAAGGAATTAAAGAAGCTGACCCGAATTTTGATTTAAAATTACTTTACATATGTTCGGATATAGCAGAACCTCAGATCGTTGGTCATATAGTATCCCCTTTGCTTCGAGTAATTACTGTGAAAGGTAAAGATGGTGATATGATTCACGAAATGTTTGACAGACCCCATTATGTCCCTCTTTCAAGGAAAACCTTTCAAACAATTGAAACTGTTATAAGGACAAACACAGGACGATTGGTGTCATTCGAGCGTGGGCAGTTGATCGTGAAACTTCATTTTAGACAAAAGTACCTCTCATAATGTTTGTTCCTTACAAGTGTTGTGCGAAATCTTTTGAAGATTATTACATTCACCAGTCAGGTAGTGGTTTGAACTACTACCAAGGTTCTATATTACAAAAAGGGTATGGATTATGTGGACCGTTTCGATCTCTTTTTCGAGCTGCAGTACCCCTTTTTAAATCAGGTGCGAAAGCGGTTGGTAAACAATTGTTTCATACGGGTGTAGATGTGTTGAACGACCTGTCACGAGGTGAAGATATAAAAAATGTTGCTAAGCGTCGGTTGAAAGAAGCTGGAAAAAATTTAACTGACAAAGCTACTACAAAAATGAAAACAATTATTGGTTCAGGACAACGCTATAAAAAGAGAAAGCGATCTAACAAAACCATCATTCGTCCCAAAGTGAAGAGAGCGAAGACACACAACATTTTTGCTTAATCATGTCGGGCCTCATTCATAAAGATTCCCCTGCCTGTGTCAAATCTGAACTGGACTTGTTTTTGATTCCACCCACACAGACGGCTATTGAAAAAGGACATTTCGTCGAATTTCATCCTCTGGCGAATATTCGCGATGGAAGGCCTGTGGAATTTAACATCACGGGTAATGGTTAAGAATACATAGATTTAACCTCCTCGCACATGTACCTAAAAGTGAAAATTGTGAATGCTGATGGAACTCTCTGGCTGATAAAGAACCTTTTGCACCTGCTAATTTATTTTTTCATGCATTGTTTTCCCAAATCGACGTGAGTCTGAACGAAAGATTAATATCCTCTTCGAGTAACACATATCCATACCGTGCCTACATTGAAACTCTGTTGAATTTCGGTGAAGATGCTAAAAAAAGTTTACTAACCTGTGAATGTTTTTACAAAGATGAAAATTTAACTGCATCTGATCCCACACAAGCTACTCCCCAAAACCCTGGATTGTTAAAAAGACATGAACTCACCAAGACGAGTAAAATTTTAGATATGATCGGTCCTTTACACTGTGACATTTTTCAACAGAATCGACTTTTACTGAAGATAGTGGATTTGAAATTTAAAATGATTCGAAGCACTCCCCAGTTTTGTTTAATGGCAAAGCAAGTGGCTGGGCAGGAAAAGAAATATAACGTCGTGTTAAAACATGCCTCGCTGTTTATTTGCAAAGTGAAAGTGAACCCTGGAGTTTTATTAGGACATGCTAAAGCTTTGGAAAAAAATTCTGCAAAATACCCCATCGATCGAGTTTTATGCAAGACTTATACAATACCTGCTGGAAGTATGTCTTTTATGCAAGATAATGTTCTTTTGGGTGCTATGCCAAAACGTGTCATAATTGGATTGTTAGATAATGCCGCCATGAGTGGTAAATATGAATTAAACCCTTTTTACTTTCATCACTAGAATGTTAACTTTTTAAGTGCGTATATGGATGGTCAACCTGTTCCTAGCAAACCTTTGGAATTGAATTTTCAGGATAAAAACTATATAAGAGCTTATCATCGATTATTCTCTGGTTTGAATCGTGATGCTGGAAATTATATTTCACGAGAAGATTTCGTGAATGGTCATACTTTGAATGCATTCGATCTAAGTCCTGATTTGTGTGACGGCCCCCATCTCAACTTACAACAACAAGGAAATTTTAGAATTGAGATAAAATTCTCCACTGCTTTACAGTCCACCATTTCCGTGTTTGTGTATGCAGAATTTGAAAACGCTATTGAAATCTTCAGGTCCCGACACGTTTTATGTGACTTTGCCAATTAATGAAAATGGATTCTCTGCAAATCAAGAATATTTCATCCAGTGATACAATTACGAAAAAATATTTTTTAGATGTTTTCCTAAGTGATCATCTACCCGAGGTGGTCGTGCGTTATCCAGCTTGCCTCGTATGTAACACAGATGACTCGTCTGAACCCGGAACCCACTGGTTAGCCTTTTTCATGCAATCTGATGATGAAGTGGAATTCCTTGATTCGCATGGAAACGAACTTAGTTATTTTAAAGGACCTATCTTGAACTTTGCAGCTCGATTTTCACATGTGAACTATAATCCTCTGATGCTTCAGAGTGCTATAACTGCCGTTTGTGGCCAATTTTGTATTTATTATTTATATTGTAGATGTAGGGGAAAAACCTTGAAAGAATTTTTGTCTATGTTTGTAACCAAGAATATCTGTAACGACCATCGAGTCTATAATTTTGTTGCCAAAAGATTTCGTGTGTATGCTAATTTTTATCAATAAACACATATTTAAACTGTATTCACTTTGTGTCTGTGTTCATTTATCATGGAATTTCCCCGTCTACAGCATCCTTGCACTATGATTCTTGCCGGTCCTACAGGATGTGGCAAATCTTTTTTTATGAGAGATTTGTTACATTTTAAAAAACCAATGTTTTATCCTACCATCGAGAAAGTGGTTTGGTTTTATGGTATTTATCAAACTTTATACGATGAAATACCTGATGTTACTTTTGTAGAAGGTTTCCCATCGAATTATAAAGATTATTTGAATGGTAATACTTTGTTTGTGATAGATGATTTAATGACCGAATGCAGTAACGATAAACGTTTGACTTCGTTATTCACGAAAGGTAGTCACCATTTAAATCAAAGTGCTGTTTTTTTAACCCAAAATTTTTTTCAAAAAGGAAGTGAAATTAGAACAGTGTATTTAAATGCTCAGCACATTTTCCTGTTTAAAAATCGTCGTGACATGAGTCAAATTATGCATTTAGGTAGGCAGTTGTACCACAAAAAATCAAAATTTTTTCAAGAAGTGTATGAAGATGCTACATAGAAACCCTTTTCATACTTGTTTATCGATTTGAAAAATGAAACGGATGAAAATATGAGATTGCGAACTCAAATTCTACCCAATCAAATTCAGTTTTTATACAAGTATAAATAAAGTATTAGTGTGCGTGAAGAGTTAGTTGCTAACATGACTTTGTCAAGACAACAACTTAGCGATTTGGAATTAATTCGCTCTTGCCCCAAGGCATTACGTAAGCATTTTCTTAAAAAGTTACCTAATCATACTGTTAAAGCTATCTGCGAGTATTTGTTGAATGTTTTAAAAGGAAAGGTACCTCTTTCTACTACTCAGAAGCGGTCGTTGGCTAAATATAAATCGACTCTTAGAAAAATTTGAACGAAAAAAGGATCCTTATTCACTAAAAAGAAACTGATTGTTCAACAAGGTGGATTTTTAAACATTTTAATTACCGCTGCCATATCAGCCATCAGCACACTCTTCCATGGAATTCGCTAAAAAATTTGCTTTGGTGCCTGAAGAGGCGTTAAACAAACACACACTTTCTCAAAAGCAGTTAAGTGATTTGGATAAAGCTTTGCTAAAAATATTAAACAGTTCCTTACCAGATTATGAAAAAGTGCAACGCTATTATGAATTATTGCAAAGAAAAATGAATTTACAAGAAAACAATCTACCGTGGATTCAACGTTCTTATGAAGAAGTTGAGCAACAGCCTTGAAAACCCGAACAAGATTCTGTGAAACAAGATTCTGCGAAACAAGAACCCACCCCAACACAAGAGACTGTGAATCCTGAACATATCAAACAAGAAATTGACTATCACCAACTTCCTTTAACTTTAGTACCTACAAGAATGAAAAAACAAGCTTTGAAATTACTCGAATTTCTTAAGACAAGTCCTCACAAACTAGAGTGGAATGAAAAAGGAATAGTGCCTTTTAAAAATAAAAAAATACAGAACTCTAACATTGCAGACTTTTTTCATTTAATTTTTTCTACAAACAAAAAGTACCTATTAATGCACAGGGTGAATTGTTACAAGTTCTCAAAGAAATGCATGTACCTCAAAGTTTCATTAAAAATAAAAATTTGTTATCACGTCCTATGTCAACACCTAAAGTTCGAAAACAATCCCATGTAAACCCATTTTGGATTAGTCTTAAATAAATATTATTTTTTCTATTATTTTCTGTCTCCTCATTCTTTCATTAAAATATGTAGACACGTGCAAGTTTGGACAAGACCCGGGAGGGGCCAGGTGGAGGGGAAGTAGACATTCCTTGAATAGCTTTAGGGTACGTGGTAACAATTGGTTTCCCACGGTTCACCTTACAGGTTGGTTGGAAGGTGCCAGGTGCAGGTAGGCGACATTTCTTTAACAGCCTTAAGGTGTGTGGCAACTATTGATTTCCCGCGTTTGACGTCACAGATTGATCATTGGCTATTTTTTAACAATTGTGAGCGTGGGTTTGACGTCACATGTTGAGGGGGTAGCATTCATTCTGCCTCCTGCTCCCGCTTTTGCAAGCTGTATTTTTTCATCGTGCTAAACTTTGTTTGAAAATGAGTATCCACTTTTATGAAAACGGTCTTAATGTTAGTTATTATCCTAACTTTATCGAGAAGGAAAAAGCTGATGCCTATTTTAACGAGTTGAAAACTTTACCGTTTTACACTCCCACCTTCAACATTTGGGGAAAAGATGTTATGCCGAAACGACAAGTGTTAGCATTTGGTGATGACGGTCTGGTGTATGCTTTCAGCGGTACTCAAATTGCTGCCCAACCTTGGACTCCAATCATGATGGAACTGAGAAATATCGTCGAAAAGCATGTTGGATGTACCTACAACTATGTTTTATTAAATTTGTATGCCTATGGACAATGTTACATTTCGCAACATAAAGATAACGAATTCAGTCTGGATGATACTTTCCCTATCGCAGTGCTCAGTTTTGGTGCACAAAGGAAAATTGAATTTAAAAAACCAAACACACCTTCTACAGTTATTGAATTAGACAATGGCTCTTTATACACTATGGCTAAACCTACGAATGAGCTTTTCACTCACGGTATTGCTGTAGATCCTTCGATAAAGAATGCAAGAATAAGTCTAACTTTCCGTCATATTATTAACGTTCCCCGACCTTTGAAAAGACCTAGATTGGACTTAGAACAATCGTCTCCTGATAATGATGGACAGTCTTCTAGTGAAAAAAACGAACAATCATCTTCTGATAATATTGAACAATCATCCTCTAATGAACTGTCACCTACAAAATGTATTGGCGAACTATCTTGTGTTAAAAATGAACTCTCTAACGGCAATGAACTGTCTTGTGAAATTCCAAATAATGGCTGGTTGGATAATTTTTTTCAACATAGGCAGAAATCAAATCCTATTCTAGGAGAATGGGATTTAATTTGGTGTACAGTCTTGCAAATCATTTTGGAAAATGAGAAAAAATTAAGAGTCCACATTCGTAATTTTACAGAAATTAGTGCTGGTGATCGCTTTCCTACAAAATCGGGTGTTATATTATCACCGATGACGTGGATGGATTTTCAGAGAAATATATCGTCATTTCGATTCAATTCTGTGAAAGATAGTTTTTTATCAAACAACCAACTGTTAACAGCGTTTGTGAATGAAGATATGTGCCTCATACAACAAATGTTTTACACAAAGAATGCAGGTTTTTATCTAAAACCGAATGGCATAAAATTGGGGAAAGAACAAATCAACAGATTGGTCGAATCGAAAAGTGAGATTTCACATTGCCTAATGGAAAGTGTTCTCATGAAACAAATACCAGCATTAATTTCAAACAAGACAATTGAATGTGAGGAGCATTTAAGTTTCTCAGATGCGCAAAAGCACTATCTCACATGCATATGTGAAGAAATTGAACTAAATATTAATACATTTTTCTTGAATGTATTGGTTGTGATTTGAACGTATCATCGGAATTTAATCACGAATGCATTTCATTAAACACTTATGATAAATTTATCAGATCTCAAGAAACTGTTTTGCTACATTTGAACACTTTTAAAATTGTTAAAAATGTTATTTCGAAAAAATGTTTGTGTAATTATAATGAAAATTTCTTCAACACACTTTCAATGCAATTTTTCCAAACTTATTTTGAGAAATATTTTTTAAATAATGTGTAAATGAATTAAATAAATCACTTTTTTGTTTCAATATAAAAACTGTCTCTGTTTTATTTCAAACTTATTTTTTTTTAGATTCTTTATGTATTTTATTTTATAGGTGAAAAACTTATTTGAGAAAAGAAGAAAAATAAGTTTGAAATAAAACAGAGACAGTTTTTACATTGAAACAAAAAAAGTGATTTATTCAATTCATTTACACATTATTTAAAAAATATTTCTCAAAATAAGTTTGGAAAAAAATGCATTGAAAGTGTATCGAAGAAATTTTCATTATAATTACACAAACATTGTTTCGAAATAACATTTTAAACAATTTTAAAAGTGTTGAAATGTAGCAAAACAGTTTCTTGAGATCTAATAAATTTATCATAAGTGTTTAATGAAATGCGTGATTAAATTCCGATGATTCGTTCAAATCACAACCAATACATTCAAAAAATGTATTAATATTTAGTTCAATTTCTTCACATATGCAAGTGAGATAGTGCTTTTGCGCATCTGAGAAACTTAAATGCTCCTCACATTCAATTGTCTTGTTTGAAATTAATGCTGGTATTTGTTTCACGAGAACACTTTCCATTAGGCAATGTGAAATCTCATGTTTCGATTCGACCAATCTGTTGATTTGATCTTTGGCACAATTTTATGCCATTCGGTTTTAGATAAAAACCTGCATTCTTTGTGCAAAACATTTGTTGTATGAGGCACATATCGTCATTCACAAACGCTGTTAACAGTTGGTTGTTTGATAAAAAACTATCTTTCACAGAATTGAATCGAAATGACGATACATTTCTCTAAAAATCCAGCCACTTCATCGGTGATAATATAACACCCGATTTTGTACACTGTAAAAAAAACCTATTACCAGCTGCAATCTGTGATTTATTTTATCCAATCATAGAGAATTTCTTGCAAGAAATTCTCTGTGATTGGATAAAATAAATCACAGATTGCAGCTGGTAATAGTTATTTTTTTTTTACAGTGTAGGAAAGCGATCACCAGCTCTATTTTCTGTAAAATTACAAATGTGGACTCTTAAGTTTTTCTCATTTTCCAAAATGATTTGGAAGACTGTACACCAATTTAAATCCCATTCTCCTAGAATAGGATTTGATTTCTGCCTATGTTGAAAAATTTATCCAACCAGTCATTATTTGGAATTTCACAAGACAGTTCATTGCCGTTAGAGAGTTCATATTTAACACAAGATACTTCGTCAATACATTTTGTAGGTGACAGTTCATTAGAGGATGATTGTTCAATATTATCAGAAGATGATTATTCGTTTTTTTCACTAGAAGACTGTCCATCATTATCAGGAGACGATTGTTCTAAGTCCAATCTAGGTCTTTTCAAAGGTCGGGGAACGTTAATAATATGACGGAAAGTTAGACTTATTCTTGCATTCTTTATCGAAGGATCTACAGCAATACCGTGAGTGAAAAGCTCATTCGTAGGTTTAGCCATAGTGTATAAAGAGCCATTGTCTAATTCAATAACTGTAGAAGGTGTGTTTGGCTTTTTAAATTCAATTTTCCTTTGTGCATCAAAACTGAGCACTGCGATAGGGAAAGTATCATCCAGACTGAATTCGTTATCTTTATGTTGGGAAATGTAACTTTGTCCATTGGCATACAAATTTAATAAAACATAGTTGTAGGTACATCCAACATGCTTTTCGACGATATTTCTCAGTTCCATCATGATTGGAGTCCAAGGTTGGGCAGCAATTTTTTGAGCCCCTTGGTTTTCCTGAACCGGACCCTTGAGTGGGTAAGGTGACCGGGACTCAAGCTTGTGTGGCTCTGCCCTTTTTTTTTTTTGAGCCCCTTGGTATTCCTGAACCGGACCCTTGAGTGGGTAAGGCGACCGGGAACCAAGCTCGAGTGGCTCTCTCCCCCCCCCCTTCTTTTTTTTTTCTTTTTTTTTTTCTTCTTTTTTCTTTGAGCCCCTTGGTATTCCTGAACCGGACCCTTTAGTGGGTAAGGTGACCGGGACCCAAGCTCGAGTGGCTCTCCCCCCCTTTTCTTTTTCTTTTTTTTTTTTCTTGAGCCCCTTGGTTTTCCTGAACCGGACCCTTGAGTGGGTAAGGTGACCGGGACCCAAGCTTGTGTGGCTCTCCCCCTTTTATTTATTTATTTATTTTTATTTTATTTTTTTTGAGCCCCTTGGTTTTCCCGAACCGGACCCTTAGGTGGGTAAGGTGACCGGGACCCAAGCTCGAGTGGCTCTCCCCCCCTTTTTTTTCCTTTGAGCCCCTTGGTTTTCCTGAACCGGACCCTTAGGTGGGTAAGGTGACCGGGACCCAAGCCCGAGTGGCTCTCCCCCCCATTTTTTTTTCTTTTGAGTTGTTCTCCCCTCGTTCTCCCACCCGGTCCAGAGGGTAGCCCTTTTGGGAGGTTCAGCTTCTTAGTTCAACCTCCTACTCCCTGTTGGCCCCTCAGTGCTCTTCTCGCCTCTCAGCATTTCTCCGGAGCCTCGAGGGCTTTACTCACCCACTAATTTAAGCATTCCAAAAGCAATAGTCTTACTTTCCAAATTACTTAATCACTAAAACCTTTTTTTTTTATTTTTTTTTATTTTTTTTTAATATTTATATTTTTTTATTATTTTTTATTTATTTATTTATTTATTTTTTTCATCTTTCCGAGGGTGTGGCGGTGTCTGGTCCTCGTAAAAATGTGCTGCACCGTCAAGTGCTCGATGGGGTCGTTCAGCAGTCATCGGGCTACCAACGCGGGGCACCATCCCCCCGTGGTGGATCCAAATTGTAATGGTCCCTCTTTCTTCTCCCTTTAGGCCTCTTAGTGCATAGCTCATTTCCCCCATTGGCCCAGCCACTTCAAAATTCTACGCTATGTGCTACTAAATTTCCTTCCAACCATCCGTGGCGAGTTTTTTTTTTCTTTTATTAGCTCCTTGTTTTGTCGACCGTTCAGCCAATTTTATTTTAGGTGTTTAGCTCCCCTCCCCCAATGTTTTTGCCTCCTCATTTCGGTGTAAATCTGAGTGCACAACTATCCTCTCGGCTCCCACTGCGATTCTCCCTCCCCCCTCAAAATTAAAAAGGAATTTTTTTTTTTTTACTTCCTCTCTGGTTCTAGGCTAGTTGTGCACATATTCAAAATTCTTGTTCTGCGTCCAGGAAGCGTGTCTGTGCGCTCCGTTCCCTGGGCAATCTGGAGGTGTGGTGTGCCAGTCGAGCATTATGTGTCAAGAAGCAGATGTCGCAACCCTGCCATTCCTGAGCTGTTATCAGAAGTAACTTTGCAGTTGTGTTGATCAGGAGCCAGCAGTCTCCCTGTCTGATGTCAGAAGCCTGAACGAGTCGTCGGACACAACTCATTCTATGTAGCGACTAGATAACTATCTGGCAGTAGGCAGCTATCATGCAGTGATCTGGCGATTAATTCGCTCCGGCGGACGGCATCCAACCCGTTAAGCTTGGCTCGTCCAGGCAGGCAGGGGCTGTCCAAAGGTTTCAATGAGTCCAAGGTTGGGCAGCAATTTGAGTACCGCTGAATGCATACACCAGACCGTCATCACCAAATGCTAACACTTGTCGTTTCGGCATAACATCTTTTCCCCAAATGTTGAAGGTGGGAGTGTAAAACGGTAAAGTTTTCAACTCGTTAAAATAGGCATCAGCTTTTTCCTTCTCGATAAAGTTAGGATAATAACTAACATTAAGACCGTTTTCATAAAAGTGGATACTCATTTTCAAACAAAGTTTAGCACGATGAAAAAATACAGCTTGCAAAAGCGGGAGCAGGAGGCAGAATGAATGCTACCCCCTCAACACGTGACGTCAAACCCACGCTCACAATTGTTAAAAAAAAGCCAATGAGCAACCTGTGACGTCAAACGCGGGAAATCAATAGTTGCCACACACCTTAAGGCTGTTAAAGGAATGTCGTCTACCTGCACCTGGCACCTTCCAACCAACCTGTAAGGTGAACCGTGGGAAACCAATTGTTACCACGTACCCTAAAGCTATTCAAGGAATGTCTTCTTCCCCTCCACCTGGCCCCTCCCGGGTCTTGTCCAAACTTGCACGTGTCTATATATTTTAATGAAAGAATGAGGAGACAGAAAATAATAGAAAAAATAATATTTATTTAAGACTAATCCAAAATGGGTTTACATGGGATTGTTTTCGAACTTTAGGTGTTGACATAGGACGTGATAACAAATTTTTATTTTTAATGAAACTTTGAGGTACATGCATTTCTTTGAGAACTTGTAACAATTCACCCTGTGCATTAATAGGTACTTTTTGTTTGTAGAAAAAATTAAATGAAAAAAGTCTGCAATGTTAGAGTTCTGTATTTTTTTATTTTTAAAAGGCACTATTCCTTTTTCATTCCACTCTAGTTTGTGAAGACTTGTCTTAAGAAATTCGAGTAATTTCAAAGCTTGTTTTTTCATTCTTGTAGGTACTAAAGTTAAAGGAAGTTGGTGATAGTCAATTTCTTGTTTGATATGTTCAGGATTCACAGTCTCTTGTGTTGGTGTGGGTTCTTGTTTCGCAGAATCTTGTTTCACAGAAACTTGTTCGGGTTTTGCAGGCTGTTGCTCAACTTCTTCATCAGAACGTTGAATCCACGGTAGATTGTTTTCTTGTAAATTCATTTTTCTTTGCAATAATTCATAATAGCGTTGCACTTTTTCATAATCTGGTAAGGAACTGTTTAATATTTTTAGCAAAGCTTTATCCAAATCACTTAATTGCTTTTGAGAAAGTGTGTGTTTGTTCAACGCCTCTTCAGGCACCAAAGAAAATTTTTTAGCGAATTCCATGGAAGAGTGTGCTGATGGCTGATATGGCAGCGGTAATTAAAATGTTTAAAAATCCACCTTGTTGAACAATCAGTTTCTTTTTAGTGAATAAGGATCCTTTTTTCGTTCAAATTTTTCTAAGAGTCGATTTATATTTAGCCAACGACCGCTTCTGAGTAGTAGAAAGAGGTACGTTTCCTTTTAAAACATTCAACGTACACTCGCAGATAGCTTTAACAGTACGATTAGGTAACTTTTTAAGAAAATGCTTACGTAATGTCTTGGGGCAAGAGCGAATTAATTCCAAATCGCTTAGTTTTTGTCTTGACAAAGTCATGTTAGCAACTAACTCTTCACACACACTAATACTTTATTTATACTTGTATAAAAACTGAATTTGATTGGGTAGAATTTGAGTTCGCAATCTCATATCTTCATCCGTTTCATTTTTCAAATCGATAAACAAGTATGAAAAGGGTTTCTTTGTAGCATCTTCATACACTTCTTGAAAAAATTTTGATTTTTTGTGGTACAACTGCCTACCTAAATGCATAATTTGACTCATGTCACGACGATTTTTAAACAGGAAAATGTACTGAACATTTAAAGACACTGTTCTAATTTCACTTCCTTTTTGAAAAAAATTTTGGGTTAAAAAAACAGCACTTAGATTTAAATGGTGCCTACCTTTCGTGAATAACGAAGTCAAACGTTTATCGTTACTGCATTCGGTCATTAAATCATCTATCACAAACAAAGTATTACCATGCAAATAATCTTTATAATTCGATGGGAAACCTTCTACAAAAGTAACATCAGGTATTTCATCGTATAAAGTTTGATAAATACCATAAAACCAAACCACTTTGTCGATGGTAGGATGAAACATTTGTTCTTTAAAATGTAACAAATCTCTCATAAAAAAAGATTTGCCACATCCTGTAGGACCGGCAAGAATCATAGTGCAAGGATGCTGTAGACGTGGAAACTCCATGATAAATGAACACAGACACAAAATGAATACAGTTTAAATATGTGTTTATTGATAAAAATTAGCAAACACACGAAATCATTTGGCAACAAAATTATAGACTCGATGGTCGTTACAGATATTCTTGGTTACAAACATAGACAAAAATTCTTTCAAGGTTTTTCCCCTACATCTACAATATAAATAATAAATACAAAATTGGCCACAAACGGCGGTGATAGCACTCTGAAGCATCAGAGAATTATAGTTCACATGTGAAAATCGAGATGCAAAGTTCAAGATAGGTCCTTTAAAATAACTAGGGTCGTTTCCATACGAATCAAAGAATTACGATACGAGAAAGAAAGAATAACCAGTGGGTTCCGGGTTCAGACGAGTCATCTGTGTTACATACGAGGCAAGCTGGATAACGCACGACCACCTCGGGTAGATGATCACTTGGGAAAACATCTAAAAAATATTTTTTCGTAATTGTATCACTGGATAAAATATTCTTGATTTGCAGAGAATCCATTTTCATTAATTTGCAAAGTCACATAAAACGTGTCGGGACTTGAAGATTTCAATAACGTTTTCAAATTCTGCATACACAAACACGGAAATGGTGGATTGTAAAGCAGTGGAGAATTTTATCTCAATTCTAAAATTTCCTTGTTGTTGTAATTTGAGATGGGGGCCGTCACACAAATCAGGACTTAGATCGAAAGCATACAAAGTATGACCATTCACGAAATCTTCTCGTGAAATATAATTTCCAGCATCACGATTGAAACCAGAGAATAATCGATGATAAGCTCTTATATAGTTTTTATCCTGAAAATTCAATTCCAAAGGTTTGCTAGGAACAGGTTGACCATCCATATACACACTTAAAAAGTTAACATTGTAGTGATGAAAGTAAAAAGGGTTTAATTCATATTTACCACTCATGGCGGCATTATCTAACAATCCAATTATGACACGTTTTGTCATAGCACCCAAAAGAACATTATCTTGCATAAAAGACATACTTCCAGCAGGTATTGTATAAGTCTTGCATAAAACTCGATCGATGGGGTATTTTGCAGAATTTTTTTCCAAAGCTTTAGCAAGTCCTAATAAAACTCCAGGGTTCACTTTCACTTTGCGAATAAACAGCGAGGCATGTTCTAACACGACGTTATATTTCTTTTCCTGCCCAGCCACTTGCTTTGCCATTAAACAAAACTGGGGAGTGCTTCGAATCATTTTAATTTTCAAATCCACCATATTCAGTAAAAGTCGATTCTGTTGAAAAATGACACAGTGTAAAGGACCGATCATATCTAAAATTTTACTCGTCTTGGTGAGTTCATGTCTTTTTAACAATCCAGGGTTTTGGAGAGTAGCTTGTGTGGGATCGGATGCAGTTAAATTTTCATCTTTGTAAAAACATTCACAGGTTTGTAAACTTTTTTTAGCATCTTCACCGAAATTCAACAGAGTTTCAATGTAGGCACGGTATGGATAAGTGTTACTCGAAGAGGATATTAATCTTTCGTTCAGGCTCACGTCGATTTGGGAAAACAATGCATGAAAAAATAAATTAACAGGTGCAACAGGTTCTTTATCAGCCAGAGCAGTTCCGTCAGCATTCACAATTTTCACTTTTAGGTACATGTGCGAGGAGGATAAATCTATGTATTCTTCACCATTACCCGTGATGATAAATTCCACAGGTCCTCCATCGCGAATATTCGCCAGAGGATGAAATTCGACGAAATGTCCTTTTTCAATAGCCGTCTGTGTAGGTGGAATCAAAAACAAGTCCAGTTCAGATTTGACACAGGCAGGGGAATCTTTATGAATGACGCCCGACATGATTAATCAAAAATATCGTGTGTCTTCGCTCTCTTCACTTTGGGACGAATGATTGTTTTGTTAGATCGCTTTCTCTTTTTATAGCGTTGTCCTGAACCAATCATTGTTTTCATTTTTGTAGCAGCTTTGTCAGTTAAATTTTTTCCAGCTTCTTTCAACCGACGCTTAGCAACATTTTTTATATCTTCACCTCGTGACAGGTCGTTCAACACATCTACACCCGTATGAAACAATTGTTTACCAACCGCTTTCGCACCTGATTTAAAAAGGGGTACTGCAGCTCGAAAAAGAGATCGAAACAGTCCACCTAATCCATATCCTTTTTGTAATGTAGAACCTTGGTAGTAGTTCAAACCACTACCTGACTGGTGAATGTAATAATCTTCAAAAGATTTCGCACAACACTTGTAAGGAACAAACATTATGAGAGGTACTTTTGTCTAAAATGAAGTTTCACGATCAACTGCCCACGCTCGAATGACACCAATCGTCCTGTGTGTGTCCTTATAACAGTTTCAATTGTTTGAAAGTTTTTCCTTGAAAGAGGGACATAATGTGGTCTGTCAAACATTTCGTGAATCAAATCACCATCTTTACCTTTCACAGTAATTACTCGAAGCAAAGGAGATACTATATGATCAACGATCTGAGATTCTTCTATATCCGAATATATGTAAAGTAATTTTAAATCAAAATTCGGGTCAGCTTCTTTAATCCCTTCAAAGTATTTAAACGGACTATCGCGTATATGATCCTCATTGTTAGCCAATTCGATCGGATAAAAGCCTAAAGTTTCGGCGAGTCCTGGTAATAACTTTATTCTAGCTGTTGGTTTTAATCCAATTTTCACTTTTCTAGTATGTTTGTTGTAGGTTATCTGAATTAAACCGTTGAAGTCTTGATAGTTCATCCATTTTATAATGTCTGAAGGGCTTTCAAAAAATCCGAAGGGTATTTGAGTTCTTTTCATCTTTCCAATACCTGCTTCATATTCGTATTCATTTCCTCCGTCAAATATATTACTCCACATATGCGGATAAATCAATTCCACAAGTCCGACCTCCCATTCACCTTTCAGATCAAGAGGGGAAGGTAATCTTGTAATAAAATGTGAAATTTTATTTTCTGGGTAAAATTTCAAAGAGCTGTCCGAAGGTAGCGTCACGTAGAAAGACATGTTGACGAATGATTCTCAAAAGAAATAACGTTTCAATTTATAAATGAAATAAATTAGAAGGTAGTATCCATTGGTCGAATTTAGAAGGATAACTTTTATATTTCACTTTATACTCTAATTGCCCTTTTCTCATTCGCTTTTTTAAGATTTTTTCAATAGCAAAGTTCTCTTTAGGCTGAACTTTCTGAAGTTCTTGCGTGTAAAATGTCCCTAAAATAGGTTCGTTCATGAAATCCTTGATTCGATAGACGGGTGGTTCCCGTGGTACGCACTCGGTCACAACGAACGGTTCTTTCGTCCAATTAGTTTCGTATCCTTTTTTAAAAGTTAATTTTTGTTTGGATACTCGAACAGTGTCCCCCGGTTTAAACACACAAGACTTTCTCTTTTCGTTCCCCATATCCCCGTACAGAGTAAACCACACGTCGCTTTCATTTTCCGGAGTTACTTCGGCGGGCGCTCTTTTAATACTCGAATGATAAGTATGGTTATAACTATAAAGTAATTGATCTAACACGTCTACGTAGCGGTAAGTACGACGACTGGTAAAATATTTCCACATTTTAGTTTTTAATGTACGGTTAAATCGTTCTACTACGGACGCTTTCGTGTTGTTAAAAGTTCTGAAAAATTTCACACCTTCCTCTTTGAGAAATTTTTGAAACTTGTTATTCAAAAATTCCCTTCCTGCATCCGTATTCAAACAGTTGAGTTTTCGTTTAGAGAAAATTTTGTTAAAAGCTTTCACAATCTCTTCACCTTTTTTAGATTTCAGAGGAACCTCCCACGCTCGTTTTGAGAGGATGTCAATACAAGTTAAAATGTAGCGAAACCCATCGTTAAACTTTTGAAGAGACGTCAGATCAGCTAAATCTGCTTGCCACTGTTGATCAATTCTAGATACTATGACACGGTTCGTGGGGAATTTTTTTTGAATCGGTTTGTGAAGTGAATATGCGTCTATTCCTTGTAACCATTCTCGAATTTTTTTCTTTGATAACTTGCCGCGGACAGCACAGTGTAAGACATCTACACCTCCAAAACTTGCAACCGCTTTCGGATCTCGATAAGTTTCATCCATGGCAGCACGTATGTGAAGGCATTACATTGAAAAGGACAAATTTCCCGTATCGTTTAAATTTAAAATAAAATCAACGTTAAACTTTCCACCTTCAGAAAAAATATAAAGAATCGAAAAGATAACGCACATGACAAAATAAATGCAGAACACGAAAATCTCTACCTCTCGGGACGGTAACATGACGAACACTAAATGATATTCAATCAAAAAATTCATATTTATATCTAAAATAGAGTCATCAGATCATATTTCTATAGGTCAGTGGTTTCACGCTTGAAAACTACTGTCTTATGGAAATATTTTTACTGCAAGGTGCCGGGTTCGAATCCCAGTCAGATCTCTCTATTTCTTTCATAGTATATTCACATCAACATTCTTAAAATCATATATTTTATCGATTCCTTATTTATTTCCCAATTTTTAAATTTTTTAATTAATTTTTTAATTAATTTTTTAATTAATTTCCTAATTAATTCCCTAATGAGTTACAAACAATATCATGCTTTTTTTATTCTACCGCAAACATCTCTTTAAAACCATCGTCAACTTTTACAAAAAAACACTAATTAATTTTTTTAATTAAATTTCCTCATTAACACCCTCGTCATCTTTTACGATACTGTCAGAGGGGGGGGGGTGTCAAGGACGATACCAACTCATCTAGGCCCTCAGGGAGTGGTGCGACACCCGCACGACTTGCCGGTGCCGCAGTGCCAGCCCCTGCTGAGTCAGAACTCTTCTTTCTTCCCTACTCACAAATAATAAAAATAATAATAATAAAATAAATAAAACATATTCCCCCCCGCCTTAAATACACTTCTTATTATGAGCAAGCTGATTATACTTGCTACATGTTTAAATTTAAAAAAACAATCTTTCTTTTCTTCCCATTTTTTTATTCATACAAACAATCAATTAAATTAGTATGCTTTTAGCAAACTGAAAGCAAATTTTAGTAGATCTTTATTAATTCATTTATATAATTAATTATTATTTAATCATTTGTTTAATTAAATCGAACTAACATTTTACAATATGATAAAAACAGATAGTGTATTATACTTTTATAAAATTTTACTTTAGAAAGAGGAAAATACTTTATTAGCTGATTTTTTAATGCAATTTTCTTTCTTTCTTTTTTTCTTTTTAGTTAGAAGGTTTTTAATTGAAATTGACTTGGTCATCGTGTCTTCGTGTCACGCTAGTAAACAAGGCGCCTTCATTTTAAAGTAAATATAAGCTGTTTCGTTTGTCGTTCTGTGGCTCAGTTGGTAAGAGCGTCCCGTTAGTAGCACGGTGGTCATGGGTTCGGTCCCCCGAAGCGTATCTCCGAAATGTTGGCGCGTACAGAACACATTGGCGCATTTTCGTAGCTAACACCAAAATCTCTCTACCGCAAAGCAACCCTTGATTCTACTTCATTCCGCATTCGTGAAAACTTCAATCTTTTTTTTTTCCCCCTCTCAGAAGAATAAACTGCTGAAACTGTGTGTTAATGACTTTTAGCGTCGTTATTTTTAAATAATATACTTAATGTTAGTAAATTTAGTAGGAAACCTTGACCTTTTTTTTTTTTTTTTTCTAATTATTTATTTCATTTTTACTTTTTCCGATCCATAAAAAGAGTAGAGAAAACATTGTTCTTAGGTCAAATTTTAGGGAAAAAAAAACTATTTTTTGTCCAATTATTTAATTTTTACTTTTTTCTTAATCCAAAAAAAAAGTAAAAAAAAAAAAAATTACTTTTACTATTTTTACTTTCTCTTACCCATTAGGTAGAGAAAGTATTGTTTTTGGGTCAAATTTCCGAACTCGAGATTTTGTTATATTTACACGTTTTGAGGTCCCCTGAATACGAAAATCATGTTTTTAGCAAATGGTCTGTGTGTGTGTCTGCCTGTTATCAGCATATCTCAAAAACATTATGGCAGAAAGTTCAAACTTGGTATTCTAAATGTGTATCATATAGGGATGCTACAGTAAGATTTTCGTTAAGATCAAGCAAATGGTTCGCGTACAGGGACAATCAAGAGAATTCTAATACATTACGTCTATGGGGGAAATTGCAGGTAAGTAGAGTTTAACGTCTATAGACTGCACTAAACCAAATGAAACGAATATATATTTTTTGTAATAGAGATAGTTAACTGGGAAAAAATGTTTGTGTATGTAGGAACCTCACGTCCCCCCCTGGGGGGAAGTCTTCCCTCGAGGGGTGTAAATTTTCATGATGGGTATCATTCAAAAGAGCTCGCCAATACCTTTAAAACGAATGGTTGAACTATAAATCTGTGATAATTTAAAACAAAGTTATAGATTTTTTTTACTTTTAACGAAAAAGAAACATAGAATTTTTTTTTTTTTTTTTTTTTTTCAATATGGCAAAATAGTGAAAATTTCCTTTAAAAATCCATTAAGAGAAATATATTATCTTTAGGATATCACATCACTTTAAAAATATCCTTTATATTACACCTCATAAAGTATAAACATTCTAATTTGAAAATTTCGCAAGTAATTTAAAATTTAAAAATTCTTTAATACGACAAAATAGGAAAACATTTTACGTAAACTTATGTTTTTGTCTTAGTGCATTGGGCATAGTGTTATCATATCGCATTTGAAATTAAAGAACGAAAGCACGCCTAATAAAATTAATCAGCAAATTAGAATAAGTAAAATGTATTGGATCGGATTGAGATTAGCCTAGTTAGAGGGGCATTTCAGTCTGCGACTATGTTAGTTTCCTATCATATTCATTACTTTTTAACATGAAGCTTAACAGAATGTTATTATGTTCGCTCTTAATAGCATTTCATCAGAAAAAATATATGAGAAATTCAGCAGAATCCATCTATACCGACATGTTTCTTTTAGGAAAAGGTTGTAGATAGATTATGCATATCCTTATTACCTTGTTTTTATAACACATTACGATTAGATTTTTTATGAGTCTTGAGAAGGAACAAATAGAATAGCACTAACAAAATCTTGAACGTTTCACTTTTTAACTATGTACGTTGGAAGGTGTAAAGATTGAGATGTCTAAGAAGAAAATTATATGTAGAAGGTTCAATGAACTCTAACTGTGGAATTTAAAACAAAATATTGATATTTATAATGATTAAGATATTCTTAGAAAAATACATAATAGTTAAATATATAGTGAAAATTCAAGCTCTGCATCATAAGATAAATATTTTATAAAGTTAAGTCATACATTTAAAATAATAATAATAATACAAAATAATAGTTAAACAGAAATAGGGTAAGTGCACCAGTGATTGACACTTTTAGAGCAATCTCTGATGTTTTTAATGTTCTAGTCATCAGAAAATATGTTTAGAAATCTTAAGTTAGTACATATGGCATGAAAGACATTCAGAACCACATATATGTTAAAATATATACATTTGATAACAATTATATTTTTTTTATAAATTTTATTGGACACCCACTCAGTGTTCCAGTAATTGACACTGCCAGTTTTTTATTTTACCAGTTTTATTTTACCTATGCTCCAGTGTTAGACATAAAATGCTAAAATTCTTATATGTAAAATACTATATGATTTTATAATTTTTTAATTATTTCCGGATAGATGTCAATTACTGCTACTGGAGCATGACAATCACTGGAGCACCTACCCTAGTTAAAAAATAATATAACATTTTTAACTTACCGATTTGGACGGTGGAGAACTCTGTATACAATCCAATGAGTATTGGTTATTTGACCAAACACTTTGACAAATTTTTCTGCTTCCTTCTCACATGTTAAATTAGATCTTAAAGTTAATACATTGTCATTATTATAATGTATTATTATATGCGGAAAACTGCCTTTTAATTTTGAAATAATAGTGTCAGCTTCCATTTTGCGATTTAAAGCTTTAAATATAACATGATTCAACAATAAAAAACAAAAGCGGCAATGTTTATTTACACAAATTAAGTGCTGCGTAGTTTTTTTCTCTTTGAACGTCCACATTTGGCGAAAATCGCACTGTTTGGCGAAAATTTGTCAATCTGTTCTGTACGCGCCAACATTTCGGAGATACGCTCCCCGGAAGGTCCAGCGTGTTAATTTTTGCAGATAATCAGTTGAAAAGGTGTCAATTGATACAAGAAAATTTTTCGTTGCTTACACTAAGAATTTTTTGAGGAGTTTTTTAAGAAGCAT